>LNAC01000098.1:3488839-3514478 GCA_002007465.1 Ailurus styani | reverse complement strand
CTCCCGCCCCGCTGCCAGCCTCGCTCGCTCGGGGCTCTTCCGGGCGGCCGAGGGGCGGGGCCGGGCGGGGCCGGGCGGGGCCGGTGGGTGGTTTTGCTTCGCTTTAACGCGGGCGCGGCGAGCCGCGTCGATCGCTGGGGTTGGCCGTCAGTCTCGGGGCGCTTCGTGGCGGGGAGCCGAAGTCCCGCCCGGTGCAGGCGCCGCCTCGCCGCGTCCCGGCTCTGCGTCCGCGGCCCGACTCTCGCGCCTGCTCGGGACGCCCGAAAGCCCCAGCCCCCCGCAGGCCCGGAGCAGCTCGACCTCTTGGCTCGCCGCGGCGCCTGCTGGCACCGTAGTTTTCTGGGCCCCTGACCGAATGCAGGGCCCGGGGTGGAGTTGGGGGCCGTTCGTGTCTGTCGGCGGCGAGAGCAGCTTCGCGGTCGTTCCGGACCGGCTCCTCCCTAAGGCGCGCGTCTGCTCGTTCGCTTCGGATTTTCTTCGATGTCCATCAGTTCTTTGGGGCTTTCGTTTCTCTTTCAAGCCAGTGTTTCAGCACGAAGGATGCCTGGCCCCCGCGTGGGGCGGAGGGCGGTGGGCCTAGAGGAAGGGGCGCGGTGCCTGAGAAACAGCGCCTGGGGGTGCGGGGCGGGGAGTGGGGCCATTTTCTTCTAGGTACTTCCAAGACCCTTCCTTTTAAAAAACATTTATTATGGAAGAGTTCATACTCCCACTGACACGGAGAGGATGGTGTAATGTGCCCACCCTCCAGGTTTAACACCACCCCGTGGTCAGCCCTCTCTGTATCCCTGCCCTCTTCCTCTCCCACCCACCGCCTCCCGTTACTTTGAGGCAAATCCCGAACTGCAAACATTTCCATGTGTAAATCAAGCCATTCATTTAAACCTCACAATAGTCCTGCAACGCAGGGAATATCCATATTTTACAGCTGAATAACCTGGAACCCCAAGAGGCTAAAGGATTTACTCAGTAATAGTATAATTGTCAAAGCCTGTACACAAAATTAACTAATTTGGTATGCACATCAGCCTTGCAAAGTAGATAGGGATATTTCTATTCCACGCATATTCCATGCAAAAATCCAGAGAAGTTAATTGCCCACTTGAGTTGCTTAGCTAATAAGGGATGGGATCTCACTGAGATTTTTGAATTCCTGGCTTGTGCCTTTTCTGCTTTGTCACACAACTTCCCACAGACTCAAAACATTCCATGGTGCCAGGTCTGCAATTTGCTGTCACATCGGTTGCATTCTGTAGGGGACATTTTGTTGACGCTGGCTGCGCAGCATCTGTGGAATGTCTTTTCCGTATTTGGGGAAATCACCTCTGTGTGGCAAGATCTTTTCCAGGGACCCCTTACAGCTATGGTGCAAGTCTGTGGGCCTGGGGTTGGCTAGTCAGACAACAGCTTGGGACTTTAAATGGAAAGCCAGTGATGTCAAGAGGCAACAGGAACACTGAATCCAGCCGGAGCTCCCCGCTGCCCGTGCTGGCAGTGCTGCTGGTGGCAGCTATGGGTGACCACACTGAGGCCCCTCATCAGAACTGATGGCCCAGTGGCATGCTTTGATTGGGCTCTGACTATTTTCGTTTCCCTTTGTTCCTGTCTCCCAAGCCTGGTTCTCCAGCTCTCCCAGAGATTGCATGAGCTGTCCAGTATCTTTTCTTTGAAAATCAAAATCAGTTTTGGTTGCTTGCCCTAGAGTCCCTAACTGACACACCCTTCCGAGTTTCCAGCTCCCTGAGAGTTTGGCTGATGCCTGTCCAACAGCAAGACGGAGGCCTGTTGAGGCATCAGTTTTGGTGGGGGACATGGGGGTTTATATGAGGGGCTTGCACTGTGCACTCACCTGTCATCTCAAGTTGAGAAAAGGCCAGCTGGCCGCAGACATCTCCACCGCGGGGCGTGTTCTGAAAGCAGAGCTTCCCGTTTGCTTCCCCAGCCAAGTTCTTGTGGCTGCCCTGCAGATGCCGCTGTTGCTCTTCTGCGTGCAGAACTGAGCGCCTAACAGAGGCTGTTACCAAACCTTCCTGCTCTGGAAACTGGGCGCTGGAAAGGCTCTGGGCGCTGGAGGTGCTGTGTGCATGACTTTGTCTCCTTCTCCTTTCCCTTCCACATCAAGGTCCCACGTACCCTTCCTCTTCTGTGGTTTTTTTGTTTGTTTTTGGTTTGGTTTGGTTTGGTTTTTTGCTGTCTGGTGCTCTCCAAACCAGGACGGGGGCCAAGAGCTTCAGCAGCTGGACGAGGCAAGTGCTGAGGACAGAGGGGCAGAGAGGAGAAACTAGTCTTTTTTGTTTTTCTCAAGGGGGTACGTGAGCAAAGGGCACTTCTGAGTTTTATTGCCATCATTTTGTTTTGGTTTAGGGAGGAGTGCGTGCCGTGCATTTGGGGGGAGGGTGTCTGGGTGTCATTTTCTTCTTTGTACCTTAAATCTTTAGGGTTAGAAGATATCCAGTGTTTACATTCAAGAGATCATGTTTAGATCATCCTGGGCTTCTGAGTTGAAACCCAGGCATTCTGCCAATTATAATAGTTGTGATTTTGAGCCCCATCTGGGCACTTTGCATATGTTACCTTTAATCCTAACAATAATCCTACAGCATAGGTGGTCTTATGCACGTTTGATAGATAAAGCCAGGTTGGGTAGAACCGAGTCACCTGCCTGAGATTACACAGCTAGTCAGCAGCCAAGCCTGTGTACACATCCCGGTCAGCCTGCCTCTAAAGTCCTTGATCTTTCTTTTGTCACATTATTAGCTTCAAAGAAAATTTCAGAACATCAGGGACAGATGAGCCAAACAATTCTGAGCAACATTCAGATGGTGCCCACGCTGCTTCCTACCTTCTGCAGTTGTCTCCGCACTTTGGAACCAGAGCTGGAGAGTGATCTGGGGGCACGTGGCACCTGCCAGGGTGGTCAGGCCTGGTCGCCAAGTGCTTGTGTGCTGGAGGGCTCGCTGTCAAAACTGGGAATTTGCCCTGACGTGTTTGCTTTCTCTGGGCCCACTGGCATTGTGCTTTTATTCAGACTGTTGAGGGGACAGATTTGTTCTTACTTTTTAATAGAAATATAGAAAGCAAGGCAGCATAATCCCTAAAATAGAAGGGTTCTTAACTTGTGTTTGCAGAGACCACAAGTTCGCCTTCCCTTATGCTATATGCAGTCTAGCATCTGGGAAAGGGTCCCGGAGACCTTGACTCCCAGGCTGAATCAATAAATATTTGCAGGATGAGTGAATAGTGTCATGAATACATGTCACAGAATCACAGAGTATCGGCCCCAGGGCTGCACTGAATAAGGCGAAGGGGTCGTCTGCCATCAGTTACCGCAGAGTCAAAATACCAAAGGCGGTAAGACAGTTCTCTCCCATATCAGAGCCTCCTCACGGACTTGATTCAGTCCCTCTCCTTTGACATTCGGCGGCCGCGGATCAGGCAGGTCCGTGTTCAGTCTGAAGAGCGAACTCCCCACCCCATGATGTCGGAGGGAGGGCCATCCCCTCACAGAGTTGGGGTGCGAAGGGGGCTGGGCACACCCAGAGAAGAGAGGACGAGTGGAAGAAGCACGCTCACCTGGGAACCTTAAAATAGGTTCACCTCTGGCTGCCCTAGAAGAGACAGAAAGGAGAGAGAAAAAAAGAAAAGGAGAGGCAGAAACAACAGACGAACAGGGAGGGGAAGAAAGGGAATTTGATGTTGTAAAGGGCAAACCTTGTTGGTAAGAGGAATGCCAGGGGCCAGTCAGATGGAAGCCCAGTGGGATTCAGACGTTGGGTGTTTGCCCTGGGCCGGGATGCCAGTGAGATAGAGCCTAATGCAGTCATCTTTAGAGCCCTGTTCATCAGCTGTGTCTGCCGGGGCTGACATTCGTGGTCGAAGGGGTGGTTATCTGACTTAACTGTTTGCAGATTCCTGAGGCTCTGCCTTGGACAAATAGTCAGGCCTCACCCCTTTTGAAAGGAGCCTGAACGTCTGGGCTGCACACATTCTCAGTACCTTGATTGGGGGAAAAAAAAAAAGTGGCAGAAAGGTGATGAAAAATGCATGCTGCCCACGTGACGTCCTTAATCAGTGTGTCGCGGAGCACTTACAGTGTTCACTAGCTCTGTCCTAGATGCCATGGAGAACACAAAAGACATTTGAGTAACAGTCAGCGACACTGTAACAGCCTCAGACTTCAAGTCCTGTACTTTGTCTTTTCCCTTCCCCGCCGTTCCACCCTAGCTGCTGAGCCTTTCCGTATTGAGAAAATCGAAGTAATCAGACACGAATGTCCTCACGTGAAATCCAGCGCACCTGTCAGCTTCTGGAATACATATTTAGATCCTCTGCCTGCTCTTTTGCTAGAGCAGAGTGTTCCTGCTCCCTTGACCTCTCCACCTGACCTCTGGCCCTCACTCCCCACCTCTCACAGGCTTCACTTCCTTCTCTCCACTGTATGATTTTCTCCCACTCGGCCGCCTCATTCCCATCACAGGCATCCCCCGCTTTTCAAAAGTTCAGTTAGGCCCCTTTGCTTTGGAGAAAGACCTCCGTCGGTACCTATTTTCGCTTACCAAATGAAATCCGAAGAGGATTTTCACTTTCCCAGAAAACAGGCGAAAAGCGCCAACAGCTTCCAGCGTCGGGTTTGCAGAAGCCAGGCCCCGATGGAGGCAGCGCCCCGAGCAGCGAGAGGGGCGCCCGGCTGAGCCCGCTCAGCTCCCCCGCGTCCGTTGCCGCAGCTCTGCACGGAGTCTGTGAGCGTCCGGGCTGTATCTCCACTGGTTCCGTGGGTCCGTTACCAAGATGTGTCCCAAAGCATCAGAAAAGACCAGGAGAGGTGATTTTTTGGGTATAAGAGCAGTCACAGTTTTTCCCATGTGAATTAATGGCAATTGCTCCTTTGCGCCGTTTAGGCTACTGAAAGGTTCTGTAGGAACATGCGACTTTCCGATGGTGGGAAAAACTGGGTCTTAAAAACATGCTCTGGTATCTCCCGTCTTACAAACATGCTCTGTTGTCTGCATGCCTCCTACCTGCCCCCGTCCATCTCTCCTCCCCGCATCAGGACGGGGTGTCTCCAGGCCTCTCCGATTCCCTGCCTCAGCTCCCTGCAACAGGGCTGCCCACGTCACCACCCCGTCCAGTGAACGCGAGGAAGGCCATCTTGCCGGCTTCGGCTGCTGCTCGGTTGCGGCGTAACCGACCTGCCCCTGTGGATGCTGTTCCCTGCGGGCTCCTGCAGCGTGCCCCAAGGCCTTCCCTCCTACCTTGCGGGGCACTAATCCATCATTTTTGCTGGCTCTTCTTCCGGTGCTTGACTTCTCATGCTGGATAGGCCCAGGCTCGCGCCTTAGCACCCGTCCCTTCTTGGTCCTCGCTCCCTGTCCAGGTGATCCCCTCCTGCCCTGTGGCCCTGAGAGCTAGAGGGTCACGGCAGCGGTGGAAATGGAGAGCAGGGAATGGTGTCTGCAGGTGATGCACGCATTTGTGACTCCAGCTGAGCTCCTGCAACACCCGGACACAGCCCCCATAGAGTCAACCTCCCCTGTGTCTGCTGCTCACACTGGGCCCCGGTGACACCATCCCCTCCCTTGTCCCTCAAGCTTCTCACGTCCAAAATAATGACTCCGCCTGCCACCTGTCCTGCACTCTCCCTCAGGGCATCTCCAGCTTCACACTCAGCGTGGAGCCCAATGTGGGGCTCGATCTCAGCACCCTGAGATCATGACCTGAGCCAAAATCAAGAGGTGGATGTTCAACTGACTGATCCACCCAGGCACCCCCTCTGGCTGTTTCTTTTACCAGATTCAGTCTCCCCCAGGGCATCTCCATCTCTGCAAATGGCACCACCCGGTGATTCACAGCTAGAGACCCAGGATTGTCCTTGACACCCCACCTGCAGATTCGTCTTCCTCCAAAATAGGGGCTGACGAAATTTTGCTAGCAAGAACCAATGTCAGTGGGCTTTGCATGCCCTACGGTCTCTGTCACTCTCCAGCAAGGCCACCATAGCGGGAATTGGGACTAGATGAGACGTAAATGGATGGGCATGGCCGTGTTCCAGTAACACTTTATTTACAAAAGCAGGCAGAGGGGCCATCTTTGGTCCGCGGACCATAGCTTACTGACCCCTGATCGACAGTAGACCCCTGTCCTTCCTGCCCATCGGCTGTCCATCCTGGTGCATCTCCAGCTTCAAACCTCCACTAGTGTCCTGCCCCTTGGGGGCAGAGGCCAACTACCAGCAAAGACCACCAAGTCCCCGCATGGCCTCACCTGTCCCAGCCCTCTACTACCCCAGCCACCTTCCTTCTGTTTCATAAACGAGGCGTGGCTCATTTCTTCACTCTGGGTGTTTCTTTTCTTTTCTTTAAAGATTTTATTTATTTATTTGACAGAGAGAGGGAGATCACAAGTACGCAGAGAGGCAGGCAGAGAGAGAGGAGGAAGCAGGCTCCCTGCTGAGCAGGCAGCTTGATGTGGGGCTCGATCCCAGGACCCTGAGATCATGACCTGAGCCGAAGGCAGAGACTAACCCACTGAGCCACCCAGGCGCCCCTGGGTGTTTCTTTTCTTTTCTTTTTATTTTAACTTTTTTTTTTTTTTTTTTTGGAGAAAGAGTATGGGCAAGGTGGAGGAGGGGCAGAGGGAGAGGGAGAGAGAGAATCTCTAGCAGGCTTCACACTCATCGTGGAGCCCCATGTGGAGCTTGATCTCAGCACCCTGGGATCATGACCTGAGCCGAAATCAAGAGTTGGATGTTGAACTGACTGAGCCACCCAGGCGCCCCCTCTGGCTGTTTCTTTGACAGATCGCCACATGGGGATCACCGCCTCTGAGAAGCCCACCTAGGTTCCCCCACCTAAAACAGGAAGAACTGACATTTATCGGGGGCTCGCTGTATGTCAGCCTCAGTTACAGACTCTGAATATGAACTAACTACCTTATTTCATGCTCACAGTTTTCCAAACTTACAAATCCCTCCGAACTAGATCCTGTTCTTATTTTTACTTTATTGAGGAGGAAATTGGGGCCAAGGGAGATTATATAATTTGCCCCAAGTCACTTAGGAAGTAGCAGAGCTGAGATATAAACCAGACTGTCTGGCTCTGGGGCCTGTGTGCTTAACCACCTGTCTTCACTGTCCATGTATTTTCATCAGAGCATCTGTCACTATAGTGAGGCTTCATGTACCCTTATTTGTTGTAGTTGTTTGTTGAGTGTCTCCCTTGCAACAAGGAGGGGAGACTTGGTCTGTCTTTCATCTCACTGAATTCCCAGCTTCCAGAACAGTGTCTGGCAACACAGTAGACGCTCATTATGTTTTTAGTGCACGGATAGTAATTTACCTTTGTAACCGATTAATTTATTGGTATGCTAACAAATCAGTAAATATTCAAAGTACACCTTACTTTAGAATCCCTATGAAAGAAAGAAAATAATCAGCTTGACTCAAATTTCACAAGTGTGGAATGAATTCACTTTCTGATCAGCCCTCCCCTCTCGCCCCAAAGTAGATGAATTCTTTGCATTTTTGGTGGTTACTTGTGGAATTAGAAAAACAAAAACAAAACCCTCCTGTCCATCTTCACCATCTTGTTCCTTTATGTTGGTGCTTTGGCGCTGCGTGTTGAGTGTGGTCACACAGGTTGATACCCTAGGACAGCGATACTGGGGGTCTGCAGAAGTTCATGGACAGGTGGTCGGTCACTGCCGACCTGGGGGAAGGTCTTCAGCCTGAAGACGCAGATCTTGGTAAGAGAAGCTGTTGCATTACAATACCTTTGCCTTCACCTCACCTAAAAGAGAGCAGTAGCCTCCCCAGCATGCGTGGCCACCCCCTGAGAATATTCGGCTGCAAGGATACAGTTTGGTGGGATGTTTCCCTCCTGGCACAACTGAAGGAATTGCTTGGGAGGAAGCAGTTTCTAATCTGCCGTTCCTCGGGATGAGCCACTGGCAGGACCGTGCCCTGTCTCGGGATTCCCTCAACCTAACATTGTAAGTATCAGCAGACATCAGCGTAGGACGTGTGCATTTCAGAGCCCCGGGCCCAGGGACAGCAGACCTCCGCAGAAGCTGCAGAGTGGTAGAGGGAGGAGCTGTGTTTGCAGGAAGCTGTGCAGGGCTCTACCTTTCCAGGGTTGGGGGTGCGTGTTTGTGTGGTGTTTTGTTTACATCCTACTGGGTAAAGAGACCCATCAACCCTGCCTGGCCCAACACTGGATGATAAAAGACTCTCCATCCTTAGACACAAGAGAATGTGTGAAGTTGGGGTATTTGTAAATATAGCTGGGGAGCACATACAACTGGTTAAAATGTATCAAAGAGCCAGGTTGGTTTTTTCATAGGCTTTTGGTGTGGATGGGGGTAGGGGAAGAGTATCCTACCTGACCTTGACATTGAGAAGTTGTGTGCACATGAATTGATACCTTCCAAAGGGAGATCATAAAGTTGTATTCTGAAGCATGACTGCCCCAAGCAGAGTTAAATCTCTGGGAGCTGACCACCCGGAATACTCTGTGGGTGGCACTCAAACCCTAGACCCCTTTTGCACCATCTAAGCCATCCGATGGTTATTTTCTGAAAATCCCCGTTTATCCTCTGGGAATTGGAGAGTGCCGCTAACACGGGACGCCCCCAGGGCCCCTCAGCCACACCCCTACCTAAGGCGGCGTGTCCCTGAGCTCTCTCTAGCTACACCAGTAGAGTGTGGGCAGCTTCGAGAGCGCTGGGGGCCCGACATGGGGGCTGGCCCGTGCATGGGCGTGCTGGCGACTCCCCACGTGCCTCGTCCTTGCCGCCCTGTCCACGCCCTGTGGCCCTCTCCGCTGGGTGCCCTGAGGCGGGCCTCTGCGTTCCGCTGCCCTTGGCTCCCTTCCCCTCTGGCTCCGGTCAAGTTCAGCCATAGGAGGAGATCAGAGGGGTCCGCGGGGACCCTGGCCCTGGCTGCGTGGCTTTACAGACACAGCTCCCATGGAGTCACACCCTCCCCATGGCTGCTGCTCTCCCCGGGGCCCCTGTGACATCATCCCCTCCCCTGTCCCTCCAGCTGGAGGGCTGGTGAGCGTTTCCACCTGTCTGGAGTGTCCGGCCGCCTCATCCTTCTCTCGCTGTTGTCCTGACGCCCACCCACACCTCTGTACACAGTACCTTCATTACGTTCATTTTAGTTAACCCCCTTTGAGTGTGCCATCTGTTTCCATCTGGACCCAAGAGCCATACAGATGGTTAGAGACCCGGGATTAGCGGCATGATCCTCGCCTTCTGGCAGCACCAGGCCCCAGGCCGACCGTGGTCTCACACTGGAGGAGAAACGAAGAACGAGCTCAGGGATTGCTAACATGTCCCGAACTGCTAAGTTTCTAGAACGTTTCGGCAAGAGGAGGCTTTGTTTAGGGGGGTGGGAAGTTATATCCCCGGTCCGTTCTGGAGGAGACCAAAGTTTAGTGAGGCTCGGCGGGGGAGGAAAGCCCCTTCTCCAGAAGGGAACACTCGGTGTAGCCAGAAAGCGTGGACACCTTATCGGCAGACACATAATGCATTTGCATTTACTTTTCTGCCCTGGACCGGCTTTCATCTTGCAGCACGTGGCTGGTGCTGTTAGTGCCAGCCAAGCTCTCCACTAATGGCAGGATTAGGAGTGATAGTTTAATATCAGCCAATTTGGAAACCGGTCAGTTGTTTAACAACCAAAAAGTTTCTGGTCTTTTTTTTTTTTTTTTGCTGTGATTGAAGGTGAGGGAAGCCTAATATTTACTAGGTACCTCTGTGTGCCCGATAAAGTGATAAATTCTTTAAAATATTTTCTTTCACCCGGTCTGTGGTTATAAGTCCGTGAGGTTCGTGGTGTTCGCCCTGTTTTGCCGACGAGGAGGCGTGGGCGCGGTCAGGCACAGCTCGTGGGTAGAAGGGTGATGTGGCAGAGCGGTTCAGAGCGTGGGCTGGGGCTGGGGATGCAGATGTGCCGCACCTCAGTTTCCTCATCTGCCGAGTGGGCATTAGCTCCCGGGGGAGCTGAAGGAGATGACGCCTGTAAAGTGCCCAGCAGGGAGACGGGTCCACCGTGAGCACTCCAAATGTTAGCTTACTTTCTTTTCTGGTGTTGGCAGATTTGTGGCTAAGACCCTGTTTTTCAGCAGCTAGAAATTTTCATCATGTTGTGATTTTGAGTGAATGAAAAGAAGATGAGAAGGTGATAAAGAGTTCTTTTCTTTGACCTAATTTTAAAACACTTTGCCATCAGCCGGACCAGGCACGTCCTCAGGCACGTTGCGAGCACCCCCTTCCCCATGTGCTTAACCGTGACCTAGCCATGCTCTTCCAGCTCGGCCCCAGAATCTGGAAGCCATCACATTGGCTCATTAGGGATCAGTCTATACACCAAATGGGACTCAGCAGTGGCTGTCTATCTATCTCAAAATGTTGTTTTCCTTTTGCCACCAAATGATTGCCAAGACATCTAGAAAACATCTTGTAGGCTTTTCATGGGGCTTAGAGTTAAAAAAAAAAAAATCCTAAGGTTTCCAGGTTCTGTGTTTTGGGAAACCTGGAAAGTGTGGGTTATCTTATGACCTAGGACCATGGCCCATTTTCCTGAACATGTAGAGTCTTTTTCAGAGGTAGGTGGGAGCAGAGGTGAGCTCACACAGGTAGCCTAATAATGAACAAACTTCAGTCTGAGTCCCTTCGGCGGAGAGTATGATTTCATGGGAAGGTAGTTTATAGAGCAGTGCACTTGCAAATAGAAAAAAAAGTGAAGTCACTAAAAAGCAATGTTTGCTTCTTGCTTTCTAGCATACACAGTCAATTAGAACAGCAAAGATAGAGGCCAATTTATCTGACATACAGAGAAACGTACGCATTCACAGAGATAGTTAGAGCTTCTTTGAAGGCAGAGGCAGTTTTAGCAATTTCATCTCATACTGGACATGCAGGGACGACATGTTAAGAAGAATAACCACATTCACAATACCACAGGAATCATAAGAACAGCTTGCGTGCATGCCTATTCTTAACATATTAAAACCATCCATCACATCACGGCATTGACACTGTTTTTGCAGCGGGGGCTGCCAAAGGCTTTCTTGGATGTTCCCTGGTTTCCTTGTGTCCAGAGCACGGAAGGGGGAAGAGAACTCCGTAAAGCCTTCATAGATGTGGTAGGAGGGGGGCCAGAAGGCTCGGGCTTCGGGACCTCCACCGCTTTCAGGAAGGGGGACAACGGCCACCACGTCAGGCCTGCTCAGAGCCGAGAGGGGTTGAGCTGCCGCGTGCATGCCTGCGGAGGACGCGCGCTCGGTCTCCCGTGGAATGACTGATGGACTGTTTGTAAAAACCCACTGTCGTTTCCTGGTGAGTGACAGCAGGGGAGTGACGGACAGATGGGGGCACACGGGAAGATGCCATACCCGTCACACTGTCCTTGGACACGCTGTCATTGGACACGCTGTCGGAGTCAGCGCCATACTCCCTTCTTTCTCGTCGACGTGGTTCTCAGGCTGTTGGAAAGTGGAATGGAGATACAGATATAGACATATATATTTCCTTTTTTTTTTTCCTGGAGAAGAGGCTTCCTGATCATTCGGGAGAGTCGAATGGCCTGCTGTTCTTGCCATAGGGTCGGGCCGATTTCCTCCTCCGCACCCACGCGAAGGCGGCCTCCGTCAGCCGGTTGTTCCAGCCAGGAACTGTTTTCTCCCGTTCAGCTGTGTTGCCGTCGGCTTCTGTCTGAGGCTGAGGCCGGGACCGGAAGCCGGGGGAGACCGGGACAGCAAGGAGGCCCGGTTCGGCATCACCCGCCCCAGGGCGAAATGCCTCCACTGACTATTTCCTTCAAAACCGCATCTCACTTTCTCATTTTATGAAAACTAAAGCGTGCCTTTCTGTTGTTTAAAGGTGGGCATCATGGACTTGCCAAGAGAAGGTATTTTTAAAATTTCAATATATGTATATATTTCAGTAAACGTTAGAGAACGCTGTTTTGGAAGACAAATGGAGGAAGCGGCTAAAGGACATGAACTCTGATGAGCTGTTTTTACAGTGTGAGACTCACCGCCTCCTTCACTGACGCTACCCAACTGCCTCTGGACCTCAGCTGACTTGGCCTTCTGGAAGGCGAAGCCCACCTCCAACATTAGGCCTCGCTGCCGACGCAGGCTGCCACTTCAGTGCCTTGCTTTGGTGCTTCTCCAGCAACGAGGGTTGACTTCATTGCTCCTGGAGGCAGTTAAGGAAGCCTGCGAAATCCCAAATCCTCTAAAAACCCATTTCCACGCTGACCCAACAGCCCAGAACCACGTTGCTATGGCAAACCAGATTTTGCCTCTGCTCCGTTGGACTAGAAGTGTTCTGTTTAAGGTTGAGGAGGGATGGGTTTGCTTGGCTGCAAAGACCACCTGCCCCCAGCAGAGGCCACACGCAGCGTGGCCATGGACAGGATGCAGTCGTCTTCCGGCCCACGTGCCCCCTGGAGTGAGGAGAAGGCAAAAGGTGGTCGTGCGGAGGTGCAGAGGAGAGGAAAAATGAACAAGCCTCATAAATACGACGGTGCCCATCCACCTGGGAGTTAAGAAGAGAGGTTCAGGGGGCTATTTTAATCTGTTAAGAGGCATTTAAACTGAAGCCAAACAGAGTGAGTCTTTATCCAGTCTGAGTCTTTGTTCCAGAAGTGTCTGGATTATAGATGGGCGGCACAGCTCTCTTTCCCGTCACATACCGGCAGGTACTCAAATAGCACACACAAGGAGCTGACGCAGATATCCCGAGCCCCAGAAATGCCCTGTAGCCGGACGATGGACAGGGGAAGACTTCTTTTATGTTGGAGAGCCTCTGTGTGCAGGTGCTTTCATGCCTGAGGGAGAGAACTGCAGTTCATTTTCTTGGCGGGCAAGCATTTCCGCTTCCCCCAAAGTGTTCAACCTCACATTTATGTTAAGAAGCATAGGGGACAAAGCCATCCTTATAATCAGAACAGTATGGTAATGGCATAAAAACAGACCCATAGATCAGTGGAACAGCACGGAGATCCCATGGATCAACCCATGTCTATATGGTCAACTAACGTATGACGGAAGAGCCAAGAACAGACAATGGGGAAAGGACAGTCTCTTCAATACACAGTGTCTGGAAAACTGGACAGCCACATGCAAAAAAAAAAAAATTGGATCTCTGTCTTGCAACACACAGAAAAATCAACTCAAAGTGGATTAAAGACCTAAAAAGTAAAACCTAACACCATGTAACTCCTAGAAGAAAACATAGGCAGTCAGCTCCTTGACGTTGGTCTTGGCAATGATTTTTTTAAAAAAAGATTTTATTTATTTATTCGAGAGGGAGGAAGAGAGAGAGAGAGAGAACAAGATCAGGGGGAGGGAGAAGCAGACTCCCCGCTGAGCAAGGAGCCCGATGTGGGGCTCAATCCCAGCACCCTGGGATCATGGTCTGAACTGAAGGCAGACGCTTAATGACTGAGCCACCCAGGCACCCCTTGGCAATGACTTTTTGGATTTGGCACCCAATGCAAGGGCAACAAAAGCAAAAGTCAACAAGTGGGACTACATGAACCTGAAAAGCTGCAGCAAAGAACAAAACTTGAAACAACAGTCTGCTGACTGGGAGTAAACACTTGCAAATCATATATTGGATAAGGGGTTAGCATCCAAAATACATAAAGAACTCATACAACTTAATAAAAACAAAAATTTGGTAAAAAATGGGCAGAGGATCTGAATAGATATTTCTCCAAAAAAGACATACAGAGAGCCAGCAGGTACATGAAAAGATGCTCAATATCACTCATCATCAGGGAAAAGCAAATCAAAACCACAATGAGATCTCATCTCACACCTGTCAGAATAGCTATTACCCAAAAGACAAGAAAGAAATGTTGGCGAGAATGTAGAGAAAAGAGAACCCTTCTGTCCCGTTGGTAGGAATGGCAGTTGGTGTAGTCCTTCAGAAAACAGTATGGTGGTTCCTCAAAAACTTAAAAATAGAGCCACCCTATGATCCAGCTGTCTCGCTTCTGGGCATTTATCCATCCAAAGGGAATAAAAGCAGGACCTCAAAGAGGTGTCGGCGCCCCCATGTCCGTGGCACCATTGTTTACGGTAGCCAAGACTGGAAGCAACCTCAGTGACCACAGTGGATGAATGGATAAAGAAAACGTGACACACACACACACACCCCCTAGAATATTATTCAGCTATAAAAATAGAATGAAGTCTTGCCATTTACGACAATGCGGATGGATCTTGAGGGCGTTATGCTAAGTGAAATAAATCAGAGAAAGATACATATGGTATGATTTCACTTATATGTGGAATCTAAAACCAAAAAACCGGGCGCCTGGGTGGCTCAGTGGGTTAAAGCCGCTGCCTTCGGCTCAGGTCATGATCCCAGGGTCCTGGGATCGAGGCCCACATCGGGCTCTCTGCTCAGCAGGGAGCCTGCTTCCTCCTCTCTCCTCTCTCTCTGCCTGCCTCTCTGCCTACTTGTAATCTCTCTCTCTGTGTCAAATGAATAAAAAAAAAAAAAAATCTTAAAAAAAAAATAAATAAAATAAAACCAAAAAACCCCCACAAAAACAAGCTCACAGATACGGGTGACAGATTGGTGGTCGCCAGAGGTGGGAAATGGGAGGGTGATGGGCGAAATGGATGAAGGGGCTCAAAAAATACAGGTTTCCAGTTATAAAGTCAGTCAGTCAAGGGGATGTAAGGTACAGCATGGCCACTATAGTTAATAATGCTGTATTGCCTATTTGAAAGTTGCTGAGAGTAAATCTTAAAAGTTCTCATCATAAGAAAAAGAAAATTCTGGAACTACATATGGTGTTGGACTTGCTGCAGTGACCATCTCACAGTGTGTGCAAATATCAAACCGTTATATTGTACACCTGAAACGAATATAATGTCTGTCAGTTAGATCTCAACAGAAAAACAAAAAACAAAAAAACAAAAAAAGCAGCATGGGGCCAGAAGAAATGCCTGTTAGGCTCTGTCCTCTGTGAGAACCATTTGAAAATTATTTTGAGTTTTTTCCCCAAAGAAATTGTGTGTTTTTTCTTATGCAAAACTATGGCTGTTAGCAAAACACATGCTTTCAGTTGGTTGACTAGTTGGGGATGATTTGTAGTTTTGCCAACTCTTTTTTTTTTTTTTTTTAATTGAAGTGGCCTGTTATTTGCAGGAACAGACAGCAGGGTGGGGTCAAGAATGTAATCATTGATCAGGCACGGAGTATTTGGAGTGAAAAATTGGCTTCTACACAACGTCCCCCTCCCCATAAAAAGAAAGAAAGAAAGAAAGAAAAAAAAACCCAAAAAGAGTTTATATCCCTAGACTTCAAATGAGTTAGTTAGTCAAATTCTAGTTCTGTCCCTTCACTGAAAGCCAGAGCACGTCTGCATCGGAAGTCTTGCCTGGAAGATCTAGAAGGCGTACTGCGTGTGAGCGTGTGTGCGTCACGGTGTGTTCCACGCACACAGGTGCATGTGTGCCACGCGTGTGCTCCGTGGTGTCGCCCGTGTGCACTGCATCACGGGGGGGCATGTGCCTGGGAGCACAGAGCGTAGCGAGCCTTCGGAGACCGTCCCTTTGTCTTGAGAAGCAGGATGCTGGCGAATGTTGAGAAAACCACCAAGCATCGGTTAGGTAACAAGAGAACCACTCGGGTTTCTTGTTAAAAGTAATACCCACGAGGAAAAATACCCTCCCTCTCAGTGATGGCCACTCTCCCTCGCCTGGGGATGGGAACCTTCCCGGGAACTGGTACCCCAGCCATCGGTGCGGAAGGAGGGGAACACGGACCAGGAGGGGCGCTGCTGCTCCTTCGAGGTGCCCGGTGGGTCGACAGGTGATCCAGTAGAGCTGACCATGGGGCTTCCTCTTGTGAGACCAGCACTTTCCCTCTGGGCCCCTGTTCTGGCCGCTTTGCAGTCTGATCTTTGTAAGGACCTGGGACAACTGTGTCTCCTCCCGCGTTCAGGTCTAAAGCTGTCTGACTGGGTAGGACCATGGCTCGGCTTCCTTTCTTTCTTCAGGGACTGCCCTGCAAGGGTCCTGCTCCTTGGCTTAAGCGGTCGGAGGCCCTGGGCACGGAGTAGTGGGAGTGGGCGAGGCTGCGGAATGCCATTTCAGATTTCTGCTGGAGTCTATCTTGCATCGCGTTCCTCCGCAGGCTTTCCAGAAGGGCAGGGCCATTGTATGACCAGTCCTCGCAGGCCCCGGGGCAGAAGGGAGCCACCTCCCCTCCCCAGACACCAGCATCCTGGCAAAGAGGTCTTCTTCTCTCCCTCGTCTGTCCCTCAATAACGCCAGGAAAGAAGAGGGATGGAAAGCCAAAGCGTGTCCCCTTCCTCTCCACCCACCTGAGGTTGGGTCCGTGTGATCCGTCTCATGCTGACAACCTCTGTCCGCTGGGAGGCAGACGGCCACAGAACCCAGGGAGCAAGGCACAGCATTTCATTTAGTACGATATCCACTTTTAAATCAATACTGTTCTATTCAGCTTGGTGGAGTCTTGACTAATATTTAACTCTGTTTCGAAGCTCAGCCCAGACACATACAACCTGACACATCAAGGGAGGAAAACCAGCTGATCAGCCTGGGTCTGGTCCCTGCGGAGCTAGAGGAAGCCTGGTGGCCAGGGGGGGTGGCCTGGGCCTGCCCTTCCCAACCCTGTCGGCTTTTCAGCTGTTAAGTGGAATATAATCTCCGGGACGGACTTTCCGGATGAGCTGCTAGGAAAAAAAGTTGGAGGCTCTGCATATGGGAACGTTCCAAGAAATCCACATAGTAGAAGGGGAACAACCTGTTCAGGTGAGGGTTCGTTCTGATAGAACACTTGATAGGAAATTTGGTGTTTTTGAATCTGGCAAAAGTGGGGGTCGGACAAGTGGCCAAATGTAAATTACGCCTTCCAAAGCTCAGATGCTTGGCTAGCCACCTGTGCTGATTTGCATGAGGCCACGAGCTCCAGAAACACTAATGGGACCTTCCCAACCACATATGGAGACTTTTGGTGATTCTTTTGCCACCTTCCTTCAACTAGGCCAAAGTTCACTTCTGCCTTCCATCCTGACTTAGCGGTCTTGATTGAACAGTCACGTTTGGAGCTGATTAGGAACACCTATCCCCACAGACATTCCTTCCTGCCTCGCTCCACGACCAGACTGTGCACTTTTCCAGCACTGGGCTCCTATCTAGCCATCAACGCTTGTATTCCGCCACGGGGGAGCAGGGGTTAAACCTGTGTCTGCAAGTGGACTCCAGTTCCCGGCCAGCTCTGGACCACCCGCCCACATTTTCTTCTCTGCATACCATTCGTGACAGATAAATAAATCCATGCAGAAAGAAAAAGAGGTATAGTTTTAAAATGAGACTACAGGAGAAGCCGTGACCCCACAGTCCACGCATGCGGTCATATCCCACACGATTACTTCGTGAAAGGTCATCTACGAGTTCCGCTCAGGACTTCTAGGAGCCACAGCCAACACAGAGTAATGATTCCTCCTCCCCCTCCTCCTCCTCCTCCACCTCCTCCTCGCTTTCTCCTCTGCCTTGTGCCTCCTCCTCTCCCTCCTCCTCTTCCTCTTCCTCCTCCTCCTCCTCTTTCTTCTTCCAAAAACGAAGGAAATGCAGTGTTTCTGCCCCCCAGTGTCCCTCTGCTTGTCCGCCTAGTCGGCCCCAACCCATGGCATAAACTCCACCACAGTTTCAACTCCACGTTCCATATTCGCCTGGGTTACTGAAACACAAGCTAACATCATTCAACACAGGCCACAATGTCCCCTTCTCTCTCCTGATGCCTCTCTCGCCAGATTCACTCCGTTGTAACCAGCTCTTGACTACCCACCCCAAGGGGTACCTTAACGAGTAGCTCGCATAATCCACCTGATCAGCTGCCCTCACATCAATGAGCGGCCTTACTTTTGGTTCTCTCCCAGCATCCAGCAGATTTATGTTCATAATTAAATGTTGAGTTGAGGCTCAGCTTACATTTCAGAATTAAAATTGTGTTAACGTTGAAATTAAAACGTTTATTCCTTCTTTTGGAAGAACGAAAACCACCAGAGAGCCAGTTATCCTCGAAAGAGATATTTCAAAAAGTGGAGAATTCCTTTTCAGAGCATAGCAACCTGCCTGCTGATTTGGACAGAAATACTGCTTCAGTCTTAAAGGCCCCTTAGAAGGATCATCGTGCTGATGAGCCCTGACCTGGAGAGGCATTCTGTTTGAAGACTTTAGATGGCCTCCTTGGAGGCAGTGTCTGACTGCAGGGGCCTGAGTGCTACACAGTTAGTCTGTCTTCCCTGAAATTATTTCCATCAGTTCTTGGTCCCTTGGAATCACTGCCCTAAGTAAAAAAAAAAAAAAAAATCAGCCTTTATTCTCATATTATTAGTAATGGTAACGTTGGGTTTAAAGCATTTCCTTCCAAATCTTTGCTTGTTTTTATGGTAGAGGAGGGAGAGGAGGAGGAGTGACCTTCTCTCCGTTGCGGCTGCTAGGACTCCCTCAGCGAACTCGTAGCTGACCTTTTCTTCAGTAATAGGGGGAGAGCTGACTGTGGGCACTTTTGGGCCACAGCTTTCCTTACAGTCGCATCTTCTAATTGCACCTCTTTTAATTTTTGCATGGATTTACTTATCTATCATAATAGTACCGAACACACTTGTCTAGGCCACAGTAAGTACTTTTGGGAACGAGGTGGTGTGAACAGTATAGACAGGATGAAGGCGGCCCGTTAACAGCGACCGCCACAGGTGGGGTTCTTAGTCATTCTGTCAGACAGCCCTTGCTCGGGGAGCCAGAAGAGGAGAGCTCCTTTTTATGGTAAAATCTATATGTGAGACACGAAGAATGAGGCTTTCCTAGAAACCCAGAGATGATGGCATCCTTACAAACACCCGCGTGTCTATTTCTTCAGACCCTGGTGATCGGTGAAATGGGCATCATCTCTTTTCATTGGTCGGTGAGCTCATCTACCATTTCAGGGACAGAAAAATGTCATCGATGGTGTGAAGTGCCTGTCTATTATGATCCCTGCTTGAGGAATAGCTCAGAGAGTCTGTGGAATTAAAGGTGGATGTTTAATGTGTCTACTGGGCGGGGAAACTGGTTCAGGGGTACCTGTGAGGGATAAACTCTCTCCGACATTCTTCCTCGTGCACCTGCTACGTGCTGGGGTGCCACACGTGCTCATGTGTTAGGAACAGGGGCCTCAGGTCTTTAGTACACTGTGTTTTTTTTTTTTTATTGCCTAGCTTTGTATCAACTCCTTAAAAAAAACACAAAACATAGAGGAGTCATTGAACTGTATTTCCATTCTTTCATTAGGAAGCCATGTCTGGCATTTAAAAAAAGAAGAATTTCATGGTTTCTTGTAAAGGTGTCATTTTGCTTTATTCTTACTCATTTACTTTCTTGGTGGGGAAAATAAAATGCTTTCCCCACAAGAGTCGCCGTCCTTTTTTTTTTTTTTTTTTTTTTTTTTTTTTTTTTTTTGCCTTTTGTGTTGCTGATTTCCTTCACTCTTCCCCTTCCATGGCTCCCTAAGAAAGACTCAAGCCAATTAAGGAGGAAAAAAATGCAATCTTATAACAAAGCAGGCTTTGTTTTGATAAATACAATAATCAGTGACCCCAACCATTTAGGTGTCCTTTTGAGGAAATGAATAATTCTTTGATTATAACCAAGAAGAGAAAACACATGCATTTATGTCCTGGGTCCTCAACTATCTTCTCCCCCTCCTTTCTGACTTTGATCTAACTTGCCTGAATTAGTAAGGCCATCCAGGGGCAGAGGTGGGTTTGAGAGACTGGAAACTTTAAGGAGACCTCTTTAAGAAAAAGAATACAAAAATACCTTAATTTTACAATTGTTTTCAAAAACATGTGGTCATGTGAAAATACTGCCCAAGCATGAGAGATCCCTGAAGCTTAAACTTTATTGGCTTCACGGCATGTCCATTTCTGTGGGTACCATATTGTGATGAACATCCACCCACACTAGGTACACTTCAATTTGCTACTCGTGTACTTTTGAACATAGGAAACATAGGTAATGACTGTACAGGGGCTAGAGAGGAGTAGAATAGATAAGTATCAATGTAAGACCACAAGGTTACGTATTAGGTTTTAAACACGCAGATATACTTTTCTGTTTTTGTTGAGCTTTACCATTTCTACAGATCACACCCAGGCATGATCTCTTCTTCTCCTGACTTGGAATTGTCTGCCTGCATTTAAATGTTCACTTCAAGGGAAGGGGGGATGTAATCAATTTAATACATTATCATTCACTCAGACAAGCCGACTCAAACACTGTTCTCCGATTGGACTCATGCTGAGCAATTCCCTATTCTAGAAGCCAGGTGTGATGGGTGGGAGGAAGGAAAGGGGTGGGGGCAGGGAGCACATGCCACTTGGCAGAGCTTGGCGTATTATTTATTTATTTTTCAGGCAGTTCAGATACTGGTCTGGAGGTCTCCATTGAGGAGGGTCCTCTGGGTCTCCGTGGTCTCATTCAGCCGGGATTTGTCCTGCTTACTGTCACTCCGTTCCCCGTCATCTGTGCCGCTCACCTTGACCAAGCAGAGGACGTTCTGGAAGCTCTTCTTGAAGTTGTCAGACAAGAAGGCGTACAGGATAGGGTTGGCGCAGCTGTTAGCATAGGTGAGGACCACCACAAAGTCAAACATGCCTTTAAGGGCTGGGGTGGGACTGATGGCCACCGAGACAGAGGAGACATTGAAGATGTAGAAGGGAAGCCAGCAGAAAATGAACACAGCCACCACGATGGACACCATCCGCGTGACCTTCTTCTCAGACTTTTTCCTCTTGGAGGAACCCACTCGGATTCCAGAGGACTTCACCTTGATGATAATGAACAGGTAGCAAAGACAGATGATGGTGAGGGGCACCAGGAACCCCAAGATGAAGGTGTAGATAATGAACCCCGTGTACCATGCCCCAGATTCACCTGGCCAGTTGATGGTACAGCTGCTTCTCCCCCACTGGTTGCTCCGAAGCCCAGCATATATCATGATAGGCAAGATGACCAGCAGGGAGACTCCCCACACGGCCACATTGATCATCTTGGCCGTTCGGGGTCTCCTCCACTTGGCCGACTTGATGGGGTGGACCACAGCCAGGTATCGATCGACGCTCATGACCGTCAAGCAGAAAATGCTGGTGAACTGATTGATGCCATCCACAGTCATGACCACCCGGCAAATGGCCTTGCCAAAGGGCCAGTGGACCAGAGCCACCTGCATAGCCAGGAAGGGCAGACCCAGCATGAAGAGCTCATCTGCGATGGCCAGGTTGAGGATGTAAATGTTGGTGATGGTCTTCATCTTGGCATAGCGGAGGATGACATAAATGACGAGTGTGTTGCCACACAATCCAATGATGCAGACCACAAAATAGATGAAGGTGAGGACTGCATTGCTAGTCAGATCATAGTACGGCTCTGTCTGGTTTGAGCTGTTGGCCGCCACCACAGAGCCATCGAGGTCAAATGGAGGGGAAAGCCAAGTGCGGCTCTCATTGAGTAGCTCATACTCCATATCCATGGCTGCCTTATATTCTCAGGCTAGTTCCAGCCAGCCAGAGATCTTATGCTCACCTTAATGTGTCCTGGAGGCAAAGGATCCACTGTGACATCTGCAAGGGAGAAAGGAAGATGGGGCCATCAGTCAGAGGCTATGTAAGCTCGCACCAGCCTTCGTGTTTCTGGTTTACCCTCTGAGACAGACTCTTGTTCTCTTTCTACCTGAGCGTTAGAGCTACTGGCCCATTCTCATCAGCGTGCAGACTTTTTGAGTTGTTTTTCCAGCGGGAGGTGGGGGGAAGGGTTTGGGTTAAATCATCATAGTTTATCTTGTCATCTTTGGTGACGCACATGTGGGAGATGTCTGTGGCTGCAAAAAAAAACAAAAAAAAACCAAAAAAAAAACCCACCAAAAAAACACCCAACCCAAAAAACAAAAACAAAAGCAGTCCTTTGATTCCTGAGAAGTTGACTGGTCCAGACTGTAAAAAGGCAGCATGTGGAGTCCAGCCCCTGACTCAGAAGGATCTGACACCGGCATTCCTGGCCTGCCCCCCATGAGGACATCTCCGCGGACTTGCTGACTGCTTCGGAGTCTTTCCGTTTTGGAAACCCCAGAGTGAAAAAACCCCAGACTTCAGAGGTAAAACAAACCAGGGTTCCACCAGGAGGCCCAGACGACCTCGTGCCTGGCCCGTAACCGCTCTCTCATTGGTTAAAATGGCAGCGTCCGGAAGGTTAAGGGATGAAATACATGTAGCGGCGCCTAGCATCGTGCTGGGCTTATAATCAGGACTCAACAAATCTTACCTTTCCCCCCCTTCCTCCTCTACCATCTCATTTATCTGTAATCTACTGAAAGCTGCCCACCGAATGAGCAAATCTATGGTCCTAAATATTAAAAATAAAAATCTGGCTTGCCTTTGTATTTAAAACGTATGATGTAGTTTATTTTGTTTCTTCTGTTTTCATTTCTCCAGTACCCAGTGCTTGACCTCACATGCCTCAGAGAGTCCCTCAGGGGGACACTGCTCCAGAACGCTCATCTTCTAGCACCCCAGAGGATTTGCCTGGGATCCCCGCCCCCCCATGAAGGAGGAAAACAGGAGCCAGGCAGGAGGGAGGCAGGCTCACTCACAGAAGTGAATTTCTAACAGGACGTAGCTCATTCACGCTCATTATCCCCTTGACCTTCTAAACCATCCTATAAATTGGGATAACTGTCCCCATTTTACAGATGAGAAACCGAGGCTTAGGGACTTTAAGTAATTTGCTCCCATCCCCTGCATATAATGGGTGGAGCTGAGATTTAAACACGGGACACTGACCCGTCTGCATTTTTCGCAGTGTCCTATCTGCTGCTCAGTAGGCTGGAAAACTGAGTGAGTGATTAATTGGGCTTTGGTTTAAAACACTGACTCCTGTTTTACCATCATGCTGGCGAAGTAATTGTAACACTACCGGCTTGGCTTAAGATCTAAAACAATAGCTCATCACATAAGTAAATGATTTATCTACTGTCATGCAAAAACCAGTGCGGGGGGGGGGGGGGGCTTCTTTGTTGTGCACACCAGGGACACAGGCATGAATGAGACCTGGCTGATGCCCTCTAGGAGGGGAGGCAGGCGGAGGAAGCCAGCTCATCTAGGGTGTGAATTGCGTGGAGAAATGAACACAGGGCTTGAGGCTGCCCTCCTTTCCTGGAGGATTCAGAGGAGGCTTCATAAAAGGAGTGTTTCGGCTGAGTCTTGAATACGTGAAGAGTGAAGCAGGGAGGGCAGGAAGGAGGTCATTCCAGGAAGAGAGACAGTAAAAGGGGGTGGTGTGCTCAGCACATGGGGGAGTAATTCACTTGGCGGACACCGTTCTCCTGAGCAGGGCATTTTCCCTGGTGCCTGAGTGAAGATTGGAGATGGCTCCTTTATGCTTGGAGAGACTGCTAATTAGCTAGAGGGGACTTCACCAGCAACAAGTACTCGAGGACCCTGGCCTTACCTTTGCCTCTGATTCATTCTTCACTGCCAGGCACATTGTTTATCCTCTCTGTGCTAATTTCCCTACCAGACGACTGTCTGTAAAGTGGGGTCTGGGCTTCGTGGCTGACCTTTCTCGTAAGTACTTTGGGGACCCAGGATTTAATGTCTGCATTGGGTAAAAAGCATAATTTGGCAGCTCTCAAAAAAAAGAAAAAGGTTATAAAGGAACCATTTTTGGTATCCCTGGATTAATTTGGGTTGTTTCCACCATTTCTCTGTCTCATCAGTACTTTAATTCTACAGACCCAGAATCCCACTGAAGCCCCCTGCATTAGAGTGTACATTAATCACTAGCATTTCCAGGGTGCCGTCTATGTGACATGCAAGGTCACACTCCAAAGTCTGGGTGAGTCTGAAGACCCCTGGGTGGCAGAAACTCTGTCTAGAGCTTTGGGGATGGAGATGATGATGGTGCAGGTGTGCGAGGGAGAGCCAAAAGCACCTCCTGCCCTAATTCTGCCCTTTTGGCTGGAGTCTCAGTCAGTGGCATGGAATTGCATGGGGTCAACGTTTTTTCTGAATAGGTTAAGAAGCAGCAGTAGACAGCGGGCAGAGCTCAGTGAAGGTAGCAGAGGAGCTAAGCTGGAGAGCCAGCCCAGAGTGGGGAGGCTCCTCCAAGGAAGAAATGAGTTTAAATCACAGTGACTCTGATTTCATTAACAATGAAGCCTGCTGCCTCAGGTCCCCGAGTGACTTCTGCTTCATTTGGGTCCCAGTGAAAGTGGAGCCTAATGTCAGGCAATCAATACCTGTTGGATTGTGGTTCGATCAAACGCACAAGGAAGTTTGGTTTTCTGCTTGCTTTGTTTTTCCAGCCCAAGAGTTACAGACCTTGGAAATGGCTGGCTGTTGGTCTTCTCTGAGACTGCGCCTGGGCTGTGCTGGAGAGGAGGGTGAGAATGGTCTGGGGCACCCCTTCCTTTTCCCAGAGCCTAAGAATTGAGCGCGGGATGGGGACTAGGCATCAGGAACCATGCTAAACCCTCTTCGCCTTTAGCTCTTCCCTTCTCCCTGGCGTTCCACCCCCGCATCCCGCCTCCACCCCCATTCACCCCCCACCGCCACTTCTCTGGTGGCCTGCTAAACCGAGTAGGTCTCACGGCGCCCAGAACCGAGCCCCACCAGCGGGAGAGACAATAGCAGGTGCGGGCCACCGCGGTGCGGGAGCACCTAAGAAAAGCCCAAGCAGCGCTGGCCTGGCAAAGGGCGTGGGGGAGAGGTGAGACTCAGGACAGCCCATCCGGCTCTCAGGACTGGCACAGAAAATCCTCATCATCCAATTCCATGACGTGCTTAGATCCAACAGTTTCCTAAAGAATTCCTTGCGATTTCCAGGAGGACGATGGGGGAGATTAAAGACGGTCGTGCCAGCACCCCAGTTTCTAAACGCAGGTTGGGGGTGGCGAGACGTCAGGGACGGCTGGGAGCTGGGGACAGCCACCTGGGGACTTGGCCAGTACCTCGGGGGCGCAGGCCACTCAGGGATTCGTATGTCTTTCCAAACATACGCAAACTGTCCTCTCCTGAGCGCCGAGGGAGTGGACCCTAGACCCTTTGGCATCCGTCTCCCAGGCAGGGAAAGGAAGAACAGAGAAGCGCTCCCTTTTCTCCGCTCGCCGCTTGCCCCTCCCAGGCTCAGATCTCTGGACGCGCTCTCCGCAGAAGCCCCCAGCAGGGACAGCTCCCTCCCTGCCCAGCGGCCTCGCTCTCCTCGGTGGAGGCTCTTTTGTAGGTGGCTGGGAGAGAAGTTGTCCCTGTCGCAGCTACCACCTGGACAAGTCGGCTGGGGGACCAGGACTGGACAAGGGCGCCTGCCAGGCACACCAGCCTGCGGTGGTGCGGGCACGTCGGTTTCTGCACACACGACCCACCGCCCTCGCTCACGCCGGGACAGCAGCTCCCGTACACTGCCACAAAAATCATCCCCCAAAAGGAACAGGGCAGAGACCCACGCACCAGGACCTACTCTCGGACACACCGAGGCGCGCAGCACCACCATGCCGTGCAGATGCACCCAGGTGCCCAAGTGCGTCTCTCTCTCTCTCTCTCTCTCTCTCTCTC
>LNAC01000098.1:3474014-3488262 GCA_002007465.1 Ailurus styani | reverse complement strand
GCAGGACACTCAAGCTCGTGGCGGGGACACGCGCTGCGTTCCCTCTTACCGCTTTCCCAGATCAGTTGTGTGTCACCCAGCGTATTCCAGGCAGCTGGGGGGGCGGCCCCGGGGACCCGGACTCGCGCCAGGACCCCTGCCATCTCCTCCGTCAGACAGGTTGGCAAAGCTGTGACTGCCCGGGTCACCCCAGGGCGCAGGGCTAGGGGGAGAGGAGGGAGGACACGGGTCTGGGGAAAGGCACTTCATGCAGTGGCCGGCACCCCTCCCCGCCCACCCAGTGAGCCAGCCGCACATGGGTTCCAGAATTCGGTTCGAGGAGCCGCCAGGGGCTCAGCAGAGCGGGGACACCTGCCCTCTCCCAGCTGTCGGTGCTCAGAGGGACCGCGGCCACACAGCCCGGCGCCGGGCTTGGGGAGCCTGTTGGTCAGCACCTGCTGGTGCGACTCAGCTTAGCTCCCCTGCTGCCTGCTGTGTGCGGACAGAGGGGGCCGTGCAGGAAGTAGGGACTCATCGCCCCAGTTAAAGCGATTTCATTTTTGACGGCGATGATTCAGCCGCTGTTCCCATAGGTTAATAACTCATAGCCCTGTAGCCTCTCCTTCCTCCTCCTCCTCCAAGTACATGAATGCATTCACCACCCTGGGTCCAGTTTCTGAAGAGGGGGAACCGAAAGCAAACAGCGACTGCAGTTTTCTGGGTAGGCTGAGCCGCCTTGGACTGTCCAGCCTATTATCTGGCTTCCAAGTTCACCAGAGGCTTGGTGAAAAAGCAAAGTCCAGAGGCTGTTTTGCAGGTAGGGTGAGCCCTAGAGGTGGTTGAGTGACCCGGGAAAGAAACCATCAGGGAAGGTGGCCATCAGCTGCGGGTTTCTCGCGAGGCTCTGCTGCGTCTTGGGGCACCCTGTGCCGCGGGTGGGGATCAGGGCTTTTCATTGGCTTTGTCTCTTTCTGAGATGTTGGTTATGATGGGGCTTGTGTCCCTCGTACTGGAGCTTAGGAGCTAGACAGACTTTGAGCCAGTGGCTGCCTCATGTACCAAGCCATCTGGGAGGCAGCTTCTCTTTTGACTCTGTGTAGAGCAGAGGGGTTGGGATGGGTTGCTCACTAGGGGGGGGTGCCCCTGTTCATGGGCGGCTGGGAGGCATGGGGTGGTAAGAGTACCCGGAGGGCGGAGTGGAACTGGGCTCAGAACCCCGCATGCTTGCGGCACACAGTTCCTGGTGCCATACCTATTGTCATCTCCAGTTGAAAACCAGTGACCCAACCGGCTTCCAGGAAAAGGAAGACCCACAACGTGTCCACTGCACTCTCAGATGTCTTTCCTTGTGATCATGTTATCTTTTTGAAAGGCTTGAACATGTCTTGTCTTTTTGTTTTTTAAAGTAAGCACAGTTTTGTAACCTACACAAGAAATGAACCACTGGCCTTCAATTCCCCAGTTCCCCTCCCCCCAAAGTGACCCTGCTGGGACGATGCTTGTTTTGTTTTTATTTCTATTTTAGTATGAGTACGATACCAGCAAAAGCAGACCGCTCCCGGAAGATCAAGATCATCTTCTTTCAAGGCTGCTTGGGTGGTTCTGTGGACTTGCTGGTTTGCAACCTCGGAGTTTCCTGGGTGACATCTGAACTGGTCCCTGTACACGGAGGGCAAAGAGAGACTGCAGAAACAGGCGGGCCACTCCAGATTGGTAGGTGCCTGTTTTAGAAAGCGACAGAATTTACTTAGGAGGCTTGTCTTAGGTACTGCAAGATGAGTACATCTCTGCACCCATGGTGGGAAATCTGGAAAGTTTATACGGAGGCTTTAAAGGGCAGATGGTCTTGATGATACATCATTCTCTCAAGGCTGCATCCTTGAATTGAGTCCTAGTACTGGAACAATGGGTGGAATGTACATTCCAAGGACAGAGGAGGAGGTAATGGGCCTCCAGTTGCCGGAGGCCAGCTTGTGGGTCAATAGGCAGTAACATTCCCCCCCACCTCACAGACCTACCTCCTCCCACAGTGTTCTTTGTCCTGGAGATGAACCAGTGAAATGCCCCTTCCTGACCTTTTCATGTGACGTCTCCTCTCCTTGTCTAAGTCAGGTTGGGTCCTGGAAAAAATACTGGCCCAATCCATCTCAGGTGCACCTGTCTCTTCTACAGGGCGGAGTGAATGGGGACTGAATAGCATTGACCTTGACAGCAGAAAACGTGTAATCAAGAATGATTGTTGATTTTGTCTAGATAATGGACGCCTCCCCCTCCTCACTTTGAATGCCTTGAAAGACCTGCTTGGTTTGCAGCCCCCTGTACACATCAGCCACCCCGAGGCTCCCATTCCCTGTTTGACTCCTAATGGCTATTCTTTTGACTCTCCCCCCACCCCCCATCTGCCGAATGAAGTCTGCACTGCCCCACCTGGGGCTGCCTCTACTTCTCCGCAGCTCAGTTAGTAACTAAGTAACAGAACCTTGAGCCAGGAAAACCCAGGGAGTGGGGAGGAGATAACCCTGGCGCTGGCTTGTTTGATATCTTTAAAGCAATTAAATAATACCCTTTCCTCTGTCAGCACTTATCAGAGAGACAATGGACAACAGGAAATCAGGAACAGACGCAGGACAAAGGGCCAGGCGGGTGCTCAGCCTGTAACCTATAGGGAGATGTTCCTCGTTGGCTCTTTTAGTGAGAAGTTCACAGTCTAGGGACACGGTTGTGGATGCAAATTCCAAGTAGGTCATTTATGTTTCTTAGTGGCTTAGTAAGTTGAACGGGGGAAATTGTTCCTCTGCAATCAGTTTAGTGGCTGGAAGTCTCGCAATGAAGCCTGGAGGGGAAGTAGGAGATAGAAGGCCTGGACCTGGTTGGGAGGGGAGGATACCAATCCAAGTACCCAGGATGGTTTTTGTGATCTCTGTGGGAATCCTGAGGATGAAGTTTGCCATCTCTATTGATGTGGAAAGATCGGCGCTCCTGTCGCGGAGAACGTACTGATGTAGAGAGGAAGAGAAGGCCCGGGGCATGATGATTCTGTTACCCCGGCTACTCCTGTTTTCAGCTATTCTGTCCCCTGTCACCCCTAAACCACCTGCATTTTCTCCCAAAACTGCGATATCAGCGTCCACATCCTGTCGCTGAGACTGGGTCTTCTACCTGGTGCCACAGGAAACCCTTTCCAACATCTCATGGTCCTGACATTTATTTTGGAAACTATGGAATATGGTCACCAGATTTCTTTTAAAAATCTGGCCATTTGGCAGAGCGGGTTTCACGGTCTCTTCAGACACAGAAGGGGTTAATGTGAGGACCAAGCCTTCGTTTCTCCCTCCCCCAGCCCTTGGCAGGTGCAGTTTGGGACACTTCTCCCTTTCTCTCTATTCACATCCTCAATCCCTACGGAATACAGTGGCTGAGTGAATGAGTGGGAGTTGGAACCTCAGTGGAAACCACTGAAAATAAGTGTATCATCTGGGATCACAGGTAGAAGACACCATGGCTTAGACCTTATTCCCTTTTCTCTTGTCTCCCCCATTTCCACAGAAGTGCACATAAATCCAGAAGGAAGTTTAGGAATTCTCGAGTTTATAGCCCACCTCCCATGATGATACAGGAAAGGATGCGGGGCTCCAAGAAGTGCCTTGACTTGCCCAGGCTCACCCAGCTAGAGAGTGGCAGAGTCGTGTCGAATCAGCTCTTCTGGGTCACAGACACGTGCCGCTTGGACAGGCACCCAACCCCGCACGGTGTGGGGGAGCTGGAGGAGACGACGCTGCAGCCCTTCCCTTCCAGCAAGGCAACACTCCCAAGGACCAAATCCTTGCTGCTCGTTCCTGGAGCACAGATTCGGTGAGATGCCCTGTAGAAAAAGCGCACACGTTTGAAAGATGCTTCTCCTTCCCTTAAAGATCCACCATGCTTACTAATAACCCCCACAGCTGACATTTCTTAAGTACCATTATGTGCTTTGGGGCTGAGGGTCTCATCCATTCTTTTTTTTTTTTTTTTTTGTATTTTTATTTTTATTTTATTTTATTTTATTTTTATTCTTTGCCCAAGGGGTACAGGTCTGTGAATCATCAGGCTTACATCTTTCACAGCATTCACCAAAGCACAAACCCTCCCCAATGTCCATAACCCATCCACCCTATCCCTACCCTCCCACCCCCCAGTAACCCTCAGTTTGTTTTATGAGATTAGAAGTCTCTTATGGTTTGTCTCCTTCCCCATCCCATCTTGTTTCATTATTTTTCCCTCCCTACCCCCCACAACCCCCCACCCTGCCCCTCAAGTTCCTCATATCAGAGAGATCATATGATAATTATCTTTCTCTGATTGACTTATTTCGCTCAGCATAATACCCTCCAGTTCCATCCATGTCATTGCAAACGGCAAGATTTCGTTTCTTTTGATAGCTGCATAATATTCCATTGTATATATATACCACATCTTCTTTATCCATTCATCTGTTGATGGACATCTAGGTTCTTTCCATAGTTTGGCTATTGTGGACATTGCTGCTATAAACATTCAGGTGCATGTGCCCCTGAGGATCACTACCTTTGTGTCTTTAGGATAAATACCCAGTAGTGTGATTGCTGGGTCGTAGGGTAGCTCCATTTTCAACTTTTTGAGGAACCTCCATACTGTTTTCCAGAGTGGCTGCACCAGCTTGCATTCCCACCAACAGTGTAGGAGGGTTCCCCTTTCTCCGCATCCTCGCCAACATCTGTCATTTCCTGACTTGTTGATTTTAGCCATTCTGTCACCCATTCTTTATCTCATTTAATCCTCCCGATTTTTGAGGAGGGTATCATTACTATTATTCATATTGTTATTTTAGGAAGCTTTGCAGCGAAGGAGGCTATCTATCTCAAACTCCGCGTTTCCCCGATTTAGTTAGCCATGAGAACTTTCCCTGGGAATAATTTTCAGCACTAAGTCAGTGTTCACTGTGTGCCAGGCACTGTCCTAGACACTTTGTTATTCACTCATTTATCCTCGCTGAAACCCTATGAAGCACATCACCATTACTACTAGCCCCATTGGTGACTAAAGCAACCAAGGCACAGAGAGGTAAAGTAACCTGCCCAAGGCCACACAGAACCGAGTGACAGCGCTTAAGCAGTGTGCCCTCCCAAGTACCAGGGCTGAGGCACGATTCTGCACAGCCGCACGTGTTGAAGGGGCTCCTTCCCCCTTGCAGTCACTCTCAGAGGCTGCTCACGGCGAGGGAGGGACTTGTCCTTCCCCCATGAATAGCCTTGATTGTTTTAAGCTCTTTTCCCTTTAGTGTAACCCCCGCCCCCAAGCTCCCGGCATATGTTGGTGAGTTCTGGATTGCTTTCAAGTTCTCTGAGGCCCCGACAACCATCCGGTCCTCTGAGGACCCCTTTTTCCTCCCTTTTCCATACGGAGCCAGGTTCACGACAGGTACCTGGTGCTCTCAGGTGCACGACCTGGCTCCCCGTGCCCAACTGCCTGATTAGCCTGCTCCCGGGCAGCCCTTTCCCAGCAAAGGGGAGCAGCCTTTAAGGTAGGATCTATAGACTCACAGAAGCCCAGTGGCCCTGGGAGAGCACCTAGCTCAGGGCTTTATAACCAGGCTGCACACTAGCGTCACTTGGGGAGTTTTAAAAACTAAAGATGCCCTGGCTCCGTCCATAGCAATTTTGATTTAATGGAGCTGGGATGGGGCCCAGATAGTTTTTCAGAGCTCTCTAGATGATTTTAATGTCGGCTGGAGCTGAGCACTGTGGATAGTACGGCCTTCCCATTTCATGGGGAGAGGAACTTTGGATCAGGGTGGGTGAAGTCTGTCCCGGGTCGGACAACATCCCACTCGGTCTCTTTATTCCAGACCACTGTGGACTCACAACCCACCTCCTAAGCCCAGGAACCCTGCTCCGTGGCTAGAGGAGGTCCGAGGCAGGGTTTGTGCAGGCTCGGGCCTGGGTGCTTCTGCTCTGCTGGTCTGCGGGATCACAGCTGTCTCTCTCATAAGGAAAAGCCCTGTCGGGTGGCATACGTTCTTGTCTCATAGTCAGACGTTGGGGTGAGATGGGGGCGGCCCCTCAGTTCCCCTTGGCAAGTGTCCATTGCAGACACCCTGTCTCTTGTAGGAATAGATATTTCGCAGCTCTGAGAAGCGGGCAGCAATTTCATAAATGGGCCAGAACCAGCAAATGGGTCTCCGCGGTTTCATTTTTATTAAGAGCAGGGAAGATCAGAGCCAGATTTCATCCTGGCCACGGTGCTAGAATCACTGCACTGAGTCGCGCTCTTCTTTCTGGCATGTTCTTTAGAAGGGTCTGTGCACCTGTGAGCAGCCAGACACCTTGCCGAGGAATCCCACCAGATCCTTTTTCCGCAGATAACTCTTTCCCTGCTCTAGTGGCTAAAATGATCGTTCTTCCCCAATGGGACAGAGAATACTTACATTTTAACAGGATTTGGGGGAGGCATGGGTCTACAGGAAAGGCTCTCCAAGTGGAGACGCTGGCCTGATGTTGGCAGCAGGGTCTTCAGTCCTCGTGTCTCTGATGGCAGTGCTCAGGTCAGACATTTCTCTCTCCTCAGGTCAGACATTTCTGCTGTTCCCCGAGAACCAAGAGCTGCCCGGAGTTAATCCGGTAACTGCAGTTAATAGATTTAAATCCTGTTTCCAGAAAGGCTGCAGTTCCTCCACTGGCCTCAGGGTGGGGTAAGCACACAGAACTCACCGCCCCATTGGGCCTCTGCTCACGCGGGGCACCAGGCCTTGGAGAATGGGGACCCCAAGCCCACCTCGCCACTCTTCTTACACCCCCCTCCTCCCCCCTGCCCCCGCCTCCAATCGGGGAGGGGATGGAGCCTGGATAGAATTAAAATGACTGCAGAGCCTGGAACCCCGTCGTTTGCCCCACGTTCGAAAGTTCCCCTCTTCCCGTGTCCCCTTCCCCTGAGAGTTGTGTCCCCTGCGGGATCACGGACAAGGAAAGTCTCCTCTTTCCCTGGTCCCTGTGCCAGATCCGGGTGGCCTTGCCGAAGCGAGGCAAACCCAGCTTCTTGCAGCCTTGGTTGGGCTGAGAGGAGGAGGCATCGAGGGCCAATGCAGGTTGTGCACGGGCAAGTTTTACAGTCGAGTGGATCTGGAAAAGATCTGGAAAAGAAGGAAAATCTGTCTCCGGGAGCTTCGGGCCTGTTCTCGGGCTGTGTGCTGAAGCCCCCGGTGAGGCTGTCACTGAGCGGCACAAAAGCGTCTGCAAGGCAAAGAGGACAGATTTTCCTTCTTTTCCGCGGGCGATGGCTCCGCAGTGACCATGGCCATGGACAGGGTCTCAGTTGCAAGGGCAGGAGGGGCTTCGCTGAGCCAGGTGAAGCCCCCGGGGTGAGACTCGGCCACGTTCCAAAATCGAGGGTTGACTGAGGGCTTCTCCCGGGTGTGGGGGAGGCGGCCTGTTGGTTTCGTTTGCTGGTCCGGCCACCAGTCCCCAGGCTTCACGGGGCCTCCTGCCTGCCCGTCAGAGCGGAGCAGATGGCTGGGCTGGAGAGGGGGACCGGGGGTTTCCGTGTCCCCACGAGACATTGCGTGTCCCCCCTCGCCCCCCATAGCCGCCAGCGGCTGCTTCTGCCCCCTCCTCCTCCCCCTGCTCCCCCCTTCCCCTCCTCCCTCTCCCACCCCACTCTCCTTCTGCAGCCAGCTCTCTGCTCTGACAGATTGTCCCTGCGGCTGCCGCCCAAAACTAATTTCTCAGTGCCACTTTAGACACTCAATCCTTTTTCCCTGGCAAGACCTTTTTATTAGGGGTTGCGAAGCGTGACAATTCCTGGGTTTTGTTTCTAGCCTGCTGGAACATGGAACCCTTTTGAGTAACTGGAGTCAGGGCTTAGGAGGCGTCTTCAAGGCTCCTGGTGGGGGCGGGCAAGCCCACGGTGGGGCCCGAGCCCAGCCAGACTGAGCCGGTGACAGCGGAGATCGGACCTGACCTCACCACGGGACGCTCCAGAAGGACTCACTTTCGCGTTCTTTCCATCATGAATTCATTTAAACAGAACTGCAGAAATGTTTTTTTTTTTTCCCCTATAACTCTTCTATGTGTACATGACGTACACAAATTTTAAGTTACTTGTCAAAATACTGCTGGTTCCAAATATCAGACCATCCCTAAAAAAAAAAACAACGATGATTTGGCACCAGTGAATCTATTCTAAACATTGTGCTTTGGACTCCAAAGTGGATTTTCAAAGAAGAGTTCCAAAAATGGCTTGGCAGTGGGGATACTGAGTGCGTAAGAGGAGCGCCTCTCAGGGCCGTTAGATTGTCAGACGGTTCGGGCACAGCCAGTCCTCGCTTTGGTGTTCAGCTCGGATGTGACTAGCACTGGCCACGTGATCGTGCGTCCAAAGATTGTACCTGTACGTGAACCTGCTCCACTGATACACACCTTCATTCACCTGTTCATCCCTCCGTCTGCCAGTTCGTTCAATAAACAAAGAGCCGGTCAGAGGAAAGGGGAGAAACATTGTTTTCTAATCAGCTCTGTGATCAGACTTTTTTTTTTTTAAAAGATTTTATTTATTTACTTGACAGAGAGAGATTACAAGTAGGCAAAGAAGCAGGCAGAGAGAGAGGAGGAAGCAGGCTCCCCGCCGAGCAGGGAGCCCCAATGCGGGACTCGGTCCCAGGACCCTGAGATCATGACCCGAGCAAAGGCAGATGCTTTAACCCACGGAGCCACCCAGGTGTCCCTGTGATCAGACTTTTGATTGTGTCATCTCGTGGGGAGGACACTCAGAAGCCCCCAACTCAGGCCCTTGCTCCTTCACAAGTGCTCAAAATGCACATGGGGCAAGAATCGCATTTGAGATGCCCCTGTGGACCTTTTGGAAATTAGATGTTTTTTCGTGTTCTCTTATATCCCACGCAGGAGAGAGAACCATCTTTGTCTCCGTCCCTGGCACGTTGCCACAAAGCTGGCAGTCCATCAGAAAGCAATTAGTGGTGCCTGACTTAACGAGCCCGTGATGCGTTTCTGTGAGTGGAGCAGGAGGGCAGCCCCGGAGCCCTGAGCAGGCAGAGGCTGCCTAGGGGGCCGGAGTCACTCATCCTGGGTAATTTCTTCCAAAATGATATCATTGCCTATAATTTGAGACCCAGGGAGTAAAAGATAAGCTGACAAAATAAGCTGATCTTGGGGTCCAGCTGGTAGGAGGATTTGTTGAGCCGGGAATGTCTTTTTATTTTAAATTTAATTTTTATCAAGTTCTGTATGGACGACGTGGTCAACAGGTCAAGTAGTAGGAGTAAGCTTCTAAAGTAGAATGATGGATCGTGGCTCCATCCTTTTCCGTTTCTCATACATTGCCAGAGGGCGACCGCTTTCAATCCCTTTTGGGGTTTTTTTTTTTCTGTTTATTCACCTCCACGTGTACAAATGACACGCTCACACTTCTGTTTCTTGATTGTCCTGTTTTCAGTTCTTTTGACTTCCTCCAAGGCACGGTCCCCAACTCACCACTTAAACAATGCATTTCCCTCCCCCCTTCCCCCTTCCCTCTTGGTACATTACCATCCTTTTGGTCAAATCAGTGGTCAGTGTTTGCATTGTTACAACTATGTAAATATCAAAGCTGACTCAAGCACTATTCTCTGCTGGTCTCTCCTGTCTGTAGAGCCTGTGTTGTCCCTGGAGTTAATGATTACCTCTTTTTAAAAATGACAAAAACTTGCTCTCTTTTCTATGTCACTGTCCATAACTCATCCTCAAATTTTGGTAGAACTGAAAGTCATCTCTCATGGTATTCCGGCTGTCGGTTTTATTTTTGGCTTGGAGGCATCTTTCCTGGATCTCTCTGTCCTTCCGCTCAGTCTGGACCGATTGTCCTGGATGTTGGCCGTGTGGCTCCCATGTCGGGACTTCTCTTCAGCATCGTCCCGAGGCTTTCTTTTGTGTTTCCCGGCGTTAGTCGTCTGCTCCCTCTCCCTGACTCTGTGTCTGGACTGCTTCTTCGTTTTAGTGGCACAACTCTTCCAGGAGCTTCTTGAGAAAGGGCACGTGGTAGCCAGCCTCTAAGACAATCCCGAGTGATCTCCATCTCCTGGTCCCCTCCCACCTTGTACTGGGATTGCTCTCTGTGACCAATAGATTACGACACAAGTGACGGGCCACTCCGAATGTTAGGGGGGATACAAGGCCCTGTGGCTTCTATTCTGGTGACTGGCTTGCCCTCCCCTGCCCCTGCCTCTCCCCTGCTCCTCCTCCTCGTTTGTCTGCGTCTTCCTCTGTCTCTCTCTTTCTCTAATCATCCTTTCTGAGGACAATCCGTTGCCACGTCACCAGCACTCCTTCCTGGTGAGAAGAAATAACCCTATGCGTGAGCTCCAGTCAAGCCTCGGATGACTGTGGTGTCCTTGACACCTTCACGGTCCCCTTGCGGGAACCCCCCCCACCAGTACCAACCAGCTAAACCACTTTCAAATTCCTGACTCGCAGAAAGTATGAGACAATACGTGTATATTTTGTTAAGCCACTACAATTTGGTGATTTGTTTTGCCGCAGTAGATAGGACAGGGGTAAATTTTTTGGATATTCTGCGTATCTAAAAATGTCTTTTTTTCAATGCTCGCTTTCAACTGACGATTTGGGTGTAGAATTCTGTTCTACAGCTGGAAGTCCCCTTCCCTCCGAATTTCGAAGGCAGTCATAGGTCGTGTCCTCCTTTCCAGGGTGGCTGTCGATGTGCCCAACTTTTCCCCAAAACTGTTTTGAATCTTCTCTTCATTACAGGTGTTAGGACATTTCATGAGGTGATGCTTTGGGGTAAATCACTTCTGTTTTTACCGTTTGTTTTGTTTGGCCTCAATTAAGCGGGCCTCTTTAATCTGAGAGCTCATGTTCCTTGTTTTTGAAAGATGCTGTTACATTCGTTTTTTGGAAATAATTCCACTGCTGTTGTCACTGTCTCCCTTTCTGGAATTTCTATTATTCAGAGAGACTGTTTCTCCAATTCTCTTGGTTTTTCTCCATTTACCATCTCTTGGTTGTTTTTTTGTTTTACTTTCTGAGTGATCTTTTATCTTCTCGCCCTTCCGTTGAATCTTTCATTTCAACTATTGTATTTTTAATTTCTAGGAGCTGGTCCTATTCTCTGAACCTGCTCTCTATAATAGGTTTCCGTTCGTAGTTCATGGGTGCAATATTTTACTCTCACGTTTCTAAGGATTTTATTTATTTTCCGTTTTCTTCTACTTCCTGCTTATTTGTTTCCTGTAGATGCCTTTTCCTTATTATCTGTATTATTATCTGTATTTCAAGGCTTTCTGTAGGTGTCCTTGGTGATTATTGATTATATTTAAGAATGAAACATTAAAGTGCCTGTTGAAGGCTGTCTGTACACAGACATGGCTGTCGAGTGGTGGATTCACTCTAGAATTCTCAGGTGGGGGAGACCAGGTCACCCCTAACCTGTAGATTGTTTTCGTTAGCCTGCCAGCTTTCCGGAAGGTCCCCAAGCTGGATCTGAAGGGCTTTATAAGCCTGGCTACCATGCTCTGAGAGCCAAGCAGGAGAAGACGGTTGAGGATTTCACTAAGATGGAGACATTCAGACATTTGTTTAGTTTCCCCATTGGCAGGATTATACCATATCCCAACCCTTCCACGTCCCCAAATCCAGAGCCCGACTGATTCAGCCACTTCCCTGAGTAAACATCATCAATTTTTTTTTTTTTAAACTGGGGTTGAGGAGGCTGTACAGTTGTGGGGAAGGGAGCTATGGTTCTGAGCACTTTTTTTATTGAATTATAATTGACATAACATTATATTTGTTTCAGGTATATAATATGATGATTCACTCTCTGGAGATACTGCAAAGTGACCACTACCATAAGTCGAGTTAACATCCATCACCATACATAGCTACAACAAAAAAAATTTTGTGATGTCTAAACACTTCTTGTAAAGTCATTCAAGCATCCTCTTCTTTCCAGCCCTACCTGGAGCCTCTGACTCCTAGATCTTTCTAGAGATCTAGAAAGCTTGAATTGGCTTTCTTTCTAGTTGGCTTTACCCATTCAAGATCACATTTCATTGTCTCTGTCCTACAGAGTCAGTTACCTCCTGGGTCCCTTTCCAACTTCCTTTTTTTTGGCATTTTCTTGTGTATTGTCATTTCCACTTGTGCATTGTCATTTTCTTGTGTATCGTCATTTCCACTGCAGTTCTCTTTACAAACTTGCTTTTAAAAATTTCTTTACCATCACGTTAGAGGAATCCAGAAGTGAAGGGGGACATGTGTTTAATCTGCCATGTTTAACCAGATGCCTTCACGGGCACTCTGCCCTGGAGTTTTGTTGGCTTGTTTGTTTGGTTTTATTTTGTTTATATATGCATATATATATCTGTTTATAAAAGTGAATGTCTTTTTTGTTTGTTTGGTTGTTTTTAATCAGCTAAGTAATAGTGACTTGGATCGCTTTGGACTTGGTTATTGCTGTGGTTTGCTGTGTGTTGCTGATCATGGATCAGCTCCCTGCTTGGTCCTCACCCACGGGACAACTCGCTGCCCGTTCTGTTCTGCATTCCTTCATCTGGTAGTGGTAGGGATGGTGGCCACTGAAGCCTCCAGCCCAGAGCAGAACTGTTATGATGTCCATGGTGCTTTTTCCCTCTGGATGGACTTAGCTTTTGATGAACATATCCTTTGCTGGGGTTGGTTGGGACTATGACTAGCAAAGTGGAGTGGCTCCCTCAGATTTGTGAAAATGTCACTTTGTTCTAGGTAGGCACCTCCACAAGGCAGATGACTGTCCACTGGTCTTCAGGGCCAAAGGATCTAATGCCTACTTCTTGAATTCTCTTCCTTAAACTCTCCTCCCAGTGAGCTACCTTCTCTTGTTTTTTTCTCCTGACTCTCTGATCCCTTATCTGTCCTTCTATTCATTCAACCAATACTTCTGGGATGTGCTATGTGCCAGGTCCTGTCTGGATAAGATACAAACACTGACATCACGACATTTTCGCGGAGGCAGTGGTACCCACGCTATGCACGTCGTGCTAAGGAGGCTGCATTGTATGCTGAAGGAAATGGGGGGTGTTGGAGATTCTATGAGGAGTGTGATGTGATGAGATAATTGGGCTGGGTATGGAATAGTGGATCAAGGGTAGATGACACCAGTTGGGGGAGAGGGTTCCAGAAATGTCTTTTGGGGGGATTCAGGACAGAGCTGTTCAGGGCTTGAACTATAGCAAATGCTGTGAGACCAGGGCTACAGAGGAGAGTGTTAAGATGGAAGATTCTGGAGAGCTAGCGAGTTATGGGGGTTAGGGAATGAGGGAGTGGGAGTACAGCGGGGAGATGATCCCAGACTTCTGGCTTCAGTAACTGGATGGATGGTGGTACCAGCTATGGAAGAGAACTAGAGGAGGAGAGCACAGTGTGGGCAGAAGAGCGTGAGTCCCATTTTGGTCGTACTCAGTTTGAAAAGCCTGTGGGACAGCTGAAGGAAGTGCCCAGTGAATAGTTTGATCTGTGAGTCTGGATACCTTGGGAGAAAGAAACTGAGCCAGCCATTTAATTTGAGAGTTATTCTCTAAGGTGATAGTTGGAAGTGGCGGAATAAATGAGGTCATCCAGAGAGAATATAGAGATGAGAAGAGGAGAGAATGGGGAATGCCAATGTTTAAGAGACAAGCCCTCCAAGAGGAAAAGGGAAGGAGGGAGGGAAGGAAAGAGAGGAGCATGAGCACCAGAGAGAGAAAAGCAGAAAAGGAGCCTAATCATTGCCTTGGATGTAAAGAAGAGAGAGTCTCCCAGGCAGGGAGGACTAAAGAAGTAGGGTTACGAAGAGAACTGAAAGATGCGTGTTGGGGCGCCTGGGTGGCTCAGTGGGTTAAAGCCTCTGCTTTCGGCTCAGGTCATGATCTCGGGGTCCTGGGATTGAGGCCCGCATCGGGCTCTCTGCTCAGTAGGGAGCCTGCTTCCCCCTCTCTCTCTCTGCCTGCCTCTCTGCCTCCTTGTGATCTCTCTCCCTCTGTGAAATAAATAAATAAAATCTTTTAAAAAAAAAAAGAAAGATCTGTGTTGGATTGAATACCTAGAAAGTCATCGGTGCCTTCAGAGGTGGTGTGGGCAGAAGGCAGATGGCACCATGTTGAGGAGGGAGGAGGGTGGATGGAGGAGTGGTAGAGATGGCGGGTGCGCTCCATTCTTTCAGCACCTTAGTTGGGAAGAGGAGAGCATCTGGCTGAAAAGTATGTGTGTGTGTGTGTGTGTGTGTGTGTGTG
>LNAC01000098.1:3459000-3473949 GCA_002007465.1 Ailurus styani | reverse complement strand
TGTGTCTGTGTGTGTGTCTGTTTTAAGGTGGTAAATGTTCCTAAATGTAACAGGAGAGAGAGGGGGAGAGGGAGATTGAAGACATGGGAGGGAGAACGGACCAAGCAGGAAATGGGACTTCTTTTGCATTGTGTTTGGAGAAGCTCATACCTACAGAAGTGACTTCAGGCCTTAGACGTATGTGGGTGTGAGTGTGGATGTGGGGTGCTTATGGAAGAAGCAGGAAGAATATGAGAGGGATGTTTATGTGTGTGTGTGTGTGTGTGTGTGTGTGTGTGTGTGTGTGTGTGTGTGTGTTTGGTCCAAGAATCATCCATATAAAATTTTTTTTTGAGCATTTACTCACTTCCAGACACTATATTTCTTGCTGGAGATAAGGAAATGAAAAACACACCCAGCCTTAGGGAGCTGTCTAGTGGAGCAGACTGATGTCGACAAGACAAGTGTGTAAGATGTTGCCAGAATCCCACCTATGGACTGGGGTGGGGGTCAGGAAGCGTTCACCAGGGGACGCTGGGGCCTACCCTGGAGTGAGGTCTCAAGGGATGAAAATTTTCCAAGTGGACAAAGGGGGAAACACATACTTGGCCATGAAGTTCAACCGTAATATTTATTAAGCACCTGTACATATTAGGCACTGCACCTGGCCCCCTGGATGTAAAGGCAAATGAGATGCTGCCCCCACTGAGCAGTGTACCACATCTGGTGGAGGAGACATGCAGATGGTTTCAGTGGAATGTGCTAAGTGTTCAGACAGTAGAGTGGTTGTCCTTTGGGGGCATAGAATGTAGTTCGGTGTAGAAGGAACATCGAAATACAGGAGAGGGGCAGGTAGGCAGGGCTAAGGTCAAGGTTTAAAAGGTTTAAAGGGTCATGGGTTCTATCATATACTGGGTTGGCTCTCTGGATTGGCTGCAGATTGTGGGTCAGAATCCTATTTTTATATATGGTCTGGCCATTGTCTGTTTGCATGTTCGGTCTCTCACAAGTGAAGATGTGGTCATTAGGGTGGGTCTTAAATCCAATATGGCTGGTGTCCATGTAAGAAGAGACCCAGAGACGGACACATAGGGAGAAGGCCATGAGATCGTGGAGGCAGAGATTGGGGTGATGCATCTTACAAGCAAAGGAACAACAAGATTGTGGGCCATACCAGGAACTAGAAGAGGCAAGGACGGATCCTTCCCTAGAGCTTTTGGAGGGATTATATTCCTGCCAACAACTTACTTTCAGGCTTCTAGCTTCCAGAACCATGAGAAAATACATTTCTTTGGCTAGAAGCTACCAGTCTGTGGTACTTGCTATGGCAGCTCTAGGAAATTAGTATGGGTATCCATCGGCATGGTAACTGGAGAGGAGCAGAGTTTCTCGTGCATGTGGTCTGTGGGCCACCTGCTTCAGACTTACCATGGGGCTTCCTGAGGATGTTGATTCCAGGCCCCTTGCGCAACCCTTGGAACTGGGAATCCGGAGAGAGGGCTGGAGAACCTGGATTGTAGCAAGATTCCCAGGTTATTCTTCCACTCCTGAAATTCCAGATTGTGTTCGTGGGGCATCAGGGAAGGCTGGAAGGAAGGGAGTAACGCCATCGGACTGTGCCTAAGAGAGGTCATCTATCTTACCAGACAAGCAATCTGTTTCAACAAATATTCTACAAGGAATAGGAGGACAAGATAGAGGGGAAATCTGTAGATTAAAAATGTCGAATTTAGTGGTTAGTAGGTGACAGAGTCAGGCCTGTCTGTCCCTTAAGCATGCAAGACCCCTTGTGACAGAAATGTACCACCTCTTTTGTGAGGGGGGAGAGGTTTGCTCCTGGGTCCTTCACAACAGGCTGTTGCTTGTGTCTTTTGTTTCTCCGCTAGTCCTCAAATATCAGTGTGCACAAGAATGGCCTGGGACACTGGCTCAGACCTGAGTGGATGGGGAGGGGCCCAAGAATCTGCATTTAAATCGTCTCCCCAAGTGATTTCTCTGAGGTCAGCCGGCTCCTGGTCTGCAGTAGGCAGTGGGTACTGGGTGGGTGGGCCATGCTTGTGTCGGTTCCCATCTGTGGGTGGGATGAAGCCACCGTTCCACCCCGTCCTGCTTCCATATCTTACCACCTGTCTTAGTCTGTTTGGGCTGTAAGAAAGCACCACAGTGTGTGTGTGTGTGTGTGTGTGTGTGTGTGTGTGTGTGTGTGTGTGTGTGTGTGTAGGGGTGGGTGGTGGTGGTGGTGGTGCTTAAACAGCAAACATTTATGGTCTCATAGCTCTGGAGGCTGGGAAGTCCAAGATCAAGGAACTGGCAGGTTTGGTGTCTGGTGAGGTCTCTCCTGGCTCCATGCAGACAACTGCTTTTTGGTTGCGTCTTCATAGAGAGAGAGAGAGAGACAGAGAGAGAGACCGTCTTTCTTTGTCTCTTCTTATAAGGGCACTGGTCCATTTCCCAAAGGCTCCAACCTCATGACCTAATCTCCTCCCAAAGACCCTATCTCCTAATACTGTCATGTTGGCGGTTAGGACTTCGGTATGGATTTGGGGGGCACACAACATTGAGTCCATAGTACCACTCCAAGTGGGAATGAAGCTTTGGGCCATTTCTGGGGGGTGGGGTGGGAGGGGTGATGGGAAGAACCAGTCCTGTGTTTTGTCCCTCACGTATTTTCGGAAGAGTCTGCACTTGCCCTCCTCCTTCCCAGCCCTGACTCCCGCCCATACTTACTTTCCTGTTTCCTCATCGGAGCACGTCTCTTCTTAAAAATACCTACATTATTATTATTTTTTTAAATACAAAAGAATTACGTGTGCAATGAAAATACCTTGAAAACACAGAAAACCGAGTAAAAAACTCAAACTAAGAAACCCTGGTTATCCTCTTACCAGGACCCAACCTCTAAAAATGCCGTGCATGGCCTTCCAGTCTTTTCTGTGCGTGGTGTAGCTTCGCTTAAACACACCCTCTTCCTCCAAGCACATCCAGCCGCTCCGTGTCCCCGGCCTCCCCACTCTCCTTAGCACCCCCCTCGCTTCTCCAGAATTCAGACCCATCGGTGTCATCCGCCGGCCGTCTGCTCCTCCGCTCGCTCACTCCTGCCGCGGGGATCACTGGCTTTGGGGGACGTGTGGCCAGCGGATAATGCCAGGTGCTTTCCTGACAGCACCTAATACCTCCTCTTCCCTTCTCCTGTCCTCCCCCTCCCTGCCCACGGACTGGGGGTGGCGCTGGGAGGCATGTCCTCTATTAATACTATAAAACTTTGTCAGAGCATGTGAAAAAGGTCAAAGACCTAGGTTTTCCCCCTGCTAGTTGAGAATTAAACATCTCTGCGGGGCGGTTCCCTCTGCCCCTCCATTTCTTTAGCGGAGCTGTCCTCTCAAAGTCTATAGACAGGCTCTGTCCAATCTCTTGTTGAGAGCGCAGAGCCCACCACCCTCCCCCTATGATCCTCGTGTCTGGTGTTGCCAAGAGTCACCGGACCCGAGTGCCTGGAGAGAGTTATGGTTTTATTTGGGGATAATAAACCTGAGCTGCTTCGGAGCCGAGAGCAAATCCTGTTTCCATGCAAATGTAGTTTGTAATAAAAACCCGCCAGGACAGAAGTATGAGGGCTGCTCTTCCCAGCAAATTGCTCCCTTTGACAGGACATCCTTCAGAGTTATGCGGGCGGGTGATCAGAGTGGCTGTCGAAAAGGTTCAGGTCTCAAGGATTCGGGTACGAAGCCACTGCTGTTGAATTACGAAGTGGCAGGGAGGCAGGACGCCGGGCAGGATGGCGAGGGACTGTAGAATGTAAGGCTCGGTACTGGCCTCTCGCATCCTGGCCCTCCCTCCATTTCACAGTCTTTCCAGAGTGGGCAGAATGAGTGGTTTACGGATTCTCAACTCTGAAGGGCACAGAGACTGGGCGAAGGAAGAGGGGATGCGAAATGTGCTCTTGTTCTCTCTGCACCTCCCCCAGTGATGTTGCTTTAGGCGCAGAAGCCCAGCAAACCCTCAAATCAGCACAGGGACTTGCGGCCGCAAGAGACTTGAACACCCCATCCCAGCCCAGAGAGGTCGGTGGCTGCCTTCCGTTCTCGCAGCTGATAACAGCACTGAAGCCGGAGCTCTCTTCCCATGCTCTGGTCCTGATGGATGGAGCCCAAAGACAGAGAGTATCAAGGTTATCCCGGAAGTCCAGAGAGGATGCTACTACCTCAAAGCAAGGGCCCCAGCTCTACCTGGAACCAGACTGGCGTTTTCAGGAAGCAGGGGAGAAAGTGGATAAGCCCCCCTCAAGGGCTCTGAGAGGCTAGAGGTACTTCTAGAGGAGGGCAGTGCCCAGGAAGAGGGGGGCAGAGCCTGATGGGGTGTTGACAAACAGATGGCCCAGGCCTCACTTCGACTTCATCTTCCTGACCAGCTGTCGCTAGGAACATGTGCCCCAGGCTGGAAAGAGGCCAAATGAGGAGAGGAGAGAAATTCAGCATCCAGAACTTGTTTGCTTTTCATTCTTCTCCCCCTGCCCCCTGCACTACCCCCACCCCCCAACTGCCAGATGATGGTGGATCTTCATGGGGTAGAGACCGCAGCAAGAGAATTCCAAGTCAAGCAAATGTTGGCTTGCTGGGCTCTGAGGGTCGCGTCTCGAGTCGGTGATTGGCCTGCCCCCCCCCGCCCCCGCACTCACCGTGGGGTCGTCTCTGTGATCCAGGCTGCTGTTTGCATATGCAGGCACTGGCCATGTATCTGGCCAGCACGTGACTGCAGGACCTGAAGGGTCATAGCAGCATTGCCAGGCAACCCTGGAGGAATTTCCCACAGATCTGAACTCAGCTATTGCAAAGCCCCACCTCTGTCCAGCTTGCTGCAGGGCGTTTCTGTGGTAGGTCACAGATAGCAGGCCTCCTCCGCTCCTTGAACTGATCACAGGAGATGGGGTCAGAAGCCCTTTGGGTTTTTTTGTTTGGTTGGTTTTGTTTTTAGATTTTATTTATTTGAGTGAGTGAGAGAGAGCACAAGCAGGGAGGAGAGGGAGAAGTAGGCTACCCTCTGAGCAGGGAGCCGGACGTGGGACTTGATCCCAGGATCCTGGAATCATAACCTGAGCCGAAGGCAGATGCTTCACCCACTGAGCCACCCAGGCGCCCCAAGAAGCACTTTGATTAATACGATGATTATCGTCTTCAAATACTGTGTATGATATATGTGGTATGCATTTGAATTTAATTTTGGTGGACCTTGGGCTCAGGTTCACAATATTTCATAAGGTTTTTCGAAAAAGAGTTTTGTCTTTTGAGTTGGTTTTTTTTTTTTTGATGATTTCCTTCCTATTTAAAAATTTCTGATTACACATAATTTGGTTGTGGGTTTTTTTGGCATATAATTTCTGCTCCGTGCTGTTGGTGATCGTTATACTTGGAGACCCTTAGGTGTTCAATAATAGAGGCTTGATGAAATGTGCCATTTTTGTAAAAATAAGTAGATCCGTGCATGAATAAAACCCTGAAATAGTCGCCAGTGTTTTGGAAACTTACTTTATAGCAGGTGTCTGCTCAGGGATTGGCAGGTCTTATTTCATTTAATCTATACAGTCCTGCGAGGGAAGGGACATTAATATTCTCTTTTAACAATAAATGGGAAAATGGAGGGCAGAGAAATCAAGGGACTCGCCTTAGGTTGTGGGGGTTTTTGTTCAGGCAGTTGAAACCTACAGTGTGGGCTTGAAGCCACTTCCTCAAGTTCATGCTGCCTGTTGCTGGGTGGTGAGATTGGGGGCATTTTTATATTCATCTTGTTATTTGTATTTTCTTACTTTTCAAATGCACATGTTGCTTCCCTGTGCATGGAAAAGATATGGAAAAAGAACCGTAAATATATATGTATACACACACACACACACACACACACACACACACATATATAAAAGTCTGAGGGTCCCTGGTTAATGAAGTTAATTAAGCATTAGATTTTTTATCTCAGCTCAGGTCTTGATCTCTGGGCTGTGAGTTCAGGCCCCACTTTGGGCTCCATACTGGGCATGGAGCCTACCTAAAAAAGAAAAAAAAATGAGTCTAAGTTTTTTGGACGGGGGGTTGTGGGGAGTTTAAAAATTTCCAACCCACTTTCATCCAGTTATGCATACTTCATTGCTTTGGTCGTGCTTCATCAGCTTTAAAAAATTTGCAACGTTGTTGCAATAACCAAGTATGTATTTATATCTTATCTTGGTATACATCTCAGTTTGTCATATACCCTGATTTGTTTTTAGGAATTGATGGACATTAGTCTGTTTATAACTTTTCCCTGTTCTGTATGCAGAACTGGAAATAGAAGTAAAAAACCACAAAGTAAGAAAAAATGGAACTATAGAAGAAATAAAATGTTATAAAATGTCATAAAACCACTTCAGGGTGTTCCAGAATTGCTAATACTGGGGACGACATGGGGCCATAATTTGGATCAGATTGTTATCCTGACAAAATTTTACTCAAATATATTCCAATCATGTTGAAATGGATACTTCTTTTTGTGGTTGCCCACCACGAGAACTGTTTTGTGTTTGACCTTCCTGCCTTGTGAGACAGAGCTCACCTCTGGAATAACCGAGTATGGGACTTCACTGGGACTGGGGCATGGGTGCCGTGATAAGGGAAATGCTAATCATATGTACCTACACTTGGCTTTGGATGAGAAGTCAGTGACTGAAAGAAGAAAGGACCATGCTGTATCCATTCTTGTTAGGGTGGTAGCAACAGCAGTGATTATGTCTAGGTTCGAGAAGGTTCTAGAAATGGTATCCAGGACACTTCTGGTGATGCAGAAGGCAGTGTCCAACCCCTGGGGATTGCAGCATGGCTGTCCTCACTGGGTTAGTTCTGTAGTATAATTATTGGATTGTGCCTTACTGTTTAACCTTTGTTCCTCCTGAGGATTTTGCCAGCAACTCAATAACCATTTAATAAAATTTATTTCTGTTTAAATAAATCAGAGTTTCTATGACATGCAAATAAAAACTCTGATGGATGCACACATGCTACCATTTACTTACATTTATTTACCATGTATATTTTTAATCTAATAATTTATACAATAAAATGATAGTGGGGCCAGGAAATACATTAAGGACCAAGAGAGTTTTTCGGAATTTTGGAGCCTTAAACATTAATACAAGATATTTGCATGATTTATAATTTATGAGTGATTTAAGCTCAAGATTTTATGGAAGTCACTGAAAAGTATTCTAGAGGGATCTTGCTTCTTTTAGCTAATAAATTGGGTCATGTACTAAAAGTTTGCAAGAGCCGTGAAGGTTGAGATGAAAACATTATTTATAATGAATCTCATACTTCGTCATTTTCCCAAGTGGTGGTGCATTTACATAATAGTGGGAGTTTTGTGATGAAGTCTTTTGATTTTCTTTGTTGCTGCGATGCCAGCTCATTTAGTCCAATACTATATTATTAATAACTCATCTTTGCACACCATTGAAATCTCAGTCTCTGGGGGGATATCCAAGTAAAAGAAAATACTCTTTTCCTATCTATCCTCTCCTTCCCTTACAAAAGTATAAAATTACATTTAAGTGTATGTAGGTCAAGGATTTTGTGAGTTTTTTTAACCATGATTTGATTGGGGTTTTACATGAGGGTGGTGAGAGGAGGAAGTTCACAGGCTAGACTCGGGAATGCAGGAAGCTGTTCATATATGCAGCAAGCACCCTTTCAACATACTTTCCCTGAGTCCTTCTCGAATGCCTCAGCACCCCCTCTGCTCTAGGTGCTCAGGTCAGGCATAACATGATTAAGTTCAACACCAAGTAATAGGAAACCCAAAGAACAGTGGCTTAAATTAGGAAGAAAAGGGTCTATCTACAAGTAGTCCAGGACTGGTATTGTGTCCCAGAGTATTAGTGACCCTGTCTCCTCCTGCCTTATTGCTCTGCTGGGTGTGCTTTCATCCCCAAGGTCCCTTGTGGTCCAAGAGAGTTGTTACGCTGACAGCCATTGCATTGCATTTGCACCAGCAGGAGAGAGGAAGTGTCCTCCTTTCAGGACACTTCCTGGTTAGAACGTAGTCAGATGAGCGCAGGTAGCTGCAAGGGATCCTGGGAAATGTAGTCTTTATCTCAGGTGGCCATGTTCCCAGCTAAGAATTGGCATTTCTTTTTTGTTGTTGTTTTTAAGATTCTATCTATCTATCTATCTATCTATCTATCTATCTATCTATCTATCTATCATCTATCTATCCATCCATCCATCCATCCATCTATCTATCTATCTATCTATCTATCTATCTATCTATCTATCTATCTAAGGGGTGGGGGAGAGAGAATCCCAGGCAGGCTCCAGGCCCAGCATGGAGCCTGATGCGGGGCTCAGTCTCATGACCCTGAGATCATGACCTGAGCTGAAATCAAGAGTCCAGTGCTTAACCGACTGAGCCATCTAGGTGCCCCAGAATTGGAGTTTCTTTAACTGAGGATAAAGAGGAGAAAGGGTTCCTGAAGACAGCTAAACAGTTATAAAGAACAAGATGATATTTTTCCTAGGGAAGGAAAATCATCATGTACATTTGTTGACTGCCACGCAGTGTATTAAATGTGATGTATTCAAAGGACTATGGGAAGGTAAGAAGGGAGACGCAGAGTGGAATAGTGAAGAGGCCCACAAAACCTGATTTAGACTTGACCACCTGGGCTTGAATTTGTTTTGATGTCTCGTAGCCGTGTGACCGCACCCCCTGCTTCCTAGCATCACTGCATACAATACAGGACACCCCATGTCCCAAAAACCTGTTATTTATCTGAAATTGAAAATATGCTGGGAGTCCTGTATTTTTATTTGCTCTGTCTAGCCACTGCATCACCCCTTCCCCAGCTGCAAGATGCAAGTATTCGATTTCACAAACAAATGTCTATTCCCCGGGAGTTTGCTATATGCTTCATACTGTTTTAGAAATGGTGCTAAAACTGGGGCTATGGGGTCATTAGAGGGTTAGACAAGGAAGCTCATGGAAAGAGCCAGGCCTGGCCCAGGGTCAGAGATTATTGACTGGTTACAGTGCTGCTCTTTGGTCTGGGGGACCTCTGCCAGGGAAGAGGCTGAGGGATCCCAGCAGAACAACTTTTGAAGGGTGGTCCAGTGAGACCTGTGACTGAGTAAGATGGACACGGATGTCCGGAGTGGCCACAGGGTGTGTCCTGCCCACACCGAGCTGTAGTCCAGGTTCTTGTTTCTCTGGAAAGCCTTCTGGGGTTGCTCTCACTGAAAGGCCTCTCCTCCTGCTTTGGTTTCATGATGCATGTTTCGTACTTTCTTTCTTTTTTTNTGCCCACACCGAGCTGTAGTCCAGGTTCTTGTTTCTCTGGAAAGCCTTCTGGGGTTGCTCTCACTGAAAGGCCTCTCCTCCTGCTTTGGTTTCATGATGCATGTTTCGTACTTTCTTTCTTTTTTTAAAATTTTACTTATTTATTTGACATAGAGAGATCACAAGTAGGCAGAGAGGCAGGCAGAGAGAGAGGAGGAAGCAGGCTCCTTGCTGAGCAGGGAGCCTGATGTGGGCCTCGATCCCAGGACCCTGAGATCATGACCTGAGCCGAAGGCAGAGGCTGTAACCCACTGAGCCACCCAGGTGCCCATGATACATGTTTCTTATACCTTTCTTTTCACCATTAAGAAAAATGTCCTTACGCCTTTCATTCTGTAAAAGATTTGAGGTGACTTAGCTGGCCGTTTTTCGTTGACTGCATTGGCACCGCTCTTTTATTTCTCTTTCTCTCTCTCTCTCCCTCTCTGAGCTCTTGCATTGTTATTTGACGCTCTGTGGTCTCCCCTCCTTGTTTGCAATTCTGAATTCTAGGCCCTGGAGCACAGTCCATGAGCAACAGCCCTTCCAGGTTCAGCAGCTGGGAAGTGCCTGGGCGTTTCCTAAGAGGTAGAACCCACCAATCTTCCAAAAAGTCTTTGGGTGAAGAATAAGTTTCATCCTCCTCTCTACCCCCATGTTCCTCTCGCTGTGCACCCTCTGGAGGCGGGGGGTCGCGGGGGGCTGTGGAGCTTCCCCTGGTCTGAGCACAAAGCTGTCAGCCCCCTGCATGGCTCTTCCGGGAATAAGCTCAGAAGGCGCCATGGTGGGCGGAGGGAGCGGAAGGAGGAAGAGAAGCCGTGCTTTAAGATACTTTGAATATTGATCCTCTTCGTGACATCTTAATTGAAGAAAGGGTTGCTTGACTGAATAAAAGGGAAAATTCAAGCCTCTGTTCTAGATGCAGCATGAACCATCTGGTTGGTGTCTATGGATACATTCAAGACACTGTGTATCCCCTGAATTTATATGCAAAGTCGGGATGTGTATATATGTTTGCACCATTCTGGAGAATGCATCCGTAATTTTTGTCAGCTTTTCCAAGCCGTCTCTACCTAAAGATGTTTAAGGGATTATTTTTAGGGACAACTCCTATTTCTTATTTGCATTTCAGCTTTCGCTGGGCCCTACGTGGTACGGTCCATTCCTTTGGAGTTCAGCTCCCTTCTGAGTTCGACTCTGCCTCCCCATGTTGCAATCCGTGGGGGTGGTGGAGGGTGCCCCGGAGTGTGGATGTATCTTAACATCAGCCTAAGTCAAGCATGATTAGCAAGAGATACCCGCTTGGGGAACGGAGGGAGATGGGCGACTCCTATTGGCATCTGAAACCAATTATACATGTTTTGCTTTATCTGTAGCTTGGGATTTCCTGGGCCATTGCGTGCACCATTGGGAGTTGGCTGTACTAGGATGTGGAACAGCAGAGAAAACAAAAGGGAGCAGGGGACTTGTTGGTCTTCGAATAAGGAGTGAAGCGTATCCCCTCCCCTCCCATAGCATGCTGATTTCTCCCTAGAGCAGAGGGACCATGGTCAAAGAGTAAGTATGTTCAGCTTTTTGGGCCATGTGGTTGCCACTGCCCCACTCTCACTTGTCGCAAAAGCAGCCACAGACAGCATGAAAGTCAGTTACTATGGCAGCGTTCAAGTAAAACTTTACCTGTGGAAACAGGCGGCGACCAGATTTGGACAGTGACCTGTGGTATGCCCACCCATGAAGTAAAGCGTGAGAGGGCCGGTTCCCTCTTGCTTCCTCCCTTCCTCTGGAAGTTCCAAATAGTGCGAGTCAGCATGTCACAGTGGCCCCCACTCAGTCCCTCCTGGGTCCCCTTGATCTGTAGGAGAGACCCACTTGGATTACAAGTCGATCCTGACACTTCGTGGGTGGCGTTTTGTGCAGCCGAGTTCTTGGCAAAGACCGTTCACTGATTCTTCTTGTTAACAACTCTTGTTTCATAAGCCTGTTTGGATGGTCCCCCTGCAACTCTATGCAGTGATATAACGTTTTTCCAATCTGTGCTGATGGGCTCCCGGGGGCGGGAGATAGAGCTCACCAGCCAGGGTGGTCTGCACTCAGAGCGAGGCAGCAAGGGTCTTGGCCCTATGGCCGTTCCCTCCAAGGCCCACTTACGTAAAAAAGTTAAAGATATGTAATTATACGTTCTTCTATACATGTTTCTATAGCTTTTTAAAATTGCGGTAGGAACCGGGGCACCTGGATGGCTCAGTCAGTTAGGCGTCTGCCTTTGGCTCAGGTCATGATCCCAGGGTCCTGGGATGGAGCCCCGAGTTGGGGCTCCCTGCTCAGTGGGGAGTCTGCTTCTCCCTCTCCCTCTGCTGCTCCCCCTTCTTGCATTCTCTCTCTCTCTCTCTGTCAAATATTTAACTAAAATCTTTTTTAAAAATTGTGAAAACCATATAAGATCAAATTTACCATCTGTAAGATAATAGGAAATATGTATATTGGAATCTGTCCCCAGTTCCTGGCCTGGAGCTCTAAAACCCTCGTAGTCTCCTAAGTGATAAGAACACTAGGTACATCTCGTATTCTTTTGTGTTTTTTTTGAAGATTTTATTTATTTATTTGACAGAGAGATCACAAGTAGGCAGAGAGGCAGGCAGAGGGAGAGGGGGAAGCAGGCTCCCCGCTGAGCAGAGAGCCCGATGTGGGTCTTGATCCCAGGATCCCGAGGTCATGACCTGAGCCGAAGGCAGAGGCTTCACCCACTGAGCCACCCAGGCGCCCCGCATCTCTTATTCTAATGTTTGTCTTTGGCCCTGTCTGGAGACACAGGCTCCTGAATCCCTTGTGAATTCCTAAGTGCTAAGCACTAGGAGGATCTTTCATTCTAATGAGGTGACTCTGGGTGGGCTCTACTAGGCTCCTGGATGGAGGCTCGTTGCCAGAAAGACCAAGCCATGATTAAAAGCTTGATATTTAAAAAAAAAAAAAAAAAAAGGCTTGCTCTTTCCCAGTCTCTCACTTTTCTAGACAGGGCAGAGGGGCTGAGCATGGAATTCATGCTTGATCCTGTCAATGTGAGGAAGTCCCCCCAAAACCCTGAGTATATTGGGTTTGGAGAGCTTCCAGGTGGGGAACACATCCTCGTCCTGGGTCACACACCCAAGTCCACGGGAGCAGAAGCCCCTGCGCTGGGACCCTCCTGGGTCCCACCCTGTGTGTGTCCTCACCCGGCTGGCCCTCTGCATCCTTTCTTATATCCTTTAGGGAGCTGGTAAATGTTAGGGATTTCCCTGAGCTTTGTGAGCCGCTCTAGCACATTATATGAGCCCAAAGCAGGAGGAGGTCATGGGTAGCTCCGATTTGTAGCCAAGTCAGACGGAAGTTGTGGGGAACCTGGGGAATTTCCTTTGTGTAAAGGCTAAATAATAGTCCACTGGGTGTATGTTCTGCATTTTCTTAACTCATTCATCCGTTGATGGACATTTAGGTTGCTTCTACCTCTTGGCTATTGTGAAGAATGCTGCAGTGATCATGGGGGTGCAAATACCTTTTCAAGGCCCTGTTGGCGGTCCTTTTGGACGTGTACCGGAAGTGGATATATGGGTTTGCCGGATCAAATGGTGATTCTATTTTTATGTCTTTAAGGAACTTCCATTCTGCTTTCCATAGCAGCTGTACCAGTTGACATTCCCAGCAACATATTTATAGCTTTTAAAAAAAATATTTCTTTTTTATTTTTAAGATTTTATTTATTTATTTAACAGAGAGAGTGAGAGAGTGAGCACAAACAGGGGGAGTGGCAGGCAGAGGGAGAAGGAGAAGCAGGCTTCCTGCTGAGCAGAGAACCAGATGTGGGGCTTGATCTCAGGAGCCTGGGATCACGACCTGAGCCGAAGGCAGACACTGGGCACCCCTGGCCACCCAGCCACCCCTAGATTTTTTTTTTTTTGAAAAGAAAATATGGAAGTGGGATAGTCTGTGTATTCATTTAAAAATATTTACTGAGCCTGCCTATGGCTGGACACTGGGATACTGTATTAGACCAGGGAAATCCTTGCCTTCTTGGTATTACGGTCTGATTGTAGAGACAGTCAATAACCAGTAGACGTATGCTGCCCCTAGTGAAATAAAAGAAGAGTTTAATTGCGCTCTGTTTGGTAGGGGGGATTGGCATGAGGCTTCCAGAATAGAAATGGAGGGATTAGACCCCCTTACCACCCTTCCTTAGTCAAATAAATGCATTTGCAGAACTCTACCATTGGAGCTTAACTGTGGGAAACCTACTTATCGTAGATTTTTTTAAAAATTGGGATGAAATTCATGTAACATAAAATTGACCATTTTAAGCGAACAGTTCATTGGCATTTAGTACATTCACAATGTTGTGCTCTGCCGGCTCTATGTGGTTCTAAAACATTTTCACCATTTCAAAGCAAGACCTTACATCCATTAAGTCATTACTCTCCATTCCCCTTCCTTCCAGACCCTGACAACCACCAGTCTGCTCTCTGTGTCTATGGATGTCCCTGTTCTGCCTATTTCATATACATGGACTCATACGGGGCTGCCTGGGTGGCTCAGTTGGTTAAGCAACTGACTCTTGATTTTGGCTCAGGCTGTGATCTTATGGTCATGGGATCCAGCCCCCCCACCCACTCCATGCTCAGTGGGGAGTTGGCTTTGGATTCTCTCTGTCTCTCTTCCTCTGCCCCTCCTGCTTGTGTGTGCATGTGCGTTCTCTCTCTCTCAAATAAATACGTAAATCATAGAGAATAAAGGGACTCATACTACATGTGGTTGTTTATGTCAGCTTCTGTCACTCATCATATTTTGAGTTTCATACACACCGTGGCATGGATCAGGCCTTCATTCCTTTTAATGGGCAAATAACATTCCATTGTATAGATAGACCCATTTTGTTTACGCGTCCATCCATTGATGGGCGCTTGGGTTGTTTCCACTTTTAGCTACTGTGGATAGTGCTGCTATGAACTTTTATGTACAAGGATTTGTCTGAGTGCCTGTTTTCCTTTTGGGGGAGGGTGGGAATCGCAGATGCTTGAGGCTTCGTGATCACTTGGGTTCCATCCCGGGATAGGAAGCAGAGCGGGATAGGAAGCATGAGCTGCCCCAGTGAGCCGGCGGGAAACCAGGAACCAGGCTGCACGTGCTGTTACTTCCGCTCCTTTCTCTCCTGGCTGGGCCAGCGTTCCCTCTCTCCCCACTGTTCTGAATCTTGAAAAGTCTCTGTCCTCCTCACACAGTCCCCAACTCCCATAAGCCACCTTCACTCAAAGAGAAGAGCAATCCAGCCATCCTGGAGCCCCCAGAAGGCCCTACCCTCTCTGGCCGCCTGGCCCCCATCTGTGGCCTCTGCAGGGCCTTCTGGCAGATGGTTGTCTCCTGATGCTCTGACTTCCCTCTTTCGGTTCCTCAGGGAACAGGAGGTAGGACCAGGCTGTCCTCCAGGGTGGAAGTGGGCTCTGACTTCACATCTGCCTCCAAATAAGTCCTTTTGTGAGGCATCTTTTGCTTGGGGGCAGCGATGGATGTTATGGCCCCGGGGAGGGGATCAGGGACTGTTGTGGAAGCCCCTTCCCCCAGCAGAAAACACACACTTTCCCAAGGTGGAGCCCTTCCCCCCCCCCCGATATC
>LNAC01000098.1:3411911-3424202 GCA_002007465.1 Ailurus styani | reverse complement strand
TGTGTGTGTGTGTGTGTGTGTGTGTGTGTGTGTGTGTGTGTGTGTGTGGTGGTGCTGCTTCTGCTTCTTCTTTCTTCTTCTTTCTTCTTTCTCCTTCTTCTTCTTCTCTTTCTCCTCCTCCTCCTTCTTCCTCTTCATTTTCTTTTCCTCCCTCCTCCCCCTCCTCCTCCTCCTCCTTCTTCTTCATCATCATCATCTTCTTCTTTCTTCTAGCATTTACTTTTCTGAAATTGACCTTGAACCAGTTCCATAAGAGGAACTCCTGGAAGGTCACCAGATACATGGAGCGAAGTAAAAGCATGATGTGGGAGAGAGTTGAGGCTCAAACACAGGAAATTTTAGTGGCTTTGGTGACTAGTAGTGGGTTCTCATAAATGCTTCCCCAAACTAGGGAAGAGGCAGTAGAGCCCTGGGAGCCTGAGCCATAATCATGGAATAATTTATAATGAATATGGCCATTCTGTTAGCTAGGACAGTAGTTCTCCACTGGGAGGTGGTTTGACCCCCCTGGGGGACATTTGGCATGTTTAGTTGTTGAAACTTTTATGTAGTGGCTAGGGGCCAGGGATCCACACCTAAACCTGGGCCCAGGATGGCCCCTCCCCTGACAATTTTCCAGACCAAAGTGTCCGTGATACCATGCCAAGAAATCCAGTCTACACCATTTTAATGTATCCTCTCTAGTCACAGAGTGGAATGTGTAAAAATACAGGTATATCTGAAGTTAGAAGAAGAAGGAGAAGGAGAAAATCATCTTGCCTCTCCCCCTTGCTTCCCAGAGGTCACCACTATTAGCCCTGATCAGATCCTTGGAGAACTTTTATCTCATACAAATGTACATATCTTACGTATGTATGTACATATATTTTGTATATATCTTATGTATCATATGTATGTATCTTTATACATACAAAGTATCCGGATAAACATGCCATAGTGCTTGGTATCCTTCAACACAGCTTTGATATTTATTCTTCATCACAGCTCAGAGATGCTTTGAATAAATATCTTGAAAGGGGAAAACTATTGGGGTGCCTGGGTGGCTCAGTCAGTTGATCGTCTGCCTTCGGTTTAGGTCATGATCTCGGGGTTCTGGGATGGAGCCCCGCATCGGGCTCCCTGCTCAGCTGGGGGTCTGCTTGTCCTCTGCCTCTGCCCCTCCCTGTGCTTATTATGCGCTCTCTCTTTCTAACAAATAAATAAAATATTTTTTAAAAAAAGGGAAAACTCGCCATCAGCCAGTTGCCTGGGGTCCCATTGTACCTGGCACAGTTGTAACATGTTTTCATGGGCAGCCGGGTATACACTTATGTCTGTGTCGTATGTGCACAGAAATACGTATCTGCTATAATCCTGGAGTGACACATCTCTACCATATATAATTGTGTGCTGAGAAAGGAGTGTCCTAAGACTAAGGACGTGGCATTTTAAATGTGCTTAGCAGGATATTTCACAGGTGGTTTCTTCTCATTAGCAGGGCCTTGGAAGCATTAATCACTTCTCCTTAAATGACTCCTTTTAGAATCCATTTGCGTTTTGTTCTTTTCCTCCTGACTCCTTAAATCACTCTTTAAGTCTTTAATAATTATTGTCTTGTTCTTCTCAGTACCTGTGTCTGCCCTTGGTTTTTGCCTGAGATGAGAACTTCATGGGGAGAAATGTTACCATTAAAAACAAAAGGCAAAAAATGAAACCTAGAGTGTTACGGCATTAAAGCAGGAAAAGATTTCAGATGGTTATAATAGTTAATATTTATCGCACCTTTATTATTTTTTTTAAAGATTTTACTTATTTGACAGAGAGAGACAGATGACAAGTAGGCAGAGAGACAGGCAGAGAGAGGAGGAAGCAGGCTCCCTGCTGAGCAGGGAGCCTGATGTGGGCTCGATCCCAGGACCCTGAGATCATGACCTGAGCCGAAGGCAGATGCTTAACCCATGAGCCACCCAGACACCCTTGTACCTTTATTTTTTACAAGGTGCTCTGCTGAGCACTTGCATAGACCATCTAATTGAATTTTTGTAATGGCTCTATGAGGTGTATAGCAGGCACTGTTATTTACTCCCACTTTACAGAGGAGGGATTAGGCATAGTGAGTGTAAATAAATCGTTCTGGATCCCAAGATTAACACAGTCAGGATTTGAACACACAGTCTGACTCTAGGGCTTCCCCTTTTATTTTTTTTAATTTTTTTAAATTTTTTTATTATTTTTTAAAGATTTTATTTATTTCTTTGACACAGAGAGATCAGATCACAAGTAGGCTGAGACGCAGGCAGAGAGAGAGAGGAGGAAGCAGACTCCCCGCTGAGCAGAGAGCCTGATGCGGGGCTCCATCCCAGGACCCTGAGATCATGACCTGAGCCGAAGGCAGAGGCTTTAACCCACTGAGCCACCCAGACGCCCGGGCTTCCCCTTTTAAACCACAGTGCCTCCCAGCAGAGGTCTGGTCCAGCTGCCTCCATTTACCGGCATGAAACAAATCCAGAGAGAGTAAATGATTCATCCAGAATCAAAAATTGCTAGATAGGGGTAGAGCTAGGCCTGAACTCAGATGAGAAGTCAGGGGCTGCCGGCATTTAGCTATGTGACCTTGGGCATGCTTAGTTGACTGCTGAGAACTGACATTGGGCTTGATGGTTCATGAGGGGGTTCTTGGTTCTACATGGTTGAAGGGGCAGGTTCCAGCTCTTGTTAGCACGTGTCCTTTGCTTGTAAGGTGATTGTGAAGCATTGTGGTTAGTTTTAGTTCACCTACTCAACCTATTCCGTGGAAAATTTAACCGTGTAATTGAATATCTTTTTATCTGAGTGAGAAAGAAGTCCTTGTCCCAAAAGATAAACGTTTAGATGAATTTGAAGAGGCCAGAACATCCAGGGTCACCGTTTTAATTTTCTTTGCTCTGGTTCTGTTGTCTCTTTTTGGTGAGGCTTGTATTAAGTAGGAATCAGGGTACATTCTCTCTCAAGGAAGAAGCACTTGTGTAGAATAAATAGGACCAGGAACCTGCAGAACAGAGAGAGACAGCCTACTAATCAGGAAGCTTACCTGTGGGCACGAAGAGGCAATTTCATATCTGTTATTTAATCCCATAAGGAGCCGGGTTCTTAGGAAAGACGTGATTTTCTTAAGGAGATTTTGGCTGGGTCTGTTTTTGTGCAGCACATGGTGAATAATATTTTCTTCAAATAACTGGCTCCCTGTTGGAAGTTAATGACACTCTCCAGTGACGGCCTCAGAGTCCGGAGGGATGCGGGTGACCAGCTGTTCTCCATTTCTGCGGAGAAATGGATGCGCAGAATGGACTCAAATTGTAGCGTGAGGGATTCAGGGAGGAGATTTCAGGTAGGTCCACTGGAAAGGTTTGTTGTGGAGCAAACAGTAGAGAGAGGAGAGCAGGGTGTGGGGAGCAGCCACTGAATGGGATCTTCAGAAATCCTAGCTTTTAGGCCCCACGGATCTCGGACTGGACGCAGTAATTGCTTGATACCTTTTCTCTGTCTTCCTGCCCGAGAGGTGGAGAGGCCTGATACTGTCCTAATGGAGATTTTTTTTCAATGTGAGGTCTTTTGGACAACATTGAAATACTCTGGGCCACAGTCAGTGTAAGACAAGGCGGTGCGAGAGGAGCATGCAGACATCTTGCCAAGAGCATTGCTCTCTGTTTCTCTGAGCCATACCTCTCCTCTTTATGAGGTTGAGAGGAATGGAGGGCCCCAGGATGACCCCCTGGCGATGTTGACCATGCCTGGACCTAGAGCAGACCCCGTGCAGCATGACTTTGATTGGACAGACCACTTGGGAAGTGTTAAGGCAGTTGTCCAAGGTGGAGCTCCTCTCTTAAATTTGCTTTTTCAAGGTTTGGGGAACTGAGGGGCCCCAGGGCTTCCTCGATCCAGTTCTCTGCAGGTTGTCTTGTTCTGCACTGAGATGCAGTGACCGGGGAGGTGATGCTGGTTTGTTTGAGGGCTAAGACCTCCCCCGAGGTTGGTCCTCAGCCAAGGTGTGAGGAGGAATGCGAGGTTGGTTTGATGGCAGTGGGAGATACCTGCCCTGGGGTCTCATTTGACCAGCAACACGTAACATGGTATGTGGAGAAAACGTGGGGAAGGCTCTTCTCTAACCAGGACTATCCCTCCAGGTTCTTGGCATGGTTGGCAAGGGCATCTGCCACTTCTGCCACCCCAGATTCGTGCATAGCAACGCTGTTAGACACTGGTGCTCAAGCTCATGGTCAAGGGGTTGGGGTCCTGAAGAATGAAGGAGCATTTTATTATTATTATTATTATTTTTTAGGGAGGGAGGTGGGTGGGAAAGAGCAGATGGAGAGGGAGAGAGAATCTTAAGCAGGCTTCGTGCCCAGCATGGAGCCCAATGCGGGGCTCGATCTCACGACCCTGAGATGATGACCTGAGCCCAAATCAAGAGTCAGATGCTTCACTGAATGAGCCTCCCAGGTGTCCTGCAAAGCATTCTATTTTTAAAGTACTCAGTACTCAGTTTACAATGGCAAAACTTCTGTGTCTCCACTGAATGTTTTTATACCTTGCCATGCATGGGCAGGAGACGCTGGACGTACCACGGGGAACTGGTCTGACTTGTGACTCGGCACTCCCAGACCCCATACCGCAGTGGTTCTTGTGGGCACGGGGGCGATGTGGTGGCAGCCCTGTCCCCGGGTCCTCCCCTTCTCTGGTGCGACATATGCCGGCAGGATGAGGGCCTTCTTCCCAGCACATCCTGACCTTGACTCGACATTGGGAAGAAAGCCAAGTCTTGCTGCAGGAAGAGGGGTGGCCAGGTCAGGGAGGAAGAGAGGAGAAAGGGGAGAAAAGCACTCAGGAAAGACACAGACCATCACTGTTATCAGTATTGTGCTTTCTCTTTTCAATTTCATGCTTCAGATTTCCAGTGTCATTATAAACAGCGAGGGGGAGGCGATGATATACATCACCTTCTGTCTGCGGTGACGGAAAGTAACACTGTTTGGGTGAAAGAGTGTATTGTCTCGCTCTGCTAAGGAGCTGGCCCGTGTGGCCCCGAGGGCTGCTCGGAGGCCCCTGCACGGCTGCTCAGATCCCCCGGCTTCCCCCTTCCCTCGTGCGTCCTCGGGCTCCGCTTTCCTGGCCTGGGAACTCCTGCGTCCCCCTTGTCCCCTCTGCCCTTTGTCGCAGACCTGGACCTACTCTGCAGATCTGGCCAGGCATTCTCCTTGGGGAATACCTGTTCCTCTTTGTTTGGGGCAACCTTCCCTGTTCCTGTGACGGCGGAGGTGAGAGTGTATGTATATAACCAGCAGATTAAAAAGGGCTTTGAGATTTAGTGTCAGTAGTCAGATACGAGAGCCCCAAACAGTCAGTGCTCCCTGTGGGAGCAGGTAAATGTACACCAGGTAATCCTTGAAGATGCTTACTCATTTTTCCTTCCTTCCTTCCTTCCCTCCTTCCTTCCCTCCTTCCTTCCTTCCCTTCTTCCTTCCTTCCTTCCTTCCTTCCTTCCTTCCTTCCTTCCCTCCTTCCTTCCTTCCTTCCTTCTTTTCTTCCTTCCTTCCTTCTTCCTTCCCTCCTACCTTCCTTCCTGCCTCCTTCCCTCCTTCCCTCCCTCCCTAACTCCTTCCTTCCCTCCTTCCTTCCTCCCTTCCTCCCTCCCTCCGGCATCGATAGAGGATCCGTTGTATTCCAGGCACTGTGCCGAGCGCTGAGGTTTTGAAGGAGTGCTCAGAGACCGCGTGTGTCTTTAAGGAAGTTAGGACCCAGTGGAGAGGAGGGCGCACTGCCTGTTTTTCTAAGTAGAGATTTATTGGAACCCAAACATGCTTGTTTGTTCACATTGTCTGTGGTGGCTTGTGCCTTGTCACGGCACAGTGAAGAACCACAACGGGGCTATATTGCCTGCGAAGCCTCACGTATTTACTACGTGGCCCTTTACCGGGGTTTGCCGGCCCCCCGTTCAGTGTTGATCATGGGGTTTGCTGAGGCCTGGTTGCAGGGCCTGGGCCGGCGGTCTTAGAACGTTCCTGGAATGTCTGGTGTTCCTGAGCAGGTGATTTCCTGGGGGAGCTGGGTTTTGTCCCGGGGGGCTGGGGTTGCTCCCCAAGGGGGTCTGGCCTTGGCTCTTGAAACCGATGCCACTGTTGCCCTTTGGCTGGGTGGGCCTTTGAAGCATCTTCAGGGGGTGGCTTTGCAGGGAAGCGCAGGGAGTTAGGTGGGCCCATCTCCTTGTCACTTACGGCGCACTGTGTCAAGACAGATGGCCGAGGACAGACGTGTGCGATTTGAGGTTGTGAGCTAAAACGAGGTTTCCCCACTCCACTCGGCCTCAAGTTGGCAACTGTCCTCAGCATCCGTGGTCGAGCAGCGCGAGCTAACTTGGCCTCACATGCTGGGCAGCTCAGTTGCCAGGCGCTCTCTCTGGCTTTGGAGGAACTCCATTCTGAGGCAGTGGCTCCCCTTGGGCTGCATGATAGAACCATCTGGAAAAATTTTAAAAGCCCAGTGCCCTCGACACACCCTGAACTAATACATCCAAATCTCTGGGGCTGGGATGAGGCTGCAGTAGTTTCTCAAGCTGCCTTGGGGATTGCACTGTGCAGTCTGCCCCAAGGGGCCCTGTTCTTATGGGGACCACCGGTAAGGGAGGATAGGCTGGTGTGTGGAAGCAGCAGACCCCCTTCAGAGGCTCCAAGTAGCTGTGGGGCTAAGAGTCCAGGGAAGCCCATATGTGGGGTTGGGGCCCTGGTTAGAGGGGGGGCACTGGGTGTGGAGGGTGGGGCTTTGGAACCGAGACAGGGGAGTCCGGGGAGCGACTGCTCCCTCCGGTCCCCAGCTGCAGGCCTGTCTGCCGCGGGCTGCTGTGGTGGTCCGCGCCGTGCTTGGCAGTTGTCTAGGCTCCCAAGGCTGGTTGGTTTTGATACCATCCTGGGGTGGGAGGGGGCAGGTGTACTCAAAGCTACGTTTCCCAGTCGGTCAGGTGGTACTGCCAGCTGGGAACTCAGCTCTTCCTCCGGGCTTCTTGGCACTTGCAAAAGAAAGATGCATGGCTAGATCTTGGCTGCTTGGAGAACTCGAGCGTGATGAACTGTCCTCGTTAGATCGCACGCTGTGTCTGAAAAATCTCGGTACAGGAAGGGCCTTCTGGGAGTCATCTCAGGCAGCCTTGTGCCATCAGACAGGACAATGTTTCACCAAATCCAGACAGCTGGTGGGAGTGTAGCTTGTTCCCCAAGACTTTTATGGAGCAAGTCTCCACTTTTTTTTTTTTTTTTTTTTTGGTAACCTAATTGAGTGTTTAGCTAGCTTGTTAGAAACTCATCCAACCTAAATGTCTTCTGCTGCAATTTAAATAAGAGAGAGTCGCTGACATCATTTTTCATAGACATCCTAGTACAAATCACATTACAAAGCATTTGCTGAGGGTCAGCTCTTTTGCAAGATATTCTCAGTACAAGGGATCAAAGTTAATATTGGTTAAGTCTTGTCCTTTAGCCTTTGCCTGTCAAGACCGAATCTCGACACATGTTATTAACACAAGTGCTTTGTGGAAAGCCTGCCATGGGAAGGCTCCTGATTGCTTTTCAGGGGGGGCTCGCTCACAAGAGGGGAGAAGAGCCAGTCATCAGAGCTGTGAGAAGGGCCTGTGCAATTTTAGAGATGGCCCAGACACGTGTTCTGTTTGCAGAATGACCATGAATTTTCTTCCTTCCTTGGGGAGTGGCTGCTTGGAAGGTGACAGCGGGGAGAGGATTGTCTTCAGGCCGATCCAGCCACCAGTTGGCGAGCGCCTGCTGTGTGGCAGGATTGTGAGGGTCAGTACAGAAGCACAGCGTGATCCTTCCCTGCGAGGGGCGGTGGGCTAGGTTCCCGTCACCGCGAGAAGGGTCAGCATGTGGTTGTGCGAAGGTCACCTACACAAGGTGATGGGAAGCCTAGGGCAGGAAGGTTACTTCTAGTTGGGGAATTAGGGAGGACTTCTTCAGGGATGAAACTCAGGTTGGAAAAATAGGCAGAGCTTGAGGATGGGCACAGAGCAGGGGAAGGAAATGCATCTGGTCAGAAAGAACAGCACATTGGAAGCACGGCCATGCAAAACACAGGAATGTTAAAGGCATGGCGATCGCTTTGGTTGGGAGGTGATGGCTGGAAGGTAGATTGGGGCTGCAGGGAAGGGAGTCCGTGCTCTGTTCCCTATTTTTTTTTTTTTTAAGATTTTATTTATTTACTTGAGAGAGAGAGAGCACAAGCAGGGGGAGTAGCAGAGGGAGGCAGAGAAGTGGGGCCTCCATTCAAGGACCACAGGGATCATGACCGGAGCCAAAGGCAGACAGATCCTCACCCAATTGAGCCACCCAGGTGCCTCTGAGCTCTGTTCTCTCGATTGGTGGGGAGACCCTTGAGGTTTTTGAGAGGGTGAGGGGACCAGAGTTGTACTTTTGGGAAGTGCATTCCGTTGGGGGCAGAGAGCTCGGCCGTAGGGTGTGTGCAGGGGGAGGCCATCGTGGAGAGGCAGGGTGGAGGCTCTTATATTACTTTAGATGATGCCTGGACCCCTTAGAGCCTGAAATCAGGCAGAGGCAGGGGAGTTAGGAAAGAAGAGAGCAAAGGCTCGTTCTGCTGGGGAACTGAGAGGACCTGGCCGCCCTCTGATTGCACAGGTAGCCGGAGAGCTTCCAGCCCATCACAGCTGCCGTGTGGCTGGGGCTCCTTCCTCTGGGGCTGTTGGAGAGTTTGCTCTCCCCTCTGGCTTATGGGCTGAGTGAGGGGGACTCTGCCAAAAACAGGGAGGTGGAGTTTACATCGGGCCTTTCTCATTTGAGTGGGTTTGTACTTTGGAATCTGTGTGGCAGGGTGCTCTCCATGGCAACCAGACACCTACAGCTAGTCATACTGATGGTGATGCTTCCTTCTGCTCACTCTGCTTTTGACTGAGAGTAACTGAGACCCCCCAGATGGTGACTTCAACAGGAAAGACCCCTCTCGTGCAGGAGAAACTCAGAGATGGTGGCTGGAGTCCCCAGGGATCGAGGCTCCTTTTTCCACTCAGTGCTTTGCCCCACAGGGAGGCCTTTGTCTTTTGGGCCCAAGGTAGCTGCCGGAGCTCAGGTCATCACATCTGCCCTCCAGATGGTAGGCGGGAGGGAGATTCCCTGCAAGTCTTGCCTGACAGCTCCCCTTGCAGCTCATCAGCCAGAACTTACTAGAAGATCCCATCCTGCTGCCAGGAAGGCTAGGATACATGGTCTTTCAGCTGTGCCGCAGTGTGCCCTGCTCGACGGTGGGATTCTGTTCCTGAAGGAGGGGGGGATAGTGGAAACTGGAGCAGGCAGTTAGCACTCTTGGCCATACAGCCCACTGCGGAGAGAACTTCGAGCCCTGATGCTATTATTGATTTACCTTGCCTGTGTGCATTTTGTACATGTTGTTCTTTTAAATGAGCTCTGCTATTTCGTTCTTTAATTGAACTTCAGAGTGGAGGAGTAAAACATGAACTTGGCAAGAGATTCAAGTAGTCCAAAGGGTCTGCAGTAAAAAACAAATCCCTCCATCTCTGTTATCAGCCGGGGCTTTGAAGGCCATGAATGGTGGAAAATCTAGTTCGATCTGGCATAGGACGAAAAGAAATGTACTGGCCCATGCATTTAAAATACCAGGCATAGAACTGGCTGCAGATGATCTTTCTAGACTCTGTTGATCTGAAGACATCACTGGGGCCTGGGTTTCTCTGTTTCCTGGCCTCCTCCTTCCCTGTGCGGCTCTACTTTTGGATACTCTCTCGACATCCCCTTAGTCTCACCTCCGAGGGGAGGAGGAGTCTTCTTTCCCCAGCTTAACCAGCCTTGGAATTGACTTTCCTGGGCAGGGAGTCGCTTGGGTTGCGTGCTCATCCCTGGTCATGAGTCCCGTTGCCATGGGGATGTGCTGTGTTGATTGGCCAGGCCTGGGCCACCTGCCCACACCGACTGCCCTCCTCCTCCTCCTGGTAGATGAAAAGCAAGGACTAAAAATGATGAATAATGGGGGTGGGGAGAGATGTTTCCTCTGAAGCAAAATCGAGGTGCCATTGCCAAAGTCAGTGTAATGGAGGTTGGGGTGGTCAGGATACAGCAAATGTGCCCACATGCTTCAAGATACAGCAGACATCCCCCACACTCCTTGTGCCACTTAGGAACCACCCCAAAACATAGTGGCTTACGTCTGTTAATTCTTATGAGTCTGGGTTGGCGGGGCTCAGCTGGGTGGTTCTTCCGGTCTTGCGTTGGTCTCTCACGAGGTGGGTCGTCTGGTGGCACAGCTAGGCTGGAGGGTGTGGAAGGCCTTCCCTCATGTGCTACCTGTCCTCTGGGTCTCTGTCCCACGCGGTGCCTCATGGGTCCGTAGGTGCAGGTGGAAACCATAAGGCCTTGGAGGCCTGGACTCAGGAGCTTACACTAAATCTCTAGTCATATTTGACTGGCCAGAGCAAGTTGCAAGGCCCACCCAGATTCGAGGGTTCTTAGGAGTCTGAGCAATATCTTGGCTCTGCCCCACCCTCTACCACCTCCCCATGTGCGCAGAGGTGATGCCTGCTGGTGGTCTACCCTCCCAGGGTCAACCAGTAGTCCTTTTTGGCTTTTGGGTGCCTTCTTGTCACCGATTCTAGAAGTCCCTGGCCCCTGATGCTGGGTCTCCCTTTGTCCTGTTTTCCCCGTCCTGCTTCTCAGCTTGCGTTTGGGCATCACTCCCACTGAGAGGAAAGTCTCTTTCTAGGTTTTCATTCCATTTGCTAACAAACACCCAAGGAAGACATCTGGAGACCCAGTGAAACTTTATTCCTGCTCTGTGGGCAACAGAGAAGCAGAACCTTCACGGGCCCAGGTTCGTCCTGGGTGTGTTCTGGTCTCCTGAGATGAAAGCGTGTGGGCTAACTTCTCAGGACGAGGGCTACACTGTTCTGGAAGCAGGAATTAGGTGACTAGGTAACATTCTGTGGCTAACAGTACTGTAATCTCCCTGGAATCTTGTCTTGGGGACACGTGACCTTCTGAGAGCGGGTGTGTCCACACTGTGGCCTGGAAGACCCGGGAGAAACACCAGTTCTTACATTCTCTGCTTCAGCATTGCCTACTTTCCTTAAACTGTAGGACTTTGATTTTTTTTTTTAATTTTTAAAATTTATTTGAGAGAGAGAGAGTGTGAGAGGGGAGAAGGTCAGAGAGAGAAGCAGACCCCCCATGGACCTGGGGGCCCGATGTGGGACTCAATCCTGGGACTCCAGGATCATGACTTGAGCAGAAGGCAGACGCTTAACCAACTGAGCCACCCAGGTGCCCTGATTTTTTTTTTTTTTAAGGGTCAAAAAATTCCCTTTTAAATTCAGGCATCCGTCTTACTCCGTCTTTGCAGGGGAGTCTCTGCCTCATTTTAGGAACATATTTTAAGGATATAAAGAGCCCACTGCTGAGGGCAGGGCCGTGGGATAAGGTCCATCCTCGTGTTTCTCTGGTCGGAGTGTGGGCGGAACAGCCGAACCGTGCTGGGCTGCGGATTTATGCCTCTCCTTGCCCCCCACGGGGGGTGGTGCATGCATAGAGACCAGAGAAGCTATGATCCAAGACCGAGGGTCCTCACCGCTCCCTTCTCCCAGGGCCTGGAGAGGTGTGTCGGTCTCAGGCTCTCCCTCCCCGATGCCTCCTACCCCAAGGAATGGGACCTCAGGAGTATCTCTAAGACCTCGGCTTTCCTGGGAGAGAGGAGTCCTCTCTGGGCAGTGGAGGCCAGGTCGCAGAGCTCTGATCCTGCACAGCTCTGATCCTGCACAGTTGCAGACAGGGCTGGGCTCAGAAAGCAAAGCGGGAGCCCTGCGTTGCGTTTCTGGCCGAGCTGTTTACCATCCCTGTGATGATTAGCAGCAAGTCCTATAACCTCTGGGCCTGTCCCGGCTCCACCGAGACTGAAATCCTTCCTCTCCTACCTTGTGCATGGAGTGGAAGGAAAAATCAGGGCATGACTGTTTACTGCCTCTGTGCCCTCCAGAGCGAAGCGAGAGCAAAATAGCAGGGAGACGGGCACATTAATAGTTTGCTGGTGGACGCTGATCTTTGCTGTCAGGGTGCCCTGGCTTTTAATCCCGCATTTGACTTTGGCTCAGGGCCACGATGAGCTGTTTCTCCAGACTTTGCCAAACAGCAATCAGAATAGGACCATTGGGCCCGATGGAGAGTGAGCTCCATGAAAATTGTGCATTTGACAAGCGAGAGAAGGGAAGGAAGGCCTCACACTTAACCTTGTACAGATTTTTTTTTTTTTTTTTTTTTT
>LNAC01000098.1:3370060-3395322 GCA_002007465.1 Ailurus styani | reverse complement strand
TTATTTATTTCATAGAGGGAGAGAGATCACAAGGAGGCAGAGAGGCAGGCAGACAGAGGAGGGGGAAGCAGGCTCCCCGCTGAGCAGGGAGCCCGACGCGGGCCTCGATCCCAGGACCCTGAGATCATGACCTGAGCCGAAAGCAGAGGCTTTAACCCACTGAGCCACCCAGGCGCCCTCACCACCTTCTTCTTGGTAGCCTCGCCCCTCCAGGCCCTGCTTCTTAGGAGTAAATGAGGGTTAATCAGATTTCCTGCTACTGTATCAGCTAGTTAATGTCACTACATCCAGATTAAAAGATGCTTAACATTTAAAGGCGATTTGCTAGTATTGAGAGTTTCGGGCCGGCCACCTATGTGGGGGGAATTATTAAATAAGGCTTACCATACAATCCAGCAATTGTTCTCCTTGGTATTTACCGGAATGAACTGAAGAGTTACGTCTACACAAAAGCCTGCATATGGATGCTGATAGCAGCTTTATTCATTATTCATAATTGCCAAAATTTGAAAGCAGCCAAGATGTCCTTCCATAGGTGAATGGATAAACAAACTGGGGTCCATCCAGACAATGGAATTCAGGGCTAAAAAGAAATGAGCTATCCAAGCCATGGCAAGTCATGGAGGAATCCTAAAAGCATATTACTGAGTGAAAGAAGCCAATTTGAAAAGGCTACAGACTGTGTGATTCCAACTGTATGACATTCTAGAAAAGGCAAAAGACTATGGAGACTGTAAAGAAATGAATGGTTGCCAAGGGTTGGGAGGAGGGAGGGATGAATGGGCAGAGCACCCAAGATTTGAAGGGCCATGAAAATACCCTCTAATCATACCGTGATGGCAGATACCTACCTTTATGTATTTATACAAGCCCGTAGGCTATATGGCAGCAAGCCTGAACTCTAATGTAAACCGTGGACTTCAGATGATAATGGTGTGTCAGTGTATCGTAACAGATACGCCACTGAGGTGTGGGAGGCCCATACTGGGAGTTTGTGCACATGTGGACACGGCACTTCTCTGTACTTTCTGCTCTATTTTACTGTGAACCTATAACTGCTCTTAAAAAAAAAAAGTGACATATGCCTTCAAAGGCTGTATTAGTTTCTTGTTGCCACTGTAAGAAAATACCACAAATGTAACGGCTCAAAAGGACACACATATGTGATCTAAAAGTCCTAGAGTTCAGAAGTCCAAAATGGTTTTACCTGGGTTACAGTCAAGGTGTTGGCCAGGCTGTGTTCCTGCTGGAGGCTCTAGGGGATAGTTTGTTTCCTTGCTGTTTCCACTTTCTAGAGCCAGCCTGTATTTCTTGGTTCCTGACCTTTCTTCCATCTTCAAGCCAGCCCAGCAGCATCTTCCAGTTCCTTACTGACTCTGCTCTTGTCGTCACATCTTCTCTCTGACTCTGACTCTTGTCTTCTCCCAGGGACCCTGGGATCACATTGGCTCTGCCCACATCATCCAGGATAAGCTCTCCATCTCCAGGTTCTTAACTTAATCACTGCTGCAGAGTCCCTTTTGCCACATAAGGGGGACATAATCCCAGGTTTTGGGGATCAGAACGTGGCTGTCTTTGGGGGGAGGTCATTATTTTGTCCCCCACAAATACCTTCTAAATAGTTTTTCTTTGGGCCCTATTGTCACTTCGGACAGGCAACCTGGTTCTTTTTTTTTTTTTTAATTAATTTTTTTTCTTTATTTTTTCAGTGATCCAAGATTCATTCTCTATGTAACCCGGTTCTATATCATGCTCGTTCTTTGGTCATTTTTTACGGTTTATGTAGGACAGAGGGAGTCTGCTGAGGAAAAGAAGTGAAGGAAATCCAATTGGGTCCTGGATTTCGCTGGAAGGATAGAGAATGGTGATTCTCAAGAAGGACCCATATGAATCCTCTGGCATGCTCTTCTATTTCAAGGATCCCCCCCCCCCCACACTGAGAGGCACATCTCTTCTGCTCTACCTCCTGTCACTTGTCTGTGGGAACATTTTATATTTCTCATCTGCAGGGGTGAGGAAAAAGTTGGCATCCAGGGATGCAGAGGGATGGAAAGGGACTTGGGCAGAAGAGAAGAGATGTGCTCCCCCCCCCCGCCCCATGGCATCAACAAGGAAGGGACGCAGGGAGGGATCGGAGGATGAGATTAGTGGCCTTCCTGGATGGTGCAGCATTAGAGTCGCTGATGGTGGGGGTGTTTGCGAGCCCTTGGAATGTGGGCTCACACAGAGAGGTTGCCCGACAGATGTGGGCAGGTCCTCCGTGGTACAGAGTTTATTGTGAACAGCAGCTCCCAAGGGCTGTTGAATTCTAAAGCCCTTGAGACAACAGTCTGGGAAAGGGACGGGTTAGGCTGTGGCACAGGAAGGAGTCCACGAGCTTCCTTGGATGGTCTCAAGGAACTGAACTGATGAGGCATTTTCTTTCTGGACGTTTCTGAGGCAGATACAATATTTCTGTGGGTGGCACTAATTCTTTTGCTGAGAGAATCGGGCCCAAAGCAAGTGACTGTGTGTAGATGATGGTTGGCAGAAGGGAAATTACTTTCTGCATGGATTTGTTCTTTATTGTTGCTTTTGTAATACCTGGTTCTGTCACTCCGAATGTTATTTTGGAGACAGGTGATGCAGATGTTTTTTTTTTTTAAGGCAGGGCATAATTAAATCATTTTTAGAAACCCATTCAACATTTTACATGTCAGTGATGAGTGTCATGTGGTTACGATGGGTAGTGGGTGTACTCTTGCCAAGATGTCACAGTATCTTTAAGAGTAAATAGCCGTGGACGAGCATTTAATTTGGTAAACACTGGAGAAGTTCTATCCAATTGACCTCACCGAGATTGGGGTTCAGCTTCATTTTTCTCTTCCCTTTCGTGGTTCTGCCCTCATTCGGGTGATTCTGGTCCTACTTGCTCAGGTCCGTGAATCTGCCATTTATTGGCGAGGTGACCTCTTGCACATTATCTTATTACTTCTAGATTTGATTTCTTTATCTATGGTAGCAACAAAAACAGCATCTGCCTCCCAGCGTTGTGGCAATGATAAAAGAAGATATCAAAGATCTATTTCCCTGGACACAGTAGGGGATCAGTAAATATTAGTCCCATTCTTTCCTTTGAGAGATAACAAAGGTGGCAAGCCCCAGCTGACATTGATCAGCGGTTGTCTCCAAATAGTTCAAAGGCTGCCACGTATCCTAGAGGAAGGATACCTTCTTTGGTGCTCCAGAGAGCAGACATAGAGCTACCAGGTAAAAATAGAAGGGAGACAGATGTGTGTGACACACATCTACGGTGACAAATGTCTCTGCACATTGTTGCCAAACTATATCGGAGAGTAGAGTTGCCAGTGGTTGAGACCCACTGAGTTAGAGGCTAGATGAGAGCAGACTGGACTCCGTCCCCCCAAGGTCACCTCCATCCCACGCCATATTGAGTTCCCGTGGCATTTGCTTTAGGCATTCTGTTGGTGACTTTTGTTTTGAGAGAGTAGCGACCACTGAAGACGAAAGGCCTAACACCTACGTAGGGTTCAGTGTGGGCCCCAGAGAGCAACTGAAGTCGGCACTTGCAAGGCCTTTTGGGGTTGTGGTTGGTTTAATGGCTTGTTCTCTATGGTTTTGCAGGTCATGTTAGCAGCTTCCTATTGGTCTCTTCTGGCCCCGGCCGTTGAGATGGCCACGTCCTCTGGGGGCTTTGGTGCCTTTGCCTTCTTCCCTGTGGCCGTTGGCTTCACCCTCGGAGCTGCTTTTGTCTACCTGGCTGACCTCCTGATGCCTCATCTGGTGAGTACCACTCTTCAGACTTGATGTATCCACTCACGGCTCTGTTGAGTATCCAGTGATAGCGAAATAGGTTTTTCAAGCCATTTAGGGCTTTTACCTAGAATTTTACCATGAATTGGGACTTTTTTTTCCCTAAAAGAAAATAAGCTCTTGGTAATATGACTAATCATCCCCTTAGTTACATTTTGGTAAGTTCAGATTTTAAATGTCAGATTTCATTATAAATAGAGTGCGCAGCTGACGTCGTACCATGTGGCACTGTGTCTCTGAGCGGACCTAGCAACTGGGAGAAGTGAGTGATTACGATCATGGTCTTGACCCTCAAGGGGCCTACACTGTCATCAGGGAGATGACGACACACCCAGCTATCGCATAAGACCATCAACAAAGCGTCATATCGACAAGGGCTTATTAACGGGAAGATGAGGTGAGGGCAGTGGGCACCAGAGCCCTGAGTTCAAGTTCACGTCTGCCGTTGCTGGTTGTGAGCCCCTTGGCTCCAGTCTTCCTTCGTCTCGCTTGAAGATAAGTCCCTTTAGGGGCTGCAAAGTAAAAGTTTAAAAATCTAAAAAGGCACTGGAACTGGGGGCAAGCCAGAGATTTTAGGCTTTTTTGCTGAAATGGGGCTGGTGGGTTAGGTTTGGGGAATGAATGTGTACTTGCTCAGGTGGAAGCGTGGTACGAACCACAGCCTGAAATCTGGCCATGAGATCATAACCGGATGCCCTTGGTTAAAATCAGGTAGTGTGCCTATGCTTCTGTCAGTAGGGAAGGGTCAGTGTCCCTGAGAACCCAGTTCAGGAATATACAGCCTTCACCTGATGCTGGGTCCCAGCCAACCCTAGAGGCAGGCAGAAGTCCTCTGCCAGATCTGGAACTGGTGCTTGAATTCTCTGCTCACCTAGAAAGGAAGGAGGCACAAGAAGGACGCTATAGGCGAGAATGGGGTTGGAGGTCATTTCTTCTGTTGGACTGTGACGGGCTAGGATCAGGTCAGGCTCACTGGGGTCAGATGGACATCTAGCCCAGGAGGTGTTCTGACATTCGCTTCCCTGCCTACCTGCCTTGTTTGCTGTCATAAATTCCTGACCAGAGAAAGAGAAGGAAGGGTTCTTGGGAACTTGTCCTTAGGGCCGGTAAGAAACTGATTCCTCGTGTCACAGAAGGACCAGCCTCTGGACCAGACAGCTGGATGGGACAGTTGGGGAGTCACGACCTTGTCTCAGAGGAAAGACCCTGAGTCGTTTTTTTCAACACAAGCTTGAACGTCAGTGTCAGTTTCTGGACCCTGGACCCTTGGTTTCCTTGTCATTGTTTATATCTGCGTGATAAGAACTTTGAGTGGTTCTCCATGTGAGCTGCCATGTTCTGCTCTCAGATCCACCCTGGTGATGGGTGAACTTGCCATTGGGGTGTATTCTACTTGACCTGGCTGGAAGATCTTGTGGCCAATGGACTTAAGTCTCGGAACAGCAGACCAGGGGTTGGCTCAGCGGCTCTGTGCAGCCCCAGTGGGTCTCGTTCTGCCCTTCCTACGTGGGCCCAACTGGGCTTCTAAGACCATATCTCATGGAGGGCTCTTTTCATTCGTGATGGGTCAGTGCTCACCGGTACTGGGGGCGGGGCAGGGGGCCGGTATATTTGATCAGCTGTCTGAATGTGGGGACTTTCTCTGGGCAATGTAAATAGTCATTGGCCAATTTGTACTGTGCAGCATCATTGTTTTAACCTTTTGCTTGGTGTTTGTTCTAATATATGCTTTGAATATGGAGAAGGTCCCAGGGGAAAGTCATGGACAGACTGCACAGAAAATTAGCAATGGCTTGGGCGTGGTGGCTGAGCGTCCAGGGAGAGAATTTGAAGGGGCTTGAGAATGGACATGATAACCATGCATGCCCAGAACCGCGCTAATTGGCAGAAGGATCAGCCTGACAGTAAACATCTGTTCTAGGACATTTGAAAAGAAATTAATTCTTGCTGTTGATGTGAGAAGGGGAATTTGTTCTGGAAGGTCTATAAACAGATAAGAATTATTTATAAGTGCTACAGTCACTGAATACAGATGTTGCCGTTGAGAGTGGCAAATTCAGGCCACCGTTGCTCTAATAGGGCATGAGGTTCCTTTAGGTCTCACTCTTACTGTGCTTTCCAGACCCAGGAAGGGCAGCAGCGTGGATCTTGTCCCACGTGCTTCGTGGAGTGTGAGTTCATGGGTTTGGATCTCTGACCTGACCCCGACTGTGCGCCCAGAGGGAAGGTGGCCTTCTCAGGCAGCTAGAAGCCGCTTTGAGAACCCAGACTCTTGGGTTTGTGGGAAGGAGGTGGTTAACCACCAACTCTGGCCTCCCAATTCTCTTTCTGTTCGTTCAGCTTTTCACATTTATCTGTCCCCCTTTTGGAGCCGAAGCAAAATACCGCTCATGAAAAGGGTTTTACTCATAACAGCCTGTCAGGTTGAACCCGTTGTGGCTTTGTTAACTTCAGATACATCAAATGGCTCTCTGAACTGGGTATTTGTTTTCATTTCTTTATCTGCGAATAAAGTAGAGAAGGCTCAGGCGGTAACCGTTCATGGTAAATGAGCTTACAGAAATCTGTGGAGATTTTGCCAAATGGTGTCTTAATGGGAGACAGAAAGAGGCCGCGGGTCGGCCGGGAGGTAGCCCACTGCTGGACGTCGGGAAGTCGGCTGCCCAGAGGGGCTGATGGGCAATGGGACCGGGGCCAGCCTGAGCCAGGCTTCCCCTCCGGAGGCTCTACGGAGAGACAGAATGGAGAGTAAACAGCTGTTCGGAGACAGTGACATTTTTACGATCTTTGCGGTTCTGCTTCCATATGAAGTTAAGGATGGTAGTAGGTGGGTGGCCTTTACCTTGAGTTTAAAGCAGTGATTTTCTACTGGTGGGTAGAAGGGTAGGGTTGGGCAGGATGGTAGGGTGTGTTTTCCCAAGGCCTCCTGTTTGCCTGCCTGCCTTCCTTCCTTCGTTTGTTCCTTCCTTCCTTTTTAAAGACTTTGTTTATTTAATTGAGAGGGAGAGAGCACAAGTGGGGGGGAAGGGGTAGAGGGAGAAGCAGACTCCCCACTGAGCAGGGAGCCTGATGCAGGACTCGATCCCGGGACCCTGGGATCATGAGCTGAGCCAAAGGCAGATGCTTAACCGACTGAGCCACCCAGGCGCCCCTGAAATGACTCTTCTCTACAGTCCTTCTAGTCCCTGTGCAGCGTCCCACCATCTTCCTGTGTGTAGTTCAGCGGATCACTTCCCCATCATTGACTGAGTAGCTGGATTGCTCCGTGCCTTTACATATGCATCTATGTACATCTGGAAATGTAATTTTGTTTTGTGTTTTCTGAAAAACACATGGTAACATACTGTGTTGTTGCTACTTGCTTTTTTCAGCTTGCTTTCCATCTTGGCAGTCTCCCCGGGAGATGGGCGCTCCCCACCCCCTCCCTCCCCTCTCTTGGGATGTGACATCTCAAGGAGGCTGCCCAGGCGCTGCCGGGGGAAGGGAAGGCGGTGGGTCTCTGCTAATCCATCAGAGATCTCTCACCTGAGAGAGTGTGGCCCGTGGTCCTGCCCAGAGAGGCTCTGGGGAGCAGGGCCGATTTCTAAGTGGTGGGGGGTAGCGGTGGGGGGTACTGCCTTCTTCTCCGTTCCCTCCTTAATCTATCTGTGTCCCCAATTCCCTTGAGTTTCTTCTCTTTGCTGTCTCTATAATGGCAGAGGAGATGCTTCTGCTGAAAACCTGAGTGAGTGGTGTGTGCCCGAACTTTTACTACGTGGCCAACGTTGGCTGATGTCAGTATTGGTTGGCTGGGGTTGCTCTGAGGGGCCACCTAGGACAAGTTTCTGGAAGGGACACAGGTTGCAGGAGGCGAGTATTTTTTCCCCCAGAGGGGGCCTTTGGATGTTTCTTTCTCCTGTGTAGGTTCTCTCCATCTTCAGCATTCTGATTCTGCTTCACTAAAGGATACCTTGCAGGGAACGATGGGGGATGGGGGGGTACAAGAATATCTTACGGATGCCGCAAGGAGAGACTGCGGTGGTAAAATCACCTGAGAGCCTGGAGCGGAAGCCTGGCATTGTCTGCTGAGCCCAGCCTGCTTCACAGAGAAGACTGGCCCTCTGCCTCAGTTTTGATGCTTCCTTCTGTTCCCCGCCCCACCTGGATTTTATTTATTTATTTGAGAGAGAGAGTATGTGCACATGCACGTGCATTAATGGGAGGTGAGGGTGAAGGGAAGAGGGCGCAGAGGGAGAGGGAGAAGTGCGAGGCTTGATCCCAGGACCCTGAGATCATGACCTGAGCCGAAGTCAGACGCTTAACTGACTGAGCCACCCGGGCGCCCCTTGGTGCTTCTTCCTTCTCATGCTTTGTTGAACTTTAGCAGGTGCCATTCTGCTTGATCCTGGAAGGTATACTGGGCTTGATGGGTTGTTACCATCGTGGCTAGGCTGGAGAGAGCTTCCAGTGCAGGAGCTGGGGCATGGGGTGGGGATCAGGCGACTCCACTGGCTATAGAATCCGGTCAAAGAGGGGTGAGGTTTTGCAAATGGGCATATTGCTTCACTGTCTGCACATGTGTGCTCATTTCCCAGGGCTGCCAGCACAAAGTACAGCAGATCAGGGCCCTCCAGCAACCGAAGTATGTCTCGCCTGGGTTCTGGAGGCCGGAACTCTGCGATCAAGGGAGACTGCGGGTTGGGCTTCCTCTGTATCCTCTCTCGTTGGCTCACAGACGCTCCCGTCCCGCTGTGCCCTCACGTGGTCTTGCTTCTGTGCGGGGGCGTCCCCAGTCTCCCTGCATATCTGAATGTCCTCGCCGATGGACACGGGCCTGATGGATTAGGGCCCACCCTAACGGTCTCACTTTAACTTGGCCTCTTTCAAAGACCCTCTCTCTAAATACAGTCACATTCTGAAGTCCAGGGGTTAAGATGGCAACCTAAGGATTTTAGGAGACACAATTCAGCCCCTAACAACATTCTCTTAGTTTCTTTTGGTGTCGATGGTACTGAGGTTGAGAGGTGACTCGGGTCGGGATAGCTCACGCTGTGGACGTCACCAGAGGCCATCAGTTTAGGCGCTGGGTATTTTGAACAAGAACGAGCTGAAGTTCTGGGCTCTGAATGGGCAGGCTGACCGAGTCCATTTCCTGAGGGCAGAGCTTGCTAAGTGGTGCACATCGCCGATGGGTACGCTCGTTTCTGATGGTGCAAGCCCGTGAGCTTGCCCTCGGTGGAAGCACTGGCTTATGAGTCCTGGCTAGAGGGCACCGTGAAAAGGTGGTGTCTCGGAGATATCCACCGACAAAGGGGTGTTGAGTCTCTTACGGAGCGGACAGGGAATGTCACGCCCCAGGCTTGGTGCACAGGTGCTGCTAGCCCTTCCGAATGGGAACTTGGTGAGAGTGGCGCGCAGGCTCCGCCGGGTGCCCAGCACCTGGTCCCCAGGTGCAAGCGGGAGCCAGGCTTGAGGTTTGTTTTGCAAGTGATGCATTCTGCAGCCTCTTGCGACTTTAGGGAAGAAGCTCAGGTGTTGGTTTTGGTCTTGCCGGCCTGCAGAGGGGCCGAAAGGGGATGGGCACAGTCTCCTCGTCCAGTGTGCTTGCTGCCTCTGGGAGAAAAACCACAGCTTTCGCCGTTCCCTGGCCGTCTTGCAGTTCACGGTTAGGTGTGTGCACACATGCTGCTCCGGCTGTTTGTGTGCCTGTTAGTGTTAGCTGTGCACGCGGTCCTGGCCGCAAGAGAAACTTGGGTAGCTCTGCAGCCCGGGGCTTAGAGAGTCGGAGAGGGTCCGCTCTGGCTTTTGGCCCAGGCTCAGAAGCCCTCCTCTGTCGGCGTGGTGTCTTCCCGGAGGCAGGAGGGTCTGGCATAAAAACGTGTACATGCGTGTGCGTACATGTGTGCACGTGCGCGCACACACACACACACACACACACACACACACGCACACCAATGCTTCTGCTTCGGTTTAGCCAAATACTAAATGTTTCTTGTTTTTATAATAAACTGGCAGTTTATAATAAACTGAGTTTTAAAAAAGATTTATTTATTCATTTGAGGAAGAAAGAGCGTGAGCGTGTGAGCAGGGGGAGGGGCAGAGGGAGAAGGAAAGAGAGAGAATCTCGAGCAGACTCCCTGCCAAGCTTGGAGCCCGACTTGGGGCTCAATCCCACGGCCCTGAGATCATGACCTGAGCTGAAATCAAGAGTCCAGCGTTTAACTGACTGAGCCGTGGGGACAGATGACAAGGCGTATCCATAGTCAGACTCTTTAGTACCTCCCTCCAGAAATGCTCTGTGCTGTTCTAGGTGTGTAGTTCCTTTCGCTGTCCTGGTAGGGGTGGGTGGAGGGAAGGGGTTTCATCCCCGTGTCCCAGGAGCACACCATGGCTCCAAAATCATTGTCCCCTCGGGAGCCTCCTTTTACCAATGACTTGGGTGACTAAGTGTAGAACTTTTCCTCATCTTGACCCGAGCAAGACAGAGGTGCTCTGAGTTTAGTACAAAAGCTAAGTGATAATTACTAACCCAGTGATAGTGGTGAATAGCTCAGAACAGTGTTCTTTCCAGCTTCCTGTACGGGACGTGGTTGGCGTGTTTCTCCCCCATAAAGCTTCCCTGGCCACTCCACGTCTTGGTTCCACTTGGCCCTTCTCCCACTTTCTCTTCCCTATGCTGTCGTCACCCGTGGCCCCGATCCCCTGAGGCCTGAAGGCAGGAGCCCGGGCAGCATCTGCTCCGGGGCCCCCTGTGTCCTCCACACCAGTCAGCACAGTGCCTGGCCCACAGCAGGTCTCCAGGGGGGGATCTGATGACCGTAGGAATGAAGATTTGGGGAATTTCAAATGGGATCGTCTTTGTGAAAGCTCCCTCCAGCTTCTAAGTCTAAAGGGCTTTACCGCTGTGAGATACTTTCTGGAAGCAGATCCATGCCCTTTACAAGGACCGTTTTCTGGGCAGAACAGGCATGAGGCATGGATAATTAACCGTGCGGGTAAAAAGTAGAAAAACTGAATCTGAGATTTGAATCTGTTCTATGATTTGTCATGGCTTTACTTTCTTAATGATCTTTACCTAAGAAGCTAAAGACTTATACTGGCATTTAGAGCAGGCATTTTCTTCCTTCCTTCCTTCCTTCCTTCCTTCCTTCCTTCCTTCCTTCCTTCCTTCCTTCCTTCCTTCTTTTTCTTTCATTCATTCATTATTTGCCCCAGGGGTACAGGTCTGTGAGTCATCAGGCTTAGACCTTTCACAGCACTCACCATAGCACAAACCCTCCCCAATGTCCATCACCATCCACCCTCTCCCTACCCTCCCACCCCCTGGAACCCTCAGTTTGTTTCGTGAGATTAAGAGTCTCTTATGGTTTGTCTCCTTCCCGATCCCATCTTGTTTCATTATTTTTCCCTCCCTACCCCCCATGACCCTCCACCCTGCCCCTCAAGTTCCTCATATCAGAGAGATCATATGATAATTGTCTTTCTCTGATTGACTTATGTCACTTAGCCTAATACTCTCTAGTTCCATCCACGTCGTTGCAAATGGCAAGATTTCGTTTCTTTTGATGGCTGCATAGTCTTCCATTGTATATATATATACCACATCTTCTTTATCCGTTCATCTGTTGATGGACATCTAGGTTCTTTCCATAGTTTGGCCATTGTGGACATTGCTGTAGAGCAGGCATTTTCTGAGCGACACGATCAGGAAGTGTGTTTGAAGGGAGGAGCGTGGGGCGGGGTGGGAACAGGAAGGAGCAGGGAAGTTGTCTTTGGTGCTTTAGAAAAATATTGAGACCCGACCCTCCCTCAGGGGGTTCTGATTTCATCAGGTGCAGGGGGTGAGGACCTAGGTGTCTGAAACAAAGCACCCCCTCAGAGACTCTGCTGTGTAGTCAAGGTCGGTGACCCCTGAATGAAGGCTACTCATAACTTGCTTTTGTGCAGGTGTAGTTTTTTGGAGTAATTCACTGCAATTCCAATACCTTTCTCTTTCCCTTCTAAGTCAAGTTTTACTATTGCCAAAGACTCAGAAAAGAGGGAAAGAAGGACTTCCTGCTGGTGATGAAGGGACAGTCTCAAGATGAAAGGGAAGAGGATCTGGTTCTCTGGGTGGCAGATCTCAGAGCTCACCAGAATCACCTGAGAGACCTCCTTTCCCCGAGAGACTCTAGCTTCCTTTTGGCCCGTATCCCCATTTACCACTGCCTTACTTCTCCTCTGGTTCTCCCGGCAGCCTTTGTGGAAGTAATCCCCTGCTTTGTCTGACACCCTGAACCCTGACTCTGCTCACCCTTCCCCATTTTGCCAGAAGCCACTTGAATATCAAGTTTCCATGTGGCGGAGCAAGGGGTAGTTGGTGGCCTCGCAGGAGACTGGCTCACGAAATGCCCAGAAGTGGTTTAGGGCAGGACCTGTCGGTAATGAGGCGCGGGAAGCGCAAGCTAATGCTAGGTTGTCTTGCTGAGAGTTTTCTAGTTGGGGGTAGAAGTGGGTGATTTATATTATATAATGATACTGTATTTGTGATGGCATCTTAGATAATGATGTGTAAGGATATTCCATATGGCATGATGGAATAATATGTCATTATGTACAATGTATCTTAACTCTTTCTTTTTTTTAAGACTTGTGTATTTATTTGAGAGAGAGAGAGAGCGTGCAGGTGAGCACGGGAGTGAGAGAACGGAGTGTCCAAGCAGGGGGAAGGTCAGAGGGAGAGGGAGAGAGAGAATCTCTAGCAGACCCCCCATGGAGCGAGGAGCCTGGCATGGGGCTCGAACCTATGACCCTGAGATCATAACCTGACCTGAAATCAAGAGTCAGGCGCTCAACTGACTGAGCCACCCAGGTGCCCCATATCTTAATTCTTTCTAACACCCCCATGCTCCCCACCTTATTCTTCTAAATGTTCTTTAGAGCCAACACATTGTTGGGGAGCAGTTGGACCAAATTGCCCTGGATTCCTAGGGCTGCATGTCCAGGGGTAGTTACTTATTTCTCTGAGCCTCAGTCTCCTTATTTGTAGAATGGATGCAATCCTACCTGAGCGGGTGGCCATGAGGATTAACTGCAATCATGCTTCTAGAGCACCTAGAACACAGCTTGACTGGCATACAGTAGATGTTTAAAGAATATTCGTTCCCTTATATCAGGAAATGTGGAAGCTGTTGTGGATATAGGCTTAATCAAATGTGTGTGTGTGTGTGTGTGTGTGTGTCGGGGGAGATGTTTCTGTGTGTTCGTATATGCTTGCAGTCTTCCAAGGACAAGGGCTCCATTGTGATGTTTGTCTGTCTTGCCTCTGGGTTCTACAAGGTGAGATGTCCTTTCATAGGTGTTTGGCTGTCCTATAGGCAGATGGCCCCTTCTTTCTACTGCTCCCAAGGGGACGGGTTGAAAAGTTGTGCCTATAAAACTGGACCCTTAGGACCATTGCCCATCTTTGTCACTCATCCTGTGGGGTTTTTCTCCCAGACAGATTGTTGTTTAAAGGAAGAGTGACCAGCTGGCCACTCAGAGACCCAGTTGATGTGACAAGGTGAGGTGGAAACCTTCAGTTCTCCCGTGCCTTACCTGTAACTGACTAGATTTACTTTCCACCACTGGTGGGTGGTTCAGCAGGTTTGACATTTAGGTTGTTGGTCCCGAGGGAATGATGCCTCCTCGCCTTTCCGGTTCATCTGTTGAAGCCCTAAACCCCAGAGCGGTATTTGGAGGGAAGTCTTTGGGAGAGGAGGAGGCTTCGATCAGGTCCTGAGGGTGGGGCTCTTGATGTCGGGATTAGTGCTCCTTCCAGAAGGGACACAGAGACCTTGAGCTCTCCTCTCTGCCCAGTGAGGACGCGGGGAGGAAGTGGCTGCCTACCAGCCCGGAAGCAAGCGCTGTGGTGTGTGTTGTTTCCGTACCACCAAGCAGTTCTTCAGCACCAGCTGGGTACCCTACAGTTCAAGTTCATTCCGGTGCTATCTATCTACCTACCTGCCAATATCAAGTCCTGGTTGTGTCGATCAGCTTTAGATCAGAGGTTCCCATCCCCCCACCTCCTTGGATATGATTAATTTGCTAGAGTGGCTCACAAAACTCAGGAAAACAGCTTACAGTTGACCCTTGGACAGGGCGGGGGTTGGGGTGCTAACCTCCGCCCCCCACATACACACAGTCCAAAATCCCCATATAACTTCCGAATCTTCTGGAACGGAACTGATAATAGTGAACTTCCGGTGTTGACTAAAAGCCTGACTGATAACATAAACAGTTGATTAATACATATTTGGTATGTTATATATATTTATGTGCTACGTTCTTATAATAATGTAAGCTAGAGAGAAGAAAATATTAAGAAAATCATAGGGAAGAAAAAACTACATTTACAGCACTGTACTGTATTTATGGAAAAAAACCCTCATGAAATTGGACCCATGCGGCCCATGCGTTCAAGGGTCAGCTGTACTTCTGAGATTACTGGTCTATTACAAAAAGATACAACTTGGAAACAGCCAGTGGGAGAGAAGCATGGGGCCAGGTACGGGGAAAGGGGTGGTGGTGCTTCTATCCCCTCTCCCCACACCTTAGTTGGCCACATCTCTTTGTGTTCACTAAACTAGAAGCTTTCTGAACCCTGTCCTTCTGGGTAATTATAGAGGTTTCATTACCTGGGCATGATTGATTAAATCATTGATTCAATCTCTATTCTCACTTTGCCTCCAGGCGGGCTGTCAGGGGATGCGGCTGAAAGTTCCAACCCTCTAATCACATGGTTGGTTCCCCTGGCAACCAACCCCATCCTTAGGCGCTTTCTAAAGGTCACCTGATTAACATAAACTCAGGGGTGGTAGAAAGAGGTTTGGGAAGAATTATCAAGACACCGTAATCTCTCTTATTGCTTGGGACTTCCTTTGGGTTTTTTTTTTTTTTAATAGGTAGTCTAAAGATTATTATGTGAATTCTTTTTTTTTTAAAGATTTTATTTATTTATTTGATAGAGAGAGAGAGATCACGAGTAGGCAGAGAGGCAGGCAGAGAGAGAGGGGGAAGCAGGCTCCCTGCTGAGCAGAGAACCCCACGTGGGGCTTGATCCAAGGACCCTGAGATCATGACCTGAGCCAAAGGCAGAGGCTTTAACCCACTGAGCCACTCAGGCGCCCCATTCCCATGGGTTTTTAAGAGTTCTTGTGCCAGAAACAGGGACAAAAACCAAACACGTATTTCTTATTATGAATCACAGTATCACAAGAGTCCTCACCAGAACCCACCCGTCCCGGCACCCTGATCTTGGACTCTCAGCCCCCAGAACTGTGAGAAACCAGTTTCTGTCATTTAAGTCACCCAGTGAGTGGGGGCTTTGTTAGGGCAGACCGAGCTTAGTGGTGAAAACTGCTGTCTCAGATCTTGGGTGACTCAGTCCTTCTCTGCCCCTCGCATGGGTCCGTGCCACTCTCTGCAGCCCCTCGGGGGTCCTGTCACCTCCTACGCAGGCCTCACCCCCAGGACAGATCTGTGGAGTGTCCTTTCGCCCCTTACTAATTCGGGGCCAGATCGTGTTCTCTCTCTGTACATGTGGTCTGCCTTCTCTCTGAAACAGGTGTCAGTCTCCTCCCTCTGGTTTGTTTGTTTTCCAAAGGGTTCTAGTTTTCCATTCGATGCAGGCTGGCTGGGTCCAAGGACCCAGAGTGGGTTCTTGCAGGACCAGCCAAGAGGGTCCTTGACTTTGTGCTGGAAAGAAATCAAAAGTGCGGAAGTGAGAGTAGAGTTCGTGAAAGACACAGAGAGTGTAGATACAGAGAGCATTTGGGAGACTCAGGAAAGAAGGGTCTTTCTTTCTCTTTGCTTGGGGTCTGAGGTTTTTATGAGGACAGTGGTCTACATCTTTTCAGTAATCCAGGAACAAAGACACGTGTTTAGGTGTTCCCAGTAAATCACTTATGCCCTGGAGGCAGAAATCTTGGGCGAGTCAAAGATCAGGTTAACCCCACCAGTTCCCTCCCTAGATGTTATCTGTTGTGCTGGAATCCTCCAAAGAAATCATTAAATACTTGACCTTTATAAAGAAGATATACATTATTTGTTCTATAACGTATGTGTTAGGTGGGGGGTGCAGGTCCTAGCAAGAATAGAAACAGGAAAAGGAGTGAAAAAAGCAAGTTTTTGGGGTGCCTGGGTGACTCAACAGTTAAGCATCTGACTCTTGATTTCATCTTAGGTCCCGATCTCAGGCCCGGGAGATCCAGCCCCGGGTTGGGCTCAGCGCTGAGTGTGGAGTCTGCTTCAGATTCTTCCCCTCTCCCTCTCCACCCACCCCTGCCAGCAGGTTTTCCTGAGGCCCCTTCAGGTTCCCTATCTCAAGTCCCCATCCAGGACTCTGCTTGGCAAGTCCCATCAGACCCGCCCAAGGTCATTTGTCAAACCAGTCCTTGCAGCATTAGTAAACTAAACCTGGGTTTCTTTTATAATTATTTCAGTCGGCCTCTCTCCTGCTATGACCTGCTCTCCCTTACTTCACAGAGATGGTTATAAGGATTGAGTGAGGTAGCTGCCATGTTTCATTGATTCTAGAAACATATTTGCACACATTCACGTCTCTAAAATTGGGGTGCGTTATACAGGCAATGGCAGGTCATGGTCTGTGACCACATTTTTCTTTCTTAGTGATAACTTGAGGAATGGTATATCCATAGCAGAAGGCGTTTTGGAAATCGATGAACATGGTAATCCACGCAGGTATACTGGACCCTGTGTCTGCACATTTTAAGAGCTCAGTAACTATTCCCAATGATGCGGTTGTTTCAGCTGAAGCAAGGAGGCGGAGGGTTTTAGATAGGATTTTACCATCTTTTTCTACCCCCGATACCTGATACTCTTCTCTCTCCTTCCTGTGCTCAGGAACTTCCCCTCTGCCACACGTGCCCTGTCTCCAGTCATTTCCATTCCCCTGGTCCAGCCTGGTTCAGCCTCTCTGCAGAACCTGGGGCAGGAGAGTGAGAAACCATGGCTCTGAGTGATAGGTCTGGTCCTGTTCTCCCCTTGCCTCCCCACCTTGCAGAAACTACCCAGATGTATTCGTGGCCTTCCTTGCTGGACTTGTATAACTTGAACTTGCTCCCATGCCCTCTGAATCTGAAACCTTCAAATCTTTTCTTTCCTTTTTTTATTTAATGTCTTAAGGGTCTTTTGAGACCTCAAATCTTGACTTGTCCGTAAATTTTTCTTCCTTCTTGTTTTTGCTTCTATGCTCTCTGGTGGCAGACGAGGTGCTCGTACTAGCTTTTCTTAAGGCTAGGACTCTGTATCTGCCAGGGTTTAGTGGCCTGGGACAGAGACCAAGCAGTCACTTGAACATGAAGAATTTAATATAAAGAACTGCTAACTAGGGATAAAGTTGTTAGCTAGGGTAAAAGGAGGGCCCTAAGGTATCAGAGACGGCACCTGCTGAAGGCAGCTACCACCCCTAGGATTGAGGAAATAGAGGGAGAAGTTAGAACTATGGAAACTTAGAGGAGGGGCCTCTGAAAGCAGTGGGACTTTCAGCTTCTGTTGCAGGAAGAGCTCTTCATTCTCTATCACTTATTAGAAAGTGGACGATTCCCGAGACACGAAGGGGTTCAGATAAAGCACCACCAAAAGACAACCATCCACTGTACTGGGCAGTGTTCATCTCAGTAGGAAATGGGTCCATGACTTCCAGTGGGTTCTCCGAGGAGCTCGCAATCGCCAACATCCAACATGCTAAAAATGGCTGGGGATTGCTCCTTAGAAAGTGCTCATTACACATAAATAAATTCCCTCTAAATATAAGGGCGCAATAAATCCCTGGTAACAGGAACCCTTTGATGGTTGGGGTTTCAAGGTGTTCGGCGGGTTTATTGATGATGAGCAGCCCCAAGAGGACCTTACCCTGCAAAGTGTAAAACCTACGAGATCCCTGGATGGAAAGGGTCTCTTTGAGCCCCCTCTGGTTTTTTTTTTTTTTTTTTTTTTTAAATATTTTATTTATTTATTTCACAGCGGGAGAGAGATCACAAGGAGGCAGAGAGTCAGGCAGAGAGAGAGGGGGAAGCAGGCTCCCTGCTGAGCAGGGAGCCCGATGCGGGCCTCGATCCCAGGACCCTGAGATCATGACCTGAGCCGAAAGCAGAGGCTTTAACCCACTGAGCCACCCAGGCGCCCGAGCCCCCTCTGGTTTTAATTAATCCCCCAGCAGCCCTGCTGAGAGGGAAGATCAGCTGTTCTTGCATTCCAGACAAAGGTAGGGCAGAGAGAAGAAGAGCACGTTTTTGAGGGTGACGCGAGGGATTAAGAGCGGGTCAGGAGGGGAAGAATGTAATTGGATAACCGATAGCCTCCGAAAGAGACACGGAGACGTGTGAATTGTCTTTTCTTGGCGGGGTCCATCCGGAGCGGCTAGGGCTTGAGCGGTCGGCCACCAACCTTCCTCCGAGGGAGCTGCAGACCCGTCCCCTTCTCTTGGTCATCATTGTCATCTTTGTCTTCTTGTCGTCTTTCTCTGTGAGACCCCAAGCCCTCTTCTGGTATGTGCCCCACTCTCACCACATGAGGCAAAAATGCTAACTACCAATTATGTATGTATGTATGTATGTATGTATGTATGTATTTTTAAAGGTTCTATTTATTTATTTGTCAGAGACAGGGTGGGGCACAAGCAGGGGGAGCAGTAGGCAGAGGCAGAGGGAGAAGCAGGCTCCCAGGGAGCCTGATGCGGGACTCGATCCCAGGACCCCAGGATCATGACCTGAGCCAAAGACAGCCGGTTGACCAACTGAGTCACCCAGGCGTCCCTAACTACCAGGTGTTTAAAACTGTTGCTCTTCTCCTTGAACCCCTTTACTGTGGATATTGTCACAGAAAATGTCATCGGCTCCGTTCCATTTCAGAGTGGTCGAAGCCTGTATGTGGCCTGGCTTTCCCTGTGTCCTCGCTGAGATGCTTCAGCAGGGACCCCCGGTCTTTTGCCTCCTTCCCCCACTCTGTTCTGTGGCTCAGTAGGATTGCATGAGTTTTTATCTGGGGATTGAGGGGCATACCCCAAGGCAGCCACATGTGTCAGGATCACATTGTGATGGTGTCTGGACATGGAGGTTTTTGCGGGGGGTTCCAGTCTTTCTTCCCAGGCTGTGACTCTTCTTCCCTTTTCCTCCTTATCCCCCACTGCCCTGTTCCCACCAGGTCTTTTCTTCTGTGGTTCATTCAGTGCCAAATTTTGGAACCAGGCATCTTGCTAGTGCTAGGGATCAGAAGCCTTATAATTAATATAAACAAGCAGTTACAGAGCAGGAACTGCTGTCATGGAAAAGAGTAGACGATGGGAACACTTGATAAACAGTGACTCAGTTGGCCTGGAGGAGCCATGGGAGGCTTCTTGGGGTTGGTGCTTCTGTTTAGACCTAAAGGTGGAGTTGGGCTTTGTCAGGTAGATGGCCCTGTTAGGAGGTGCGGTGTGCCTTTCAAACAAAGGAAACAACATATCTAAGGATACACTGCAGCAGGCTGCCTCATTCATGGTTGCCATATGGTACGAAGTGTATGAGTTAGCTGTTGCTGCATAACAAACAAACACACGATCTCACTGGCATGCTACAATCAGTAACGACTGATTTCCCAGCTGCCAGCAAATTGGCAACGTGGCAAGATTGCAGGTAGGTGGGGTGGCCCTGCTCCAGAGGCTTGTCTGCTACGACCAGAGCATGTTCTTCTCATGAGGGCAGAGGCATTAAAGCAAGAGCAGAAACAAAGCCCCCGAGGGCCCAGGCATGGAAGTCACACACTGATACTTCCGTTCACATATCACTGGCTCAGCAAGTCACATGGCAGAGTGCAAAGTTGAGGGGCGGTTGTCTGGGGGTTGGATAGGAATCCCCTCAAATTCATGTCTTTCTTGGAACCTCAGAATGGGCCTTTACCTGGAAATACAGTCTTTGCCAATATAATTAGTTAGGAGACATCATGTTGGAGTAGAGTGGGTCCTGAATCCAATATGACCAATGTCCTTAGAAGAAGAAGGGAAAGGACACAGGATCAAAAGAAGGAAGAAAGACAGTCATGTGCAGTGATCCACATATTGGATCTCTGCCACCACAAGCCAGGGAACGCCAAAGATTTCCCAGTACTGTCGGAACCGAAGAGACGAGGATGAGTCCTGCCCTTACAGATGTTAATAGGAGCACAGCCCTGCCTACAACTTGATTTCAGACTTCTGGCTCCCAGAACCATGGGAGAATACGTTTCTGTTGTTTTAACCCCAGCCCACCCAGTTTTAGGCCTCAGTAGTTTTTTGTTGTTGTTGTTGTTTTTGTTTTTGTTTTAAGATTTTCTTTCTTTGACACAGAGAGAGAGAGCACAAGCAGGGAGAGTGGCAGGCAGAGGGAGAGGGAGAAGCAGACTCCCTGCTGAGCAGGGAGCCCAGTGCTGGTCTGGATCCCAGGACTTTGGGGTCATGACCGGAACTGAAGGCAGATGCTTAACAGACTGAGCCACCTGGGCGCCCCAAGGCCCCAGTAGTTTTAAAACCTCTCCAGGTGATTTTTTTTTAAAAGATTTATTTATTTACTTGACAGAGCGAAACACAGTAAGAGAGGGAACACAAGCAGGGGGAGTGGGAGAGGGAGAAGCAGGCCTCCTGCCAAGCAGGGAGCCCGGTGCGAGGCTCTGTCCCAGGACCCCAGGATCATGACCTGAGCCGAAGGCAGATGCCGAACCGACTGAGCCACCCAGGCGCCCCTCTCCAGGTGATTCTAATGAGTAGCTAACTAATGATAAAAGGAAGCCTTTAAAACTTGGTAACGTTAAGGGAAACCAACAAGAAACTTCTCTATGACAAAAGACACCAACAAGTTAAATCCAAGTTGAAGCTAGTGAGATGTTTGCCATGCATGTAGCTGACAGAGTATTGGAGTCTTGAATATATAAAAATCAATGAGAAAAGGACAAACCACACTCAATACAAAATGAGCCAACTCTTTGATTAGGAATTCAGAGAAGGAAACCCTAAAGGACCAACAAATACACGAAAAGATGCTCAACATCCCTAGTCATTAGGGAAACGCAACTTAAATTCTCACCCATTATATTTGACAAAAAATGAAAAGAAGGTTTGACAATATGAAGTGCGGACAAAAGCAAGATCCGGGCAGATGGGAACCTGCACGTGCTATCAGTGGGAATGCAAATAGATACAACCATCTCGGTGGCTAATTTGGAAATATCTAGTAATACTAAAGATGCCCATATCCCATGACCCCCAAATTCCCATTTCGTGTATATGCTCTCTAAATGTTCTTACAAAGGCACACACAAGGAGCCGTGTATAGGAAAGTCTGTGGCAGCATGTCTCATAATGGTGAAGAATTGGAAAAAAAAATACCACTCATCAGAAGAACAGATAATGAAATTGCACTAAATTCACAAAATGGCATGCTAAATAACAGTTAAAATGCATGAACCAGATCTATGTATCGATGCAGATAAATGTCCATTATTTAGCAGAAACCAAAAGTAAGTTGCAAAATGCTACATATAATAAAATACTGGTTAACTTGAGTTTTTTATTTTTATATATAATTATGTATTTTTACATATGTTTTATATATATCATTACATATTTTTATGGGTTTATAGGCTTCTATAAGCATGTCTGTTAAAAGTGTAAAAACGGGGGTGTCTAGGTCTCAAATGGTTGGGCGTCTGCCTTCGGCTCAGGTCATGATTGCCAGGTCCTCGGATCGAGCCCCACCTCAAGCTCCCAGCTCAGCAGGGAGTCTACTTCTCCCTCTCCCTCTGCCTTTCCCCTGCTCATGCTCTCTCTCTCTCTCTCTCTCTGTCTCAAATGAATAAAAGAAAAAAAGTCTAAAAACATAGCTATGAAAGGTCCTCGTGAGCTTTTCCAGAAATTTATTATCTCTAAGTGTAGGTGTGTGTGGGGGGGGCGGGGAGGAGGAAGCTCCAATCCGTTTTGCAGTATTTTATTTTAAAAATCTAAATCAACTATAGTAAAAGGTTTACCTTTATTCAGTTAAGATGCTAGGTACATGGATGCTGAGCTTGTTATTCTCTGTGCTTTTTGCATCTCTGAAATAGTTCTTTAAGAAGGAGTATTTAAAACTATAGGGGGCGCCTGGGTGGTTCAGTCAGCTAATTATCAGATTCTTTTTTTTTAAGAGTATATATATATATACACAGTATATATGTATATATACACAGTATATATGTATATATACACAGTATATATGTATATATATACAGTATATATGTATATATACAGTATATATATATTTTAATATACTCAAGTGTACCTGACATAGTTCTCATATCCATGAAGAACATGGTTTAAATATTTTCTCTGTCTTTTTTTTATTAACATATAATGTATTATTTGTTTCAGGAGTACAGGGCTGTGATTCATCAGTCTTACACAATTCACAGCACATACCTCCCCAATATCCATCACCCAACCACCTCATCCCTCCCACCCCTGCTCCCCTCCAGCAACCCTCCCTTTGTTTCCTGAGATTAAGAGTCTCTTATGGTTTCTCTCCCTCTCCAGTTTCATCTTGTTTCATCTTCCCCTCCCTTCCCCTGTGATCCTCTGTCTTATTTCTCAAATTCCTCATATCAGTGAGATCATATGGTAATTGTCTCTCTCTGATTGACCTATTTTGCTTAGCATAATACCCTCTAGTTCCATCCACCTCCTTGCAAAGGGCAAGAATTATCACATTCTTAATCTCAGATCAGCTCTTAATCTCAGGGTCATGAGTTCAAGCCCTGTGTTGGGCTCCACACTGGGCATGGAGCCTACTTAAAAATGAACAAACAACCCCCCCCAAAAAAAACCTATAGATAAAATTGTAAATAATAAAAATAAATGACATCAAGGGAAGGGGAAAACAGTAGATCAGTGGGCTTCCTGTTTTCATGTAATCATTACCAAAACATCTCTTTCACATTTTGCAGTAATGGTCCCTGACCTTGGATGGTCATGTAATTCAAGTATGCTAAATTTTTGTGTCTGGCCTACAAAAAAATCTGTCAGATTTTGCTGTGTGTGAGAGAGAGAAAGCACATGTGCATGCACGTGTTGGGGGAAGCAGAGGATTATTACAAAATCCCGATATTAAAAGGAGATGCCTACCTTGAATGTGTTCACACCATGATACTTGAGCCCCTCCTATATTTTCTTCCTGGTCTTTTTTTAGTGACTATCATTACATTTCTGACTTGGATAACTACCGAGAATCAGTTTGTCCATATCTGGCAGTCTTTTGAGTTTGTAACCGGTCGTAATGATTTATCCATCGTAGTCATCAAGGTAGTGCATTAGTGTGAATCTCAGTGTTCTAACTTGGAAACCAACCAGGACACAAGGGTAGCGCATGCCATCAATTCTTATTTTGTTTAATTAAGTTTTCAGCCTCGGCTTGCTTCTGAGATGGAATATTTGTGATGTTATGCCTTTCGTGTAATGAGACGGATAAGCCATTTACAGCATCATCTGCAAATAGTCTGATAATACATGCGGCATTACCCATTTTTATGCTGGGTGATTTAGGATGACTTCTTGTCGAAAGAGAAAATTGCTCTACCGATGAAGACAAAAGAAATTACTGGAGCACCTCTTATAAGAACATTCATTTCCTCTTAGGTGACAGTAATGTCCCCAAATAATTAAGTTTTATCATATCCATATGTGAAGCCCACTGCTGGAAGAGCGGCATCTGAGGACCCAAACGTTGATGGATACTCCATGCAATGGCCTGTGTTTAATTTTCAAGGTGGGAACTTATTACTTTTCTTTTAATAAATGTACAAGTCTACCCCTTGGAAGAGTAGAATAAGAAAAACCATCTTTACTCAAAGCCTGGCTTGATCAAGGGCAGCAGGTGAGGACGCGTGACAGCTTGTCATTAGGAATTAACATACTTCCCAAGTACAATGGTAATTTCTTAGAACAGTAGCTGCCCTTTAAGAAAAAGGCAAAAACAAAGATTCCAGACTGGATCGTTTAAAGGTAATCTATATCCTTAAGACATATCTGGCAAAGGCATAAGCAGAATAATTTGACATAAATGGAATATTTATACCCTTGCTATTACCACGTTATAAGGCACGATAGTTGCTCTAAGCAATTTAAGGGAAGCCTGTACCACACGCAGCATGCTACTCGTTCGCTGTTATCCCAGTAAAATCACGTCATTGCAAATAAAAGGATTAAACGGTTAAGAGGAAAGGAGATACCAGAGTAAGGAAAACAGGGTAACGTGGAGCCAAGATCCGGCTGTTCTGTGAAATTCCAACCTCTAGCCTTGAACGAGGGTGGCCGACTGTTCACTTTGTTGTCCCTGTTTTGTTTTTCTTTCTGTTTATCGTGGTAAAAAACACAGAGCGTAAAATTGCCCATCTTAACTGTTTTTGGTATACAGTTCAGTACAGTGAAGTATGTTCGCCGTCTTGTGAGACAGATCTCCAGAACGTTGTCATCTTCCAGGTCTGAAACTCTGTATGCATTCAGCAGCAACCCCCCCGCCCCCCCGATTTTCTCTCTCCCCTGCCTCCTACTCCCCCGGTAACCACCTTCCTACTCTGTTTCTTTGAATTTGACTACTTCAGACACCTCACATATGTGGAATCATATAGAATTTGTCTGGCTTATTTCACTTAGTGCAATGTCCTCAAGGTTCATCAGTGTTGGAATTCCCTTCCTTTTTCAGGCCAAGTAATATTCCACTGTCTGGATTTGCCACATTTAGTTTACCTACTCATCTGTTGCTGAATGTTTGGGTTGCTTCCATCTGTAGGCTACTGTGAGTAGTGCTGCTGTGAACACGAGCGTGTCAATATCTCATTGAGACCCTGCTTTCTATTCCTTTGAAACTCAGAAATAGTATTGCTGGATCATTAAGTTAGTTTTATTTTTAATTGTTTGAGGAATTTCCGTACTGTTTTTTATAGCATCTGTCCCATTTTGCAGTTTCACCAACAGTGCATAAGGGTTCCAATTTCTTCATATCCTCACAGTACCTGTTGTTTGCTGTTTTCATTTTGTTTTGTTTTTTTTCGTAGTAGCCATCCTAAGAAACACCTCCTGGTGTGAGATGGTATATTGTAGTGGTTTTGATTTCTCTGTTGATCAGTGATGTTGAGCATCTTTTCCTGTGCTCGTTGGCCATTTGTATGTCATCTTTGCAGACATGTGTATTCAGGCCCTTTGCCCATTTTTTAATAGGTTTATTTGAATTTTTTGTTGACTATTTTCCTATCTAGGCTTTTTAATTTAAATTACTTGGAGAGAAACTTTTTCAAATATGGTACTTCCATTTTTTAAAGCAACAACTATGGATGAAGTAGAATCTTCTTTAAAAGGGCGCCTGGGGGCGCCTGGGTGGCTCAGTGGGTTAAAGCCTCTGCTTTCGGCTCAGGTCATGATCTCAGGGTCCTGGGATCGAGGCCCGCATCGGGCT
>LNAC01000098.1:3245856-3369816 GCA_002007465.1 Ailurus styani | reverse complement strand
CTGCCTACTTGTAATCTCTCTCTGTGTGTCAAATAAATAAATAAAATCTTTAAAAAAAAAAAAAAAGAATCTTCTTTAAAAAAATTGAACCACTTATAGTTAGCCTTAAAAAAAGGTGTCGATTTCATAAAATGAAAATAGCTATACTTGCAAAATGAACACTTGGCTTTTTATTTTTTATTTTTTATTTATTTATTTTTAAAGATTTTATTTATTCATTAGACACAGAGAGAGAGATCACAAGCAGGCAGAGAGGCAGGCAGAGAGAGGAGAGAGGAGGAAGCAGGCTCCCCGCTGAGCAGAGAGCCCGATGTGGGCCTCGATCCCAGGACCCTGAGACCATGACCCGAGCCGAAGGCAGCGGCTTTAACCCACTGAGCGACCCAGGCGCCCAACACTTGGCTTTTTAAAACAAAACTCAGGTCTGGGGACTTTTTCATTTGTTTTAGATGTTGCTCAGCTAACAAAGAAACAGCAGAAACTGGTTGGTTCTTTGCATGTGACTCTTGTGTGGTTTGTAGGCACCCTTTTTATTTTTATTTTTTAAAAGATTTTATTAATTTATTTATTTGGAGAGAGAGTGAGAGAACATGAGAAGGGAGAAGGTCAGAGGGAGAAGCAGACTCCCCATGGAGCTGGGAGCCTGATGCAGGACTCGATCCTAGGACTCCAGGATCATGACCTGAGCTGAAGGCAGTCGCTTAACCAACTGAGCCACCCAGGCACCTGACACCCTTTTTAAAGAAAAAAGCTATGCTCATTGTATTTGGAGATAGTAATGAGGCCATCGCTTGGTTTTTGTCTGGAGCTAGATAGCATTTATTGGGGGCTTAGCATGCACTCGGCACTGTTCTAAACCCTGCCTGTGTGTGAACTCATTCAGTCTTCGGTCCTATGAGACAGGTACTGCATTATTCCCATTTTACAGATCAAAGAATTGAGTCCTAGACCAGTTATGTGAAGGAGCCCAGCTGCAGTCCTATGCTGCTGACAGCTATGCAATGCCGCTTTTAAATCCCTCTAATATTATTCTCCTTTCCTCTTGATCTTTCGTCTTACGTTCATTGAGAATCTACAAGTGCTCTTCGCATCTGGATGTGTACAGGGTTCATCGGGAGGGCTTGTTAAAATACGGATTCTGATTTGGCAGGGCTGAGGTGGGCCAGGGATTCTTTACATCTCCCGAGCTCCAAGGTGAGGCAGATGTTGCTGGTCCGAGGGGCCCACTTGGGAGTGGTTAGGGTCTGGGGAGGATAGAGCAGTATAACAGTAGTGGAATCGCACAGTGGGAGGACCCCTTGAAGGTTCTGGGAACCAGTGCCTGGGAGGTGACATCTCATACCCGACCCTTTGATTATTCTGATTTAGGAGGCCTGGGTGGGACTCAGACACCTGTATTTCCAAAAAGCTTCATGGAAGGCTTCAGAGACGTAGCTCAGCTTGGGAGCCGGTCCGATGCATTCAGCTCCCCAACTACAGTTTGGATCACTGCCTAAATGTCTCACCCTAAAGGTTGTGCAGACACTGGACCGTCCTGCTTTCAGCGGTGGTCCCCACGGCCATCCTGCCTTCAGGGGAACCTCGGGTCTTACTGGAGAGTGTATTAGTTTCCTAACACTGCTGTGGTGGAGGGCCACAAAGAAATTGATCCTATCAGTTCTGGAGGCTAAAAGTGGAGACCAGGATGTTGGCAGGGCCACGCTCCTCCTGAAGGCTCTAGGGAAGGATCTGTTGCAGGTTTCTTTCCTATTTTCTGGCAGTTCTTTGGGTTTTGATGGTGTAACTCCATTACTTGCCTTGACATTCCCCCGGTGTGTGTGCCTCTGCCTCTGTCTCCACTTTTCCTCTCTTAACAAGGACATGGCCCTGTTGGATTAAGGCCCATCCTAATGGTCGTATCTTCACTTGATCATCTGCAAAGACCCTATTTCCAAATCAGGCCACATTCACAGGTCCTGAGGGTGGGAACTGTGACCTCTTTGGGGGGAGCACTGTTCAACCTGTAACAAGAAGGTAGGGCAAAGATAGCTGGTGTCTTAACAAATGCAGTATTAAATGTCAGACATTGGTGTTACAGTTTGGGGGCATGAAAATTGGAGCCCTATGGAAATAAGAAGGGTTTGGATGGAAATGGACATCTCAAATAAATACCACTCGACAGAGTGGGGTAGAGCAGTCGGCCCTATCGGCAGAGATGTAGGCAGACTTCAGAATGCCCTGATGTGACTTGTCCCTCCCTCCATAGGCCCCTCTGGCTTTTTCTGCCCGGCCCTGGTGTGGTTCTCCCACGCGGGCCCCCTCAGCACTGGCAGATCATGGCCTGGTGCCTGGTGCCTGGTGGGAGGGGCATCAACCATGCTGAGTGGGTGCACTCCTAGGAGTCTTGCAGGCCCAGAGGCCTGTGCTTGTGCCCAGCCCCAGCCTGGGCCTTCCAGCACCCTGACGAACTCATCAATGCAGGCTGTGTTGTTAGAGGGAGAGACTTCTTTGTTCCTAACCAGAGAAAATCCATTCTCTAAGAGGGTTATTGCTGCTGCACACAGTTCGTGGTGTTATTGGTCTACAGAATCATTAGCTTGAAAAGTAAATGAAATAGGCTTGGGATATTGCTATGTTTCAGATAAATAATGGTCCTCCTACTTATTCGTTTAGCATTCTCTTTCCAAGGGGGGAAATGGTGGATGACTCAGGGCCCCCATGAAATCCTTGGTGGCACTTAAGACAGGTCACTAGGTGATACGTGACTGTGCTTTTCTTGGCTCCTGTAAAGGACTTTGTGTCACTGTGGTGGTCCTCACTCTGTAGCCTGTGAATCAACCTGGATTACATGCCCACCCCCAGAGTGTCTGGTTCAGGAGGTCTGGAATGGGGCCCAAGAATTTGCATTTCTAACAAGTTCCTGGGTGTTTCGAGTGCTGGTTCAGGGACCCTGCTTTGAGAATGCCTGCTTTCCCAAATAAAATGCAGGCTTTCTTTTGTTGACCTTGACTTAATGGGTTGTTTGAGTAAGGCACTCTGTCTTTCTGTTCCCTGTAACACTTTGACTGTCTATTGTTAGCTCACCCAGCGTCCATTGTCTGTTAGTGCAAGTATTTATGCCAGTTATAGTTGTTGGCAATCATTTGATTTAACCAAATATTACCCAAACTGATAAAATAGGGTGAAAAGGAAAAAGAAGTTTGGATGACAGTTTGGTTGACTGCTTTGAATAGATTTGCTAATGTTGAATCACCAAATTTCCATCAAGTAAGGCACAGAAGAGTCAACTGTCAAAGACTGGGCAACAGATTCAAAATATTGAGAATGGCTGTTTTCAAATATCTTCCCATGTGTTAAGTCCTTATACCACTTCAAAGAAACCAAATCTGAAGGCTGTAAATGAAGTATTACAGATAAGGTTTTTGCAAGATAGACGAAGCTTAACTTGATCAGCTAAACCTGTCTGTACCAAAACGGCCTCTGTGTTATATCATAGATTGAGCAAGTTAATGCACGTTTATTTAGTTGAAATTAAAAAGTTAGTTTTGGAGCGAGATTCTTCCCTTTGTCCACTTTAAAAATTAACCTGCTAATGACCAGCATCGGAAGAAAGAATATCTACTGAGTACTGAGTGCATTTAGGTCCCATGTGAACAGGTCAGTGGTATAAACTTCTGTAAGAATAGGATTACATGATGTTTTGTAAATTTTCCATTTTTATAGGAACCCTCAAGCCACCCTCTGTAGAGCTTGTACTGATTGACACTTTGACCAGCAGTATTTGAGAATGACTTTCCCCACGCCCTCATCATTATGAGGTTTGAGCCTACTTTTTGTTAGTAGGGGGAGGTGAAAAGGGTATTTCATGGAGTCTGAATGGGCATTTTTCTTCTTGTAAGTCAGCTTGACCATCTTGTCATAGGCTTCAAAGCCATTCATGTTGCCTTTTCTGTGAACTGTATCTTTCTCTTATTTTTCTGGGCACTGTTCATCTCACTTGGGAGTTGCTTATCTATTGAGGAAAAGATCTGTCATCCTTTCAATTACATTCTCAGTTAGTCCCTTATGACTTTGTTTATGGTGCTTTGAGTACGTAGATTTTCATTTAATTTGTACTTATTTGAGCGTACTCATTTTTCTTGAGGCACACTTAGTAAAGTTTTCCTCATTCCAGGATGATCACAAATACCATCGATCTTTTCTATGGCTTCCCCGCCCCTTGGTTTTTCCATTTAAATATTTGGTCCATCCAGAATCCATTTTGGTGTAAGAAGTGAGGGAGGGATTAAGATGCAGGTATGTCCCGATGTCTGCTAGAAGTCCTCATACCTGATTTTTGAATAATACACCTTCAATATGAAATGCCAGCTGGATTGTTTACTAAATTAGGGAATGTATCTATTGATTCATTTCTGGATTTTGTAGTCATAAAGTGGACAAAGTACCAGCCATTAGCCACGTGTAGCTATTTAGTTGGTTGTGTGGTTGGTCCAAATTGACATGTGTTGCAAATATGAAAGACACACCATCGTGCAGATTTACTAAAGGATGTATAATATCCCAGTGATTTTTAAGGTGGGTTTTATGGCTGTTTCACCATAAAGTGAAAGTTACATGTCGGAGTGATACTATTTTGGACATACTGGGAAAATTAAAATATATTATTAAGATTAATTTCACCTGTTTCCTTTTACTGTGCTTACTTCGGCCACTAGGAAGTTGAAAATTGTATTTGGGGCTCAGATTATATTTTTATTACGGAGCACTGCTTTAATCTTTTCTGCTCTCTTCATGTTCTATACAGTTTCAATGATTGGAACGTTGTTTCAGTATCTGTTAGATTCCCCCGTATCGCTTTTCCTTTTCCCAAAAGTCTGTTATTCTTACAGCCTGGTTTTCCATGTGAACTTCAGAATCACCTTTTTCATTTCAAAAACACCCTCTAGGTATTTTTATGGAGTTTCACATTTATAGATTAATTTAGGCAGAAGTGGCAGCTTTATGATGCTGGGAGTTTCTAAGAACAAGGTGTGCCCCTGCGTTTATTCAAGTCATTGCTTCTGTCCCTTGGTAGCATTTTCCATTTTCCTCGTAAGGATCGTTCTTTTTTCTGGTTGAGTGTTTTCCTGGGTATTGCATTTTCTTTTGTTTCTAAGGCAAATGAGGTCTTTTCTTTCATGATATATTCTGTCTGGCTACTGTCATTGCATAGGAAAACTACTGATTTTTCCAAGCTCTTTGTACTGAACCACCACACTGAATCCTGTTATTGGTAGTGGTTGTTCTTTAGATAATTCTCTGAGATTTTGTATGTAGATACGGTGAGATCATCATAAATAATGATGGTTTACTTTTTTCCCTCAATTTGGATACTTCCCCCCCCAATTTTTATACTTTCTATGTCTCATTTCTTTCTGTCTCCCTCCTCTCTTGTCTTACTGCACAGATAACCCAGTTTTGAATGATCATCTCTACCACAGTATTCCATAGGTTTATTTCTATCCTTTGTCCTCACTGCTACTCAGTGAAGGGTTTACATTTTATTTTTAGTGTTTGTGCTGTTCTTTGTAGCTCCTTCGTGAAGCATTAACCTAAGCAATGGGGTTGCCTGCCTGGGAACAGCAAAAAAAAAAAAAAGCCTATGCATACATTGAAATTGTAGAAAATAGCCCAATAATTCAGATCATTTGACACTGAAATTAGGGCCGATGTGGGGAAGTTCGTTAGCACAAGATGACTTTTTTTTCTTTTTTTTCCAAAAGAATATTTAAGGGATATTTCAGCAGCTCCCATGGGAGCACTAATGTTTTTGTTGCTGTGCTATTTTAAGAATGTGCAGTCTAGGGGTTTTATGGCCATTTCACTGTAAAGCCAAACTCTGAGAAGTGAGGGACGATCTCCTATATTACCTTTCATCCGAAGTTCAGACCTTTAGGGTCCACGGTATGTTTCTTGCTCAGTTCCAGCAAGAACTGTGAACTCAGGGCTGCTGCAGACATGGTAGAAAAATGGAAGAGGGCGATCCACGTCGTCCAGGAAGGTACTGACTCTCTGAGGAGACAAGAGCCGCACGGCCAGAGGGCAGGCGGGTAGTTGGTGACCTTAAGCAAGGCAGAAGGAGAGGGGGCTGTGTGCATCGCTGCATGTGCTGTGTGTGTGTGTGTGCGCGTGTTTGAGCAGAGCAGGGAAGCGACGATGAGCCGGGGCCTGGAGGCAGCACAGGTCTGGTCTGCCAAGAGGAGGAAAGGGCCGTCCAGGTTTGGGGAGCACTTCTCCTGGGCCGGCCTATCAGTCAAGGGCGAGGTGGGTGGGTCGGCGGGTGGGACTCCTGGTGGCCAAGGCAAGAAAGGCACGTGATGGGGGCATGGACCCTGAGACAGGTCTCCTTTTGCTCTCTCTGCAGCTGGAGGTCAGGGTCAGTTATTCATCAGGGAGGGGTGGTGAGAGCCAAGAGAACCGGGAGGGACCCCGACAGTCTCTGCTGTGGTTCTCAGTCCATTCAGAACCCTTCTTAACAAGGATCCTTGGCAGATCCTTGGCATTCAGCCTCTCTCTGAGCAGTGACGGAGCACTCACCACCCCACGAGGTAACCATCTCTAGTGCAGCTCAGACTGTTAGAAAATTGTCCTTTGACCCCAAAGGTGAGCATATAGTTTTAAAAATCAGGTAACGTCAGACGAGACACCTGAGTTTTGATCTCTCTGACTGGGGCAACTCCGAGGCCACTGTCCTGGTGGTGGTCGGCCGGAGCTGGGCATCTGCGGCTCTGCCTGGTGGGGCCTGAACCTGCTCCCCGCCCCCCTCGGCATGAGCACAGGTGCGCTCAGTAGGCTTCTCACCTGGGCCCTGCCAGCCGTTGGATCTGCGGCCCCTGGCTTTGAATTTTAGGGGGTGGATTTTAGACCGTGCTTGGAACCGGATGTGTCCAGGATCTAATTTACCTTATTCTAAAAAATGGTCAGCTGGTCTTTTATTACGTCTGACCCTGGCTGGTGCTTACATTCCAGCTCATTTTGTCCTTTCCCATTTTTCCGCTATTGCTCACTTGGTTTCTTCTGTCCCCGGACTCTTTCTAGGGACCTCCTCTCTCTTTGACAACCAGCTGAAGTGACGCTGCTAGCGAACCTTCTCCAGTGACCCTAACCCTGTTCTGACCCTCCGATAGCGTGCCTGGTTCCGTCCCCATCATGGGACACTTTGCGGACGCAGGGTTTGCTGTGTCTTCATTGGCATGCATGGCTCACAGAGACTGTTTGTAATGCTTCTTTGTCTTCCCTACAACTGCAGTTTGGTGCTTTCAGAATACTGGCTGTTCAGCAGATATTCAGTTATTGATTGGAAGCGAAAGGGGAAAAGAGAGGCTTGGGCGCAGCTGCAGTGGGGAGGGCGGCAGGAAGTTGAAGGCTGGATGAAGAATTGCCAGGACGTGTCTGGCGTTGGCTGTTCAGCTTATGGGACTCAGATCTCTCTGGGTATGTAATTGGTCCGGGAGCCACCTACGGACCAGGAGGAGGCGCAGAGAAAGAGCATTGTGGGGGGGATGGGGTCGGGGAAGAACACGTGTTTTATGGATGCTCTTGGCGGCCAGGTGCTGGGAGGAACCCAAGGCACAGGTGATTCTATTTAAACGTAGGACCATGAGCAATAACCTCTCCTTTTTTATAGTCACAGAAACCTTGGCCTGGGAGGCGAAAAGCGTCCCCGAGGCTGAACCGCTAAAATGTTGTGGGACAGGGCCTGGTTCCCAGTGCTCTCTGACCCTAAAGCCCCTAATACTGCTTTTTCAGGGCAGTGGGGACAGTTTCGTGCTCACGTTGGGGAGGCCGGCTCTGTGGAAGGTTGGGTGACGGTGAATCTACGTGTCCGTGGAAAAGGTGCGCCGAAGCTACTGATAAAGGGCCCTGTGTGGGGAGGGAATCGGTGGGGATAATGTGAGCCACTAGGATGAAGCCTAATGGCAAAAATGATCCAGTGGCCCCCAATCGAACATTCTACGCAGTGCAGAAAGCTCGGCTTCACCTTGTTCAACCAGTGGTCATGCTGCCCTCTGCTCTGGACAGTTTGTGAACTGGAAACCGACTGTTTTACAAGATAGCATATTCTGTTTTGGGGCAGTTTTAAAATTCAGGTAGTCTTCTTTTTTTATTTTTAAAGATTATTACTATTTTACAAGACAGCATCTTCTGTTTTGGGGCAGTTTTAGAATTCAGGTAGTCTTCTTTTTTTATTTTTAAAGATTATTTATTTGAGAGAGACAGGGGAGTCATGAGTGGGAGGAGGGGCAGAGGAAGAGGATGGCGGGGGAATCCTCAAGCCGACTCCCTGCTGAACGCGGAGCCTGACAGCGGGCTCCACCCCAGGGTCCCGATTTATGACCTGAGCTGAAATCAAGAGTCGGCCGCTTAACTGACTGAGCTACGCAGGTGTCCCTAAAATTAAGGTAGTCTTCTAATTTCTCTGTTAAAATGAGACCAAGGAGTGGGACCAAGGAGAAGGTGAGGAATGGATTCTAGAAAACTCTTCGGCTTCAGTGAGTGGATTTTTCTGATAAGGCAAGCCACGTGAAAACTCTGCAGCTTTTCCTTGGCACCAGGCTTGCCATCAGAGAGCTCTTTAGAGCAGTTTAGTAGCTGGATTCCCAAACAGGGACGTGGCCCTGAGTCTTATGACTGCCGAGTGTCTCAGTCTTGGTGGTGGAGGGCCACTTGGAGGTCAGAGGAAATCTGCGGCTGGGGCAAATAATTTCTTTTCCTTTTCAGTTCACATGGGATTGTCTCTAAAAGAAACACGATCAGAGGAGACCTCCCCCAGAGACCTCCCTGCATCCTGTTTCTGTCCGTGCTACTGGCTGTCAGCTCTGTGGCTAAAGGTGGGACTCCATGTTCCTATTGAGAAATAGATGTTTGTAAGGACTTTGCCTCTTCGATTTGTTTCTCAATCCCCAGAGGTTCTCCTGACTTCAGCAGCAGCCTTTTTTTTTTTTTTTTACCACAGAGTTTCTGAGTCACTTGAGGGAGAGAAGGCATTTTGCCCACCAGGAAACACAGTTTAGGATGTGTCCACTGGAGACCTTTTAGCAGACTGCAAAGCATCTGCAGAGAAAAAACCGAGAATACAAAAGCATCCCACATGCCAAACATACTAAAGCCTCCTTGAGCTGGAACGAGTATGCTTGATGCCAATAAATCAGCCATTCGACATGATTTTCTTTGACTAAGCCTGGGATTGAGGATCCAGGGAGCAGCGGCACAGCTACTTCTAGAGTCCTTGGTTTTGTTTTAATTCTTAGGTTCTTTGGGCAAAGACTCACCAGATTGCAACTAGAAAGGGCTTCTCAGGTGCCCCACGTAAGCAGCAGAACGGGGTTCCTTTAGTGATGGTTCGTGTAGTGGTGGCGGGCTCCCGAGGTGATGGGTGTCAAAGGCTCAGTGAGGTGACACTCCAGAAGCCCGTGTCTGGAGCATGATTGTACATGTACATCCAGAAGAGAGAGCTGTGCTTCAGACCTGGATTGACCAGGAAACAAGCTCATTGAAAACTCTTCTGGGAGTCGTTGTTACAATCGGTAGGGATTTCTGGGGCAGACCCTTCTTTGGGGGCTCCTGGCAAGACCAGTGGTCATCTCTTCTTCCTGACACAGTGGTGGCCTCTCCCGCCGTCTGCTGTTCCTTCTGAGTCAATATCAGAGCCACAGTCCTGGTACTCGCGACATCTTCCGTGGCGGGAGGGGGCATGGGAGGTGTCGTAAGAGTAGAGGTCTGGAGTCAGATTGCTGACTTTTATTTCCTAGCTCCTCCAAGACTCGCCAAGGGTCTAGCCCTCTGAGTCTTAGTTTCTTCACTGGAAGAATGAGGATAGAAATACAACTTGGCCCCACAATTGTTTGGGAGGACAGAGTGAAATCATCAGCTCAAAGCAGCACTCTCAGTGCCTGATGTTCAGTGGGTCTTAGCTGTTGTTGTCTTCAGTGTGACTCTCCTTGCAGAAATGACTGGCTTCTGATGGAAGCAGAGCTTGGCGACCTGAGCGTTCATGGGGGGAGACCCCCTGACAAAACCTAACCCTTTCCCTGGCTTTCACTTTTGATGACTATCACTGTCCCTTTAACATGAAGTTGGACTTGAACACCTGGTTCTTCTTCGCTGAGATAGACTGACATTGGAAAAGAATTTAACTATGAAGGGAGGACAACGGGGAAACAAAAACCTAAGGGCAACTAGCTTGCAGAGTGAGATCCAGCCCCTGTAAGCCACTCTGGAGAACAGGATGGAGGTTCCTCAGCATGTTGAAAATAGAACTAGCCTATGATCTATCAATTCCACTACTAGGTATTTACCCAGAGGATGCAAAAGTACAGATTCGAAGGAGCACATGCACCCCAATGTTGATAGCAGCATTATCCATAATAGCCAAACTATGGAAAGCGCCCCAGTGTCCATCAACTGGTGAATGGCTAGAGAAGATGTGGTATATATATCATGGAATACTACTCAGCCATCAAAAAGAATGGAAACTTGCCATTTGCAATGGCGTGGATGGAACTAGATTTGTATTATGCTAAGCAAAATAAGTCAGGGAAAGACAAATGCCATATGATTTCACTCATATGTGGAATTTAAGAAACAAAACAGATTTGGGGCACCAGGCTGGTACGGTCAGTTAAGCGTCTGTCTGACTCTTGGTTTAGGTTCTGGTCATGATCTTGGGGTTGTGAGATTGGGCCCGTACTGGGGTCTGCTCAGCAGGGAGTCTGTCTGAGATTCTCTCCCTCTCCCTGTGCCCCTCTCTCTGCACTCTCTCTCTAAAAATAAGTAAATAAATCTTTTTAAAAGATATGGAGTTAAAAAAAAGAAAAGAAACAAAACAGATGAACATAGAGGGAAAAGAAGAGAGAGGGAGATGCAAACCAAGAAACAGACTTTTTATTTTTTAAGGATTTTATTTTTTAATTCTATTTTTAGGATTTTATTTGAGAGAGAGAGAGAGCATGAGCAGGGTGGGGGAGGAGGGGCAGAGGAAGAAGCAGACCCCCTGCTCAGCAGGGAGCCCTATGTGGGGCTCAACCCCAGGACTCTGAGATGATGACCTGAGCCAAAGGCAAATGCTTAATTCCAGATGCTTAACTCCAGCACCTAGGCACCCCAAGAAATAGACTCTTAAAGATAGAGAACAAGCTGCTGGTTACCAGAGGGGAGGTGGGGGGGGTATAGGTGATGGGGCTGATGGAGGGCACTTGTGAGGAGCTCGGGGTGATGTCTGGAAGCGTTAAATCACTATATTGTACACCTGAAACTAATGTACACTGTATGTTAACTACCTGGAATTTAAATAAAAACTGAAACAGTGAGGTCCAGTCCCAGGACCTTGGGACCTCACTCTTGCACGTGACCCGTGCGGGGTCTAGGATCCGGGCCCAGGGCTCCCACACAGCCTCACGGACACGCTGCTTCTGTTCTTTCCTCCCACACTCCGGCTCTTCTGAGTGTGGGCCAATCAAGGTGAAGGACCCCAGAGGGTGAGGAACCCCCGGGATACTTTTCTCTGCCTGAAGATTCTCTTTCAGGTGCCAGACCGCAGAAGGTCTGGACTCTGATGACAGAGCGTGGCCTTCCCTTACACCTTTGTATTTCTTCCTCCTTAACCACCCGAAGCCACTTGTGACCCTCTAGAAGGATGCATCCAGCTGGCATGTTTGCATTTCTTCCTGGTTTCTCTCGGCCCCCTCGTTTGTTGGTTCTCTGCTCAAGCGCACAGTACCTGTTCCCTCCCGGTGCACTGGCAGGTGTGTGCCCTTGGGCGGTGGTCTGGTTACCCTCTGGCAGGGGGGTCCAGTTAGGTGGCAGCAGGACAGAGAAGGGGCTTCAGTTCCTAATGTGTCTTCCGGGCCTGCATTGACTTAGGGCTGGGAACATCGTGACAAGTGGACGGTTCCATCCCTCGCTCATCTTTGGACACGAGGAAGGCAGTCGAGTTGAGTACATGTTATTGTCGGGGCGTCCTCTGACTCTCCCAGCGATCCTGGGGGGCGTTTTGCTGTGTACTCACTTATGTTGCCTGGTAGGTTCCTCTGGGCAGCTCTGTGGACGCTGGAATGTGTTGCAGTGACTTGAGCGTTTCCCTTGGGTGAACCCCACCGCTGGGATCAGTCTGCTGAGAGCCTGGGGCCTCCTTCCAGGCCTATGATGTTCTCACTTTGGACGTTTTCAGAGATCCAGGTGCCGGGAGCAGGTCACAGGAAGTGGGCATGTTGCTTTGCCTCCACATTCTGTGGGCGGCAACTCGGGTTTGGAATCTGCCAGCTGGTTGGTCTGAGGTCTTAGTTTCCTGGCTCATGACCTGGTGTAAGCACGGGTTAGGTCCAGTGTCGGAGGTGGGAGAGCGAGTGAGCCAGGTTGAAGGGCCTCTCTGCAATCAGCTGAGAAGGGAGGAGGCAGATCATTCTAGAACAATGCACAGCAGTGGATGTGTCCTTTGCTTCCCTTACTTGGAATGTTCTCCAGTCTCTTCTCTGCTTCTCAAGAGCGAGGTGAGGACGGATGACCTTCCCCACCTGACAGGCTCTTAGAGCTCACACCCCCTCTCAGCAGCGCCCCGGTGTGAATTCTCAGCGTCACCCGTTAGGCCCCGAGCGAGTGCCTCTGCCTTTTATCTTTATTTGTCATGGGTCTGGTGGGATAGTCCCCATCTGAAGGCTAGAACCAGGCCTGACACTCCCTTGGGTCCCAGGGCTGTGAGTAGCCCCTTACCTAGGTTCGGCACGCAGTGAGCATGGATGGGAGTAAAGATGAACCATCGTTTCATCTATTGTCACCAGCAAGTGCTGCTGGCTCCACTCCCAAAAGGGCTGCTGAATCCATGCACTCCTTTCTACCTCCACTGCCGACATCCTAACCCGTCATCAGCTCTTTCCAGGAAGTCCCTCTCTCCGTGCTTCCGTGGCCCTCAGCCCTGTCCATTCTCTGCAGAGCAATCAGAAGGCTCTTTAGCTCAGGTAGATTGGTGTTTCAGCCCCAATACCCAGCCCCCTCTGCCCCCGCCACGGCCTGCCTAGAGCCCTCTGACAACCTGCCAGATGTCATTCCACAGCCTCAGCTCCTATATACGTGTCCTGCACCATCTCACACATAACCCCCCTGCAACCTTTTCCAGCTCAGCCGGCCCCGCTGTGCACCTCGAACTCACCACCCCCGTCCCACCGCCAGACCTTTGTGCCCGCTGCTCCTTCCCTCTGATGTAGGCCTCTGGCAGCTCGGCGCCTGCCTCCCGGCAAGAATCACCCCTTCCCTGGCCCCCTGCAGCGTGGCCGGCTCTTCCAGTGCCTTCCTCTCTGGAACCTGCCATCATCTTTCATTATCCAGTCTTTACCTTGTGTGTTTGCTTTTCTACATCTTTACTGTCTGTCCTCCCCACTCGATTGTCGGTCCCTTGAGGACAGACACCTGTCAGACTCGCTCTCAGCCCAAGTATCAGCCCCCAGCAGACAGACTGATGTCGGTAAATATTCAGCGAATCTCAGATGAAGGAAGGAAGGAAGGGAGGAAAGCCACAGGCACCGGGAAAATGAATGCCATTCCTGGGGGCCCAGGCCCAAGAAGCGAGGGGCTCCTGGGGTCTCTCTGTGGTTTTGTCTACGCCGCAGGCTGGAGAAGGGCCTGGAAGCCTCCCAAAGGCCGTCCCAGCCAGGAAGCTAGCGATGCTGGAGAACCCTGGGGACCGACCCTCTCTTCGCTTTTCTCTGGTGGCCCCGTGACTCACGGCTGGTTCTCGTTCCCACAGTTTTGCGGGTGGGAGAGGCTCCTGGCAGCAACTGCTGATGGAGCCTAATTCCTGGGCTCTTCAGCTCTCGGAGGCAGCTGGCTAGTGGATGGAGTTTTCCAGGGCATCTCAGTATATTGCTTTATTGAATGAAAGCATTCATTCACGTGGGGAGCTGTTGCCCTTTGGATATTACCACTACTGTGACTCTCATTTTCCCAAACTCACTGTTGCTGTGTAGGTTTCTATGCTGGCTGTTTATTTTGTGTACGGTATATAAGGGGCCAGTGCCTCATGGTTTTTTTCCACACATCTCCTGGAGTCCCTTTCTCTGGGCACCATGGGGAGCTGCTCTTTGTCTCTTCCCAGGCTCTGATGCTTTTGCAGGTGGTTCACCAAACCAGGGCAATGGGGTCCTCTCCTACTGCCTCAGTGATGTGCAAGATGGGTCTCATCCACAGGGATCAGGCCCCGGGGCCACACTTCTTTCCCTGTCCTGGTCTGTTAGCTTTATCTTGCTGCATAACAAATGATCACAAACTTGGTGGCTTTAAACAGCACCCATTTGTGAGCTCAGAGTTCTGTAGGTCTGAAGTCTGGTCCAACATAGCTGGGTTCCCTGCCTGGGTCTCGCAAGCTAAAATCAAGATGGCGGCTGGCAGTGTTCTCATCTGGAGGCTGGGGTACTCTTCCAAACTCATGCCTGCAGGCAGAAGAGCGAGGTCCCCACATTCCCTTGCTGGCTGTTGGACCAAGGGCTGCTCTCAGTTCCTTAAGGCCACTCAAGCTCCTCCCCACATGGCCTCCCATCTTCAAACCAGCAGTGGTACATCAGCTCCTCCTTACCTTTGAATCTCTCTGACATCACCCCAGAAAGCTCTCTGTTTTAGGGGGCTCCTGTGACTAGAAGAGGCCTCTCAGGTTGTCCCCCTTCCTAAGGACAATTGGGCCATACACCTGACCATAGTCATGGGACCGAGAGCTTAGTTCCATGTTCTAGTGTTTAGGGCAGGACATCTTTGGGGGCCGTTTTAGAAATTCTGCCTACCATGCCTGGCCCAGGCATGAACCGTCATTTCATCTCATCCTCACACACAAGTGCTGCTGGCTCCACTCCCAAAAGGGCTGCTGAATCCATGCACTCCTTTCTACCTCCACTGCCGACATCCTAACCCGTCATCAGCTCTTTTCTGGAAGTCCCTCTGTAAGCGCCTCCCCGCGGGTCTCCATGCTACCATGCCCTATTCTGCCTACCATGCCTGGCCCAGGAGTCGCTGAAATGTGTGATCCAGGGACCTAACAGAAAAACTTGCTTGCCTTCCTACAAATTAAGACGTTCTCCCCCAGTGTAGTTTTCTTTTCTTTTTTTAAAATTTATTTATTATTATTATTATTTGCCCCAGGGGTACAGGTCTGTGAATCATCAGGCTTACGCCTTTCACAGCACTCACCATANAGCACAAACCCTCCCCAATGTCCATAACCCATCCACCCTATCCCTACCCTCCCACCCCCCAGTAACCCTCAGTTTGTTTTGTGAGATTAGGAGTCTCCTATGGTTTGTCTCCTTCCCCATCCCATCTTGTTTTATTATTTTTCCCTCCCTATCCCCCACAACCCCCCACCCTGCCCCTCAGGTTCCTCATATCAGAGAGATCATATGATAATTGTCTTTCTCTGATTGACTTATTTCGCTCAGCATAATACCCTCTAGTTCCATCCACGTCGTTGCAAACGGCAAGATTTCATTTTTGATGGCTGCATAGTATTCCATTGTATATATACCACATCTTCTTTATCCATTCATCTGTTGAGGGACATCTAGGTTCTTTCCATAGTTTGGCTATTGTGGACATTGCTGCTATAAATATTCGGGTGCATGTGCCCCTGAGGATCACTACCTTTGTATCTTTAGGGTAAATACCCAGTAGTGCGATTGCTGGGTCGTAGGGTAGCTCTATTTTCAACTTTTTGAGGAACCTCCACACTGTTTTCCAGAGCCCAGTGTAGTTTTCTGAACCGTGGCTGCCAACAGATGACTCCTGCTTCCTCCGACATGTCAGTTACTACTTTGTAAAAGATTCTTTGAGTGGGAGACTGGGACAGGAGGTGAATGCTAGACCTGAGGGGCCAAGTTACCCTCTGTGATGCCCAGACTCCTTTGTTCATTCACCAGGGAGCTGTGACCCTAACATGGTGGTTTTCGAAAGTGTGGTCTGGGGACTCCTGGAAGTTCCTCGAGATCCTTTCAGGGGACATGAGAGATTGAAATAATAATAATAAACTGAATCATGAGAAAGCAAGTTAACTTTATAACAATAAAAGGATTTTGCTTTTTCACTCTCATCCCCTCCAAGCCCAAGTCCTTGCTGGTACCTGTCCTGTTCTCCATACCTGCTCTAGATCGACTTACAGGACCTTTTCCTAAGAAGTAGCCTCTTGTCCTTTGGCCATTGCTAACTTTCTATTTTTGTTACAGCAGCTGAATGGATTCCCTGCCAAACATCCACACACCCGACCTTCCTTTCTAAAAGAACTCCAATTTTGTCTGACCTCGTGATGTGCCCAGCTGGAAAGCCTCAATCTGGCAGCTTCCTTTGCGGCTAGACCCAGAGGATGGGGTTGGCGGAAGTCTTTAGGGGGCGGCTTTTCCTTCTCATCTTCTCCTCACTCCTTCTCCTGTGGAATAACGGGGCAGCATCTGGGGTGCGGCCTAAGTGGCTAAAGGCGACAGGACAGGCAGCCAGATGGAGTCTGGCTCCACTGGGCAGGCTTGGGGCTGAGGAACCAGCCTGATTGTCGACTCCAGGCCTTCTTGCTGAGTGCGACAAATAACCCTTTACGCATTTAAGTCACCGTGATAGGGTTTTCTGTCTCCTTCTCCTCCTCCTCCTCCTCTTCTTCTTCTTCATCTTTAAGATTTTATTTATTTGAGAGAGAAAGCAGGAGCATGCGTGGGGGGAGGGACAGAGAAGAGAATGTCAAGCAGACTTTGCACTGAGCGCAGAGCCCAACACGGGGCTCGTTCCTACAACCCTGAGATCATGACCCGAGCCAAAATCAAGAGTCCGATGCTTACCTGACCAAGCTACCCAGCCACCCCTGGATTTGCTGTTTCTTCTAATCAAACCTAGTCTTAACTAGTAATTTGAACTGACTCTTTGCAAGGAAAAGAGGCCTTCTGTCATTTTTGTATTTTACCGTTAGTTCAAATTCCCTTTAAAAAAGGACAAGCGGAACCAGGCTTGAAGGTACCCACGGCGGGCACAAGGGCTGGCAGCCTGTGTGTGGTCGCTCGAGAGGAAGGAGCCAGGTTGAAGGAGCTGGTCCTGGCGTCTAGAAACCCACGGCATTCTCCTCCTTCCTGCCCGACCTCCCCCAGGGTCGGCCCTTTGTTTTTTGAGTTCTGGGCGAAGAAAAAATGTGCAACAGGAGGTCTGCCCAGAACCTGACCCTGGCAGAGATAGTGTGGGGCAGGAGCCCACGCAGCCGAACATGATGACTAGGCTTTCCTTGTGTAGAACCACATCCTGTCTCCAAAGTCGAGGCCCTGCGCGGACTGACTTTGGTTGCCACGGTCTGGGAAGGGAGCCTCACGGACCCCAGGAAATGATCCGTCATGGGCAAATAGAGGAGAACGAACTGAGAAACAGCGACCTTTTCTTTTTAAGCTTCTCTGAGGGAGTAACAATGGAAAATAATTATTAAGTCTCCGTGGGCCCAGGGCCCCTGAATGGAAGCAGGCGAGGGGTATCGATTAGCTCAATGGCTCTTTAAAGAGCTGGCTCTGTTTGCCCTCATGCCTCATAAGCAGGCAGCCTCTCTTCTGTCTCCATACTTATTGGATTTTAGATGGCAGCGTACACAAACACTGCTTTCGCTGGGTAAATATTAGGCTTATGGTTGGATGGGGAGACCGCAGAGGGAATCTGTCAAATGGAAGGGTTGGGGGGGTGCTGTCTATATTTTAATGCCCAAACCTGGCCTGGCTCTGCACCCTCCCTGGCCTCCTTCTGTCCCCTGACCCTCCCTTCACTTTCCTAAAGCGACAGGTCATGATGGCCGCCACCCACCGCAAAGGGAGAAAGTGGCGCTGATCACCGAACAAGGTCTTTTTATCTTCCGTGGTGGGACCCTGATGACCCCAAGTCCCTTTTCTTTCCCCTTCCCTGTGGTTTTCACTGCGAAGACAGCCCCAGTCACCATACTCCGTGTAAGAATGAGATGATGATGATCACAGCTAGTATTAATTGAGGGCTTAGTACATGCCAGGTGTCCTGCGAAACTCGTTACATAAATGTCTTCATTCTCATTCCAGACAGAACCTCACGTCCAAGCAGGTTGGAAGCAGAACTTGCATCTGCACACTTGGCCTAAAGTCAGCATTTCAGCCCTCGTTTGCAAACCATAGGTGCTTTGTTAGATAAAATCTTGACTTCCCACATGGCTGCATTAGAGGTCCCCTCCACCACTGTCTTTTTTCCTTTTTTTCCCCTAAATACATTTTATTTTATTTTATTTTATTTTTAAGATTTTAAATTATTTATTTGACAGAGAGAGAGAGAGAGAGAGATCACGAGTAGGCAGAGAGGCAGGCAGAGAGAGAGGAGGAAGCAGGCTCCCCGCTGAGCACGGACCCCGATATGGGGCTTGATCCCAGGACCCTGAGATCATGTCCTGAGCTGAAGGCAGAGGCTTTAACCCGCTGAGCCACCCAGGTGCCCATTTAATTAATTTAGTTTTATTAACATAATGTACTACTTGTTTCAGGGATACAAGTCTGTGATTCATCAGTCTTACATGATTCACGTGCTCACGATAGCACGTACCCTCCAGTTTAGGTCTTGCGTGACCAGTTATACTTTGGGTTGGGGGCGCCCTGGGCTCCTGACAGCAGCCTTCCTGGGGGGTTGCCCTTCTGGGGAAGGAAAAGTTTGGCCCACAGGTGCGCTCCTGGTGCTCTGCCATATCCCGGGCTGAAGGGGAGCTGCTCAGGACCTGGTCGCATTTGTTCGTGTCACCCCACTCGAGTTGGAGGCAAACTTCCTTGCAGAGCTACTGACCACAAGGGCTGATCGCCTTCTCACTTGCGCGATTTTAATGCCTGCTCTCCATCTGGGTAGAAAATAGGAGAAAATACCTTCTCCGTCAGGAGGGGTTTGGAAATAAGGGGTGAGGTTTTCATGAAAATTGGGGGTGTCATGCCGTTTCCTGTGGGAGATGGAATTGCACAGTCAACCCAGAGCTGATTTCTGGCCACCTGAGAAATAAACTGATTTTCAGAGAGAGAGAGAGAGGGGAACTGAGTGTGTGTGTGTGTGTGTGTGTGTGTGTGTGTGTGTGTGTGTGTGTGTGTATGTGCACGTGCGTGTGTATTTGTGCGCACGTGTTGGGTGGTGAAAACAAAATCTGATGATGTCTTATAAGCAGATTCTAGGGATAACTGGCTACCAAAGTCTCATTTTAACTCAGGCTCTCAACCATGCCCAAACCTGTCCTAAGAGAGGGCCACAGCGAGCGAGTGCTCACCATCCATCTATGGGTTTACCTTCTCTCTCCTCCTGCCTCGTGCTTTGGTAAGCAGAGACGGGTGGAAAAGCACAAAATTTGAGAAATAGGAGGTCTGGCTGATTCAGAGGCAGGAAACGCAGCCTGTTGGTGACCCCGTCCAGCAGCACAGGGGAGGCACTGCCGGCCGTCAGCCTGTGCCCCAGACACTGGAGAGGCGGGCAGGGACACTGAGTCCCAAGCCCCACGGGGGTGGCCTGACAGGGAAACACAGGGGAGAGGCTGCTGGGCCTGGGGAGGTGAGTTTGCAGGAGTCCTTTCAGGAGAAATGACTTTCCACTGGTTCCCTGCTTTGCGTTTGATGAGGAGCCTTCCTCTTACCCTCTGGAGAGGTAAGAAGCCCAACATGACCCCAGGACTCACAGTCCTTTGACTCAGGCCCCCTCAGACTGCTGTTCTCTTAGCTAATCCTCCAATCACCTTTTTAATAGGCATAAAATGAGAGCCTTCCGGGGCGAATCCTGGTATGTTACAGTGGACTTAATTCTCTCCGATGAGTTTTGCCCTCAGCAAGATGTCAAAGCTTGATTTTTCATGTAGATATTAAGTCGATAGGGCTGTTATATATTATCTGTTATTAGCGCCTTCTTTTCCCTGCCTCTCTGGCAATTCAACACAGACACTCAGGATTCTCTTTGCTTCTGGCATAAAAGGGAAATCCTGTGTTAGTGTGGTGTGGCCTGGTTCCTGAAGGCACAGCTCCTGAGGAAGGGCTTGTCTCCCATGGTGGGCTTCTGTCTCCCAGCCCAAATAAACAGTATTGCAAACATAAAGGTGAGAACTTGCAGCCATGAAAAGCAGAAAGTCACAAGCTTAGCTTGCAGCTTCCTGATCAAGAGGAACAATTTATTGATTAATTGATTGATTGCAGGGGAGAGGTTTGGGCGCGGGGCAGAGGCAGTATAAGTTGTTGGCATCTTTTCTCTAACCCCGCAAAGGACCCTGACTTATGTAGTGATGATTTGTCTTATTTTTTAGAAGCTGGCTTTTTAACTGTTGAAAGTGTAAAGATCAAATGGTTTGGGACTTTTGGGACTTTCTGTGGGTACTGGGAAGCCCTGGGTGGTGGTGGCGGGCGCCCCTGGCCTCTTTCTCTCTGGGTACCAATCCCCAGACTCTGGCAGGATGAGTCCATTTTGGGAGGAGCTGCCGGTGGCCGGAATGCCAGGCTTGGGAGAATATGCGAGAGGCCGTGATATTCTGCGACCAACACTAGGTGTCACATATGGCTTCTGGGCTTCACGATCTTTACAAAACATTAAAGAATGACATCCTTTGTCTTCGATCACCATCTGTTCTCAGGGTCTTCTTCTCCCCAGAAACCTCGGAGATGAGTTTGGCGTGTCTCCTTCTGGATAGTTTTTCCTGTGTATTTATAGGAATCTTGAAAATGCCCATAGAAAATGTAGTGTGTGTGTGTCAGAGAGAAAGAGAAGGAGGGAGAGGGACACACACACACACACACACACACACACACACACACAGGAAGGGTGAGGGGAAGAGAGGGAGGGAGACAGGAAAAGAGGGAGAGAGCCAGTGAGAACATGGGTGGCATATTACTCATGCTTAGGGTTCGCTGGCTGGTGCTCTGGAGCTGCCCTGTTTTTTGTCCCAGGGCGTTGTTTTAGGGGAAAGTTGCCATGGCTCGTATCTGCTGTTCGTCCCACCCCCTGTGCCCCTCTCACACCCTGGACCCTCGAAGAAGTTAGAGCCCTCCCTGGGAAGCCCTCCCCTGTGAGGCTGGATCCTGGTGACTGCAACTGAAACCAGTTCCGTTCTGTTCTCCTTGGAACCAGCTGGTTTGCCCATCCTTCCCTGAGGCCAGGCCCTGGTGCTGGGCTCCGTAACACATCTAACCCCCAAACTTCCTGTGGTCCTGCTTCCCGCCGATAGGTGGCTTGGTAACTGGGGGACTGTGTCCCTGGCATGGGAAGAACCGCCAGAGCTCTGCGACCTCCCCTTCCGTGGCACTGGCTTCCCGTGCAGACCCATGAGTTGTGCATTTCAGGTGGGGGAGTCGAGGTCTTTGGATTTGACCTCCTGCTCCTGCAGGGGGGCTGCTTAGGGGCCAGAAGAACTGTGGCTTGGGAAGTCAGTGCACTGCCTACGCGCCCCCCCAATAATAAATAACATTTTCTTCCTCTTAGTTAACTCTTTGGGAGGCCCAGTGTAGAATAATCCGGGGCTGATTATATCTTGCTTGAAGTGAAGCTCTCGCATTTTCCCATGTGGCCTCGCCTACCTGGTGCAGAGGGCTCAGGCAGGAACCGCGCAGGTGCAGGTGGGCGCAGGTGCAGGTGGGCACAGGTGCAGGTGGGCACAGGTGCAGGTGGGCGCAGGTGCAGGTGGGTGCACGCAGGTGCAGGTGGGCGCAGGTGCAGGTGGGCGCGCTCAGGTGCAGGTGGGTGTAGCAGGCGCAGGTGGGTGCGCGCAGGTGCAGGTGGGCGCAGGTGCAGGTGGGCACGCTCAGGTGCAGGTGGGCACAGGTGCAGGTGGGCGCAGGTGCAGGTAGGCACACGCAGGTGCAGGTGGGCGCAGCAGGCGCAGGTGGGCGCAGCAGGCACAGGTGGGTGCGTGCAGGTGCAGGTGGGCGCGGCAGGTGCAGGTGGGCCCGCAGGTGCAGGTGGGCACAGGTGCAGGTGGGCGCAGGTGCAGGTGGGCGCAGCAGGCACAGGTGGGTGTGCGCAGGCGCAGGTGGGCGCAGCAGGCTCAGGTGGGTGCGTGCAGGTGCAGGTGGGCGCGGCAGGTGCAGGTGGGCCCGCAGGTGCAGGTGGGGCGGCAGGCGGGGCTGCTGTGGACGTCAGATGCCCCACCCACCTGGTCTCTTAGGCGGGTGGGCGGCCATCAGGTGACTGCGGGGATGCGACTACGCCTTAGGTCATTTCTCTCCGTGTGACCTTAAGCGCTGTCAGCAGCCCTTCAGACCCTCACCTAGGTCCCTCCACACAAATGTCCTGGTCTTAGAAATGGTGGGAACAAGAGACAGTGTCAAGCAACCAGTTTGCAGTGAATCCATCCATAGGTTTCCTGCACTGAGCCTTGCACTGTCCGTATTTCGCGGAGACCTCCCTCTTAATTCAATAATGGACACCTTCTTTCCTGCTTGCCCCCTTAGTTCATGGGATTTGGGGGGCAACAGCTAATTTTCCAGATATGTGTTTGCTCCTGCTACCAAATCTGAACTTTGCTCTCCAGGCCCCCGGGGAACACATTAATCTTGTCTCCTTGTGCCCACGCAGGCATGCAGGGTGCTGTTCCAGGTCAGATGAGAGATGAGGCCGGGGGAGGAGGGGGAGGGTGGGGAGAGGGGTCTGAATGCTATTAGTTGCTCTCGGGAGAAGCAGCAACAAGGGGAGTGGTAAGGAACAGGGACCTCAGAGGAAAGCACTCCTTAGTCTAGGGCCCAGGACACAGTTACCTGCATATTAACCCCTCTCCTTGATCGCACCATCCTGACAATGACTGTTTCTCCAGCCAGCACTCTGGTTAAGCCGAGGCTGACTTGCTGGCCTCCTGCATCCGCTCGGAAGGCGCTCAGTGGGAATGCCTCCCATATCATTCCACCTGCACGGACGTGCTAGAGGAAGGCCACCAGTCCTTTTTGGCCTCAGACAAGTTTGCGTTTTTTTGCAAAGGCTCTCTCCCCTGACAGTCGGAGCTTTCTGTGATGGACTGTTTCTCTTGTTTGGGAGGAGACACCTGTGGTTTTTCTCTCTTCAATTAGCCTACCCCTCCCGGGTACCTGTGGACACGTCAGCCCTTTGGTCTCCCTCCCGGGAGGGCACTCTGATGGGAAGGCCAATTTCAGACGTCCGCCGGGCTGTATCTGTCATGTGGGTCTTCCGCACAACAGGGACACACGCATAACACGTGCTTGTATGCAGATTCATCTCAGCAGTACTATCTCTATAATAAAAGGTAGGGTCTCTCGCTGTAGCAGGTCCGTGAACTTCTGAAAATACCATTACCTTCAAAACCTGCCGATCTTCCTGCTGTGGGTATCTGCTCAGCTTCCCTGGGGGGTAGGGAGGGAGCTGTGGTCTATAGGTAGTCCTTGTGGGAGACATGCTCATGCCCGAAAGCTAGTCGGGCTAGCTGGTGTGGGTGTCCCATTTTTCTCGGCCTTGAAACCCAGGGAATCCACCGTCGGAGGAGTGGGGCCGTCTTCCTCTTGCGAGCCCTCTGGGTGCGATGTCGCCACGAGGAACCTCTGCCGGAGGAAAGACAGCCCTGCAACCCTCTGTTAGTAGCGGCGGCAGCCCCTGCCCCCTTGATGCCCCTTTGGGTCTAGAGTCACTTGTTGTTGCCCTCTGCTGGTCTTGACACCCTGATCCGGCTGGGATGACGTCCACCTTGCCGCCGAGGGCCTTTTGCTCAAGATGCACCGTGGAAGTGGCTGGGAAAGTTACGGGCAGGTGTGGCTGGTGGGATTCTCCCATGGAGACAGCAGATGCCTTGGGCTGGAATTAGACATTTGTGGATTTATGGAAGGTTGGGGGTAGAACAGGCCTTCGGTGTTGTCCGCGCCAAAGCCCCTTGTTTTGCGAGCAAGAGTTTAAGTGTGGCATCAGCAGAGCTTTCTTCCTGTTCAGGCTTCACAGCTCTTGGGGTGGCATTGACCCTGCCTGTCTCTGCAGCTTCCCGCGGTCGTCCATCCTGCCTTCCTTCCCACCCAGGAAGCCTCTCCCTTATGCTTGTATTTTGATACCAACTTTGCCCAAGTCTTGCTGGCATTCCTGTACCCCCCTTCCTCCTCCTGCCTAAGTATCTCTCACTAATACTTAACTCGAGTTAACGGTGATTGACACCCAATTTCTTCTTCCTCTTTTCCTTTTAAATGGGAATTTTAATAGGATGATGGCCTTATTGACATTGTGAGTGATGAATAGTTTTATGCCTGTTTTCTGGTGTTTGAGAAGGACTTTAGTTGCTTCAGTTATATCCTTACCTCCCCCTGGAGGCCTTTGGCTCCCAGCTGTGAGGTGGTTGAAGGGAATTAGGAGTCTTGCAAAACCATGGACTCCGACAAAACCAGGTGGCCCATCCCGGCACCCAACATGGCCTTCTTAGCCCTGTGTTTATAACTTGAGGCTGATTTGTTCCCCTCACGCTAATTAGCATAGCAGCACTGTCCTGCCGTGGCCCGGGGACTATCCTGGTTTGTCACTTAGTCCAAAGATCAGCACTGTAGGACCGCAGGCTTGGCTGGCTCCCCTTGCGCCCACAAGCTCTTTTGCCCTTTTTTAATGGTCACGGAGCTGGGCAAAGAAAACCAGTGTGTACCCCGAAGAGGACCACTACCCAGCTTACCTTTGGACATTCATGGGCCCCTTCCTCCTCCAAAAAAAGACCCAAAAAAGCCTAAAAGTTATATTTTACAGCTAGGTTAGTATAAAGATGAATATCATGCAGGCTGGAGTCTTTTTTTTTTTTTTAAGATTTTATTTATTTGAGAGAGAGAGAGAGAGCACATGCAGAGGGGAGAGGCAGAGGAAGAGGGAGAAGCAGACTCCCCAATGAGTAGGGATTCTAAGGTGGGACTCAATCCCAGACCTGGGATTGTGACCTGAGCCCAAGGCAGCTGCTTCACCTACTGAGCCACCCAGGCACCTGGATTCATTATTATGCTTTCATTATCACTCTTTTTTCCCCCCCTCTTCTGATTTTAAAAGAAATTCAAACATTTTCAGGGGCCCAAAGGTGGGCCTCTGGGCACTTCCTGTGCCAAATGGATCCGTTGAGTCTTGGGCCACTACAGATTCCTTTCCGAGCCAGAACCTCTGGGACACTTGCCATGGTTTCGGGAGTCAGAAGACTCTCTGCTCTGTGCGATTGGGACTTTGATGGAAAGTTTGTGTTACAAAGAATTGGTGGAGCACCAGATCTTGTCTATAACCTATGGCTGCCAAATTAGTCATCAAAGGGGAAATGTAGGTTCTAGAAATCTCAGGGTGATGGAGATGTTGGAGGAAAAAGTTTTGTACAATAGGCATGTGGCGGTAGGTGGAACCTCGAGGTCGCCCCTAAGAGTTGCAGGCCCTGGTGTGTGCTCTGTAGGATCCATGCCCTCCTTGCAATTTTATCCCATTAGGTCACTGCTCTGGTTATCCACCAGTTGACTTTGAGTTCAGGTTGCTCTGGGTGGGCCTGACCCAATCAGGTGAGCCCTCAAAAGCGGGACAAGGCCCTTCCGGAGGCCAGAGGGATTTGAGCGGGCCTCCAAGGAACACAGCCATGCTGTGAATAGCCTACAGTTGGGGGCCACATAGCAAGGACCTGCCTGTGGTGCCTCATCCCTGGGAGTTGTCCCCAGACCACAGCCAGCAAGTAAAGGCAGACCTCAGTCCTTCATTTACCCAAAACCGAATTCTGCCAATGACCAGTGCACTTGGAAGCGGGCCCCGAGCCTCAGATGAGATCGCGGCTTTGATTTCAGCCTGAGGACACCCTGAGCCAAGGACCCAGTTTAACTTACTCCTGGATTCTTGACTTGTAGCAACCGAGATAGGAAGTGACAGATGCTGGCAGCCCCCGACCGACCGACAGGGTGGGATTTTGTGCAGCAGAGGTAACCTCCTAACCTCCTGCAAGCAGGCCTTGAGTCTCCCCTGGGGCGTGTGCTTTGGAATTTAGGCTTAGGGACGAGAGAAAAGGGGAAGATGCGGGTCTCCGCCTCCCCACGGCAGGAAGCAGAAAATCTTGCCTTGGATGCAGGCAGCTCAGGTCCGCATTCAGCTGCCAAGTGCTCATCAAGCCCAGATAACATTGAATAATTAATTCTGCTCCAAGCAGAGTGATGCCTTGGATAAAGCCCCATTAAAAAAAAAATCACGTCTGTTCTTCAAAGCCAGAGCTTCTCTTTTGAAGTGGTTTGCATGCCATTTGCAGGCTGCTGCTTTTGCATAAAAGTGCTCAGGGCTTGCCCCCTCCCTCAAGGGGCCCCCTCCCCTCTCCGCCCTCCTTTGAGTCACTAAGAGGCCCCAGATCCCACCTTTCCCTGCTGGCTTCCTCTGGGCCCCAGGCCCTGGTCACAGTCCTGTTTAGGAAGCTGTGTGTCTCAGCCTTGGAGACAAAACCACCGGGAGGCAGGCAGCCTGATGTTCAGCAAGGGTTTGAGGCTTCGGACCCTGGTGGTCAAGGCCCCCCAGGGACCAGTGCTGCTGAGCAGGGGCAGGAGGCTGAGGGGCTGATGATGGAAACGTGGACTGGGAGGGCGAGGGGCAGTGACAGCGCTGGAAGGCCTCCCCACAGCAGGGGGGGTCCCAACCACCCCGTCCCCACCTCCCCTGTCCTTTCAGGCCGCTCCTTGTCTCCTTCTCTGTCGGAGTTGGTGTTTATGTCTGATTCCCTGGCGCCGGGGGGGCACCTCTGTCCCTTCTGATGACCGACCTCTGTGTCTTGCTTTCCATTTTAGGGCGTCTTCACCAGCAATAAGATTTCTAGGTTCTTCTCTTGTTGCCTGGAGGCCCAGTTGTGAAGTTGGGCCCTGACCCCACAGAATCTCGCTTTAGTTTCCAACTGGCTGTACCCGTGGAGAGTTCCCAGGCTGTCGTGCGTAGGCTGAGATGTTAAGGGTCGTGATTCCCTATCTTGGGGATTGTGCCAGGGCTGGAGGGACGGCAGCACCGATCGCCCCTGTGTGAACACTGTGCTCAGACAACTGTCCTCGCGGAATGTAACGGCGTAGGACTTTGTGCCTAGTGTGTGCGCCCCCTCCTTGGGTCACTGTCGGTGGGGTCGCTTCTTGAGGTATAGTTGCCGTAGGTTATTCCTGGTTGACCACACCCTGGTGGTAGGAGGAGTAGAGAGATTTGGAATCAGAAGTTCTGGGTTCAAATCCTGCTTATGCCTCTTACTCGTGGTGTGCTGTTGGGCAAGTCATTAGCTTTTACGACTTGGTTTCCTCAAATGTACAATGGGGGGGGGCAGTGGATTGTATCAGGCTGCTCGGACTGCCATAACAAAATACCACAGACTGGATAGCTTAAACAGGAGAAATTTGTTGCCCCAGTTCCGGAAGCTGGAAGTCCGAGATCACGGTATCGGCAGGGTTGGTTCCTTCGGAGGGCGCTGAGGGAAGGATCCATTCTAGGCCTCTCTCCGTGGCATGGCGCCCGCCATCTTGTCTCCGTGTCTTCACATTGCCCTCTCCTCATGCGTGTCTGTGTCAGATTTCCTCCTATTATAAGAACACCAGTCAGATTAGATTACATCCCATCCCAACAACTGCATTTTAAGTTAATTACTTCTTTAAAGATCTTACCTTCAAATAGAATCTCATTCTGGGGTACAGGGGGTTAGGATTTCAACACAGGAATTTTAGTGGTGGGGAAGTTCAGCCCATCACGGGGGTGGTGATGCTACCTGTCGGCACAGAGGCTCGCGTATGGTAACATAAAGGGCACGTTAGAAGCTGAGCACGGTATAACCAGAGGTTTTGTGCAGACAGAGTTGCTTTCTCTAACACTGGTTCTGGCACGTGTGTCCAGTGAAAGCTGCTGGGTGGAGTCCACTCTCTAGCTGCTCTTCTAGAACTACTTGGAAGCCTCCATCATCTGTGCAGGGCTCCATGAAGTCCCTGGTTCTGAGCTTGGCTCAAACATATAACCTGCTGAATGCGCGCTCAGCAATTAGCTTGGACTAACTCCATCATAAACATGAATGCAAAGGGCCTGAGATCAAGCAGTAGGATTTGGTCATAAAGGGGTCACCTTGGTGATTCAGATTGTTGGTATTATTTCTTTTCTATAGATTATCATTCAAGCGAAAATACAAAATTAAAAAATTTTTATATACAACTTTCAGACCTCCGAGAATGTGTCCTTGGGTCCCCAGCAGAGAAGCACTGTTTTGGGCAAATGAGACTGAATTTGAGAGCTTAATCAGGATCCTTTGTTTACAGGTTAGACCCATGGGGGACTGCCTGCGGTTCGTGGGCTCCCGGAGGCTCGGTGCAACATGTTATGTGTCTGCGCGTATGTGCTGTGGTGGATCGCAAAAACGGCCACAGATCCCTCCCCTCTTGTCATCTGTAGTCTGGCAACATGACACTAGATCCCCCCAACAAGAGGTGTGGTTGATATATCCATGCCTTTAGTGGTCACTGATTTGTCTGCGGTCAATGGGATGGTAGCAGATATGATTCCAGCAGAGACTTAAACAGCACTTGACATTGGACGTCGCCTTATCTTGCTGGCCCCGAAACCCTGAATTCACTGTATAAATAAGCCCAGTGTCGTCCGCTAGAGGATGACAGGCCACGTGGAGAAGAATCCGCGTTTCCCAGCCAAGAGTCAGACAACTCCTGGCCAGCAGTTTGTGGGCCACCAGACGCATATGACATCCTGGACCGTCCAACCCCTGGGCGAGCCAGGGGTCCAGGCAACCTTGACTGAGCCCAGACAGCAGATGGGCAGCAGCGCCCCATTGACTGGAGACTCAGGGGCATTAACAACCATTGTTTTAAGCTACTAAGTTCTAGGGTGTTTTGTTACCTAGCACTAAGCATCTGATACACATGCCTTCCCACCCACCCCCAGGAAGAGAAATCTTGTCTTCTTGCAGATTCCTGGAGGGATCTGATATCTTTTAAAAGGAGAACATAGGTAAGAAAGAGTGGTCTGAGAAAGCCCAGCTGGGGGTTCTCAAACTGCTGAGAAGCCAGAAAAGGTTCAGTGTGGATCATTAAGGGTGTATTTTAATGAATTCCAGAACTAGGCCGAGAAGTAGGTTAAAAGTGGTGGATAATCTTTGAAGGTTAGAAAGAAGAGACCTCATTATATGTAGGTACCTGTATTTCTTTAGATTTGTAATTTTGTTTCAAGGAAAAGTTATATTTCGAGTTATAAGAAAACAGAATAGTTTGGAAAACTCTGCCAATCCCCATCTCTCCGTCAGCCATGCTAGCAGAAAACTTGGCTCTTTGGAACACAGGCTTGGATGGAGCCACTTACCTGGGCCAGCTACGGGAGGGCTGTCTTTGCAGGCTCTTGAAGAGCTGTATCTTTGCAGAGCCATGTGCTTTAAAATCAATTTTATATGATTAAATAGGCTTGATTATGAACAGTAATTTGGCATCAGAAATAGGAGAAGGTTTTGTCCCTAAAAAGATAGTCTGAGTGATAGCAGACTTACGTAGCTTAAATTTAGCTACAAGTCCATAATTAACTTCTACCGTTGTGAAGCTCCAGGTCAAGGTCACCGGAGGACATGGGCAGGAAAGGGGAAGACATGGCCTTGGGGGGGTCATGGGCTTCAGAGTGGGAAGGTCTTACCTTTGAGGAGAGCAAGCTGGGGTGTTCCACTCTGAGCATTCCTGCTGGGAAGGGGCGTGGACAGGGAGCTTTTGGGTGGCGAGTCATGGGGTAGGGGGCTACCCATCCTCACATGGTCTCAGGGCTGATGTCGAGGGTTGCACATTGTCATCATCAGGAGGGGAGAAGCGGGCATGGATGGGAAGCCCTCCTTCTTGCCCTTAGCTAGACTGCCTTGAATACTCCGAAGCCTTTGCTTTCCTATTCTGCGTGAATCCCTCCCTTCTTTCTCAAGGCCTAAATGTTTTGTGGTCACCTGGGTCTTTGTGTTGTATGTTATGCAACACATGTTATGCAGGGTCTATCCAGGAAGGCTTCCTGGAGAAGGGAGCTCAGTCTTCTTCAGCCCAGATTTTAGAAGTATCCGGTATCGAGCAATTCGAAGCTTGAAAACCCGCCTTGCTGGCCGTTGATAGGATGCTGTGCTGTTGCCATAGGGAGAGGGGGCATAGGCTGAGTTAGAGGTGCAATCCTAGTGTGCTCAGGCAGGGTAAACCAGGCGGGGGACTGAGTTCTTTGAGCTGTGATTTTCCTTGTCTGTAGGTTCCTGGTCATGACCCATGATCCCTGAACACACAGGGAAACTGAGGTAAGAAGGATGGCAGCGTCCTGCATGAAAGAGCCTGAGGCAGGATTGTACCCTCTGCCTCTGGGTCTGCACCGCTCTGTGTCCCTGTTGCTTTGAGGCCAGCCACTTGTCACCGTAGGCCAGCCAGGCCCTAGGCAGCAGGCTGCTGCTGGGCTCCCTGGGAGAGAAGGTCATCTATTATGTAAGTGTCATCCCTATGCTGGCTAGTGATCAGGGGCGACATTTAATTTTTTTTCCATTATGTGGAATAATTTAAGATTGTGTTACGAGGGTCATTATTATTGCAATTTCCCGGTAATAAAAACAGCATCAATTATTTAATGTCACCTTGTGTGTCTGGGTGAAGTGGGGATGATGGGAGGCAGAGGCTGGGCGGAGGAGGAGGCTCAGCCCACGGGGGCTCCAGGCACCTTCCGGAGCACCAGCCTGCCCCGAGTCCCCAGGCGTGGGGCTGCCGCCCTGCTTGGACCCTCGTTCCCTTCTCCATTGGGGTATATCACTGCCTCACTTTAGCTGTGGCGGGGTGGCTGGCAGGGGCACCATATAATCCTCGACCTTGGCCTTCACCCCTCATCAGAGAGCTCTGACCCGCTGGCCAGGTTAAAGAGCCTGCCCTCCGTGGGGTCGGGGAGCTCAGAGTCATCCCAGCGCTCCCCCAGTCTGAACGAACGTGCCAGGCAGCCCGTGAGCATCCGAGGTTGGTCCGTCTGCCCTTGCCCGGACAGTTATTCGTAGCAATTGACGTCCTAGTGGGAGAAGAGCCAGAGGCAGGTGAACACGTGGAAGTTGGCCATTGGGACTTGGAGCAAATGCACTGAACTGCTTGCAATGAGTTTTGGGGCCTGCAGTGCCTTGGCTCCTAGGGGCCCATGTCCACTGTGCTTTGGCAAGGGGTTTCCGTTTGCCCTTGCAGACTTCTTCGTCTCCGCGTGGCTTCATCCCCCTGGCTGCGCTCTAGGCTTTTCCTCGTGGGTCTTATTTCTCTGGGGCTCTAGAAACTTCAGCTGGCCGCGCTTCTCTCCCTCGTGCCCGGGCCAGCAGACCCGCATGAGCGGCACCCAGACTGTGTTTCTTAGTGGAGATAAAGGCCTTGTTTTCTGAAGCCTTTATGTTTTCAGGTAAGGCATCCTGGGGGACGGCTTTCCTCCGCCTCCCCCTCCCCCCATTCTCTTTCTTCCTTCTTTCCTTTCCTCTCCATTCCTTCTCTTTGGCTTCTGGGAAGTGTTAATCATTCTCCAGCTCCTGCCCCTTTGCACAGCCCTTCCAGAGTGGGTGGAAGTGGCTGTTTGTTCTGAACCAGACACTTGCTCTGAGCCATTAATAATAACAATAATTAATAATGATTCTGTCGCAAGGAGACGGCAGTCTCGGGTCCTGTGGCCCTGGGTGGTGTTGCGTGGTGCCTCCCGGCAGCCCCCTCCCTGCTTTGGGGACCGGGCTGGATTTGGAGGGGTGGGTGGGGATGGGGGAGAAGGGCTGGAGGAGGACTTGGGGTGGGGGTGGTGCGGAGGAAAATCAAGACTTGTACTTTGAGAAGGAGCCTGTATATCTGGTACCTTGGCGTTTGGTGACACAGCAACCCAGGAGCCCAGTGGAACCTGCCCGACGCATCCCCCGCTGATGGGCGGCCGAGCCGGCTCTCAGGGCCAGGGTGGAGAGTCAGGAGCAGCTTGCATTAGTCAGAGGTCTGCCCTGGAAGGCCTCCCGCTCTCACCTTGCTGTCCTCGCAGGGCTGGCAAGGATCCAGTGGGGAGCACGATTGGCAAAGCTTTGCAGAAGATTACAAGGGAACAGAAAAGCCCCAGACACGTAAGGCAGTGATAACCAGTGGAGAGGGCTGTGCTGCCATCAGCAAAGCAAGGGGAGGATGCAGGAAGGAATCCCCCCGCCCCCACCCCCGGGGTCTTGGTCACTGGCGCACGGGCCAAGGCTGCGTTCAAGGCAACTCTCCGCTCCAACAGCAGTGTGAGTGCTCCAGGAGCAGGCGGGCCCCAGGGAGTGAGGGGTGGGGGCAGCCCTGCAGGTGCTTCCTGACTCTTCCCCCACCTTCCCGGGGCGTTCTGACGGAGCCACGAAAGCAGGACCGGCATCTCCCACGGGGGCCCTTCCTTAAAATTCCGAGGGATGTATTTCTATTTCTGTTCTCCCCATCAGCGGGAGCGGAGAGGGTGGGCGACGTGGAGAGTCCCAGAAGGGCGTCTGGAAGGAGTGCTGGGAGGCCGGCCGGTGTCTGGGCTCAGAGAGCGTGGGGAGCGTTGCCAGGCGCGGGGTGCGGAAGCCATCCGAGGCTTCCCTCTGTGGGCGCGCCCTGCGGGCCGGGTGGGATGGGCCGGGTCCTTGTCCAGCTTGTAGAGGGACAGCTTCTAAGCGAGTTGGAGGTGGGAGGAAATGGAGAAAGGAGGGCGCCTGGGTGGCTCAGTGGGCTAAAGCGTCTGCCTTCGGCTCAGGTCGTGATCTCGGGGTCCTGGGATCGAGCCCTACATCGAGCTCTCTGCTCAGCAGGGAGCCTGCTTCCTCCTCTGTCTCTGCCTGCCTCTCTGCCTACTTGTGATCTCGCTCTCTGTCAAGTAAATAAATAAAAAAAACTTAAAAAAAAAAAAAGAAAGAAAGAAATGGAGAAAGGAGATGGCGGGGCGGGGGGCGCTTGCCTTGCTGGGCCTTGCCAGAAGCACGGTCTTCAGAAGTCAGTGTGGCTTCTTGCCTGACTTCCAGGTCTTTGCTCAAACACCAGAGAGGCCACCCTCAGCATCTTGGCTGGAGGGGAGCGCTCCATCCTTAACACTTCCCGGCCAGCTAGCGCACCTGTCGGGTGCTGGAACAAGGCCTCGTCTGACAGGTGCATTGCCGGGCTGACCGGCCCCTGCCTCTTCCTGGAGCTCTGTTTTGCATTTATTGTTACTTTATTATCCGTCTCTGGAAGAACTCAGGATTCCCGAGGACAGGGGACTTGGCTGACTTTGTTTGCCAGAACCTGGCCTAGTGCTGGCATACGGTGGCTGCTTCCTAAGAATTTGCCAGATGCACCAAGGCAGGCAGGCTTCCTGGAAAAAGTGGCAAAATTCTTCCCTTCACAGTAAGAAGAGGGTCTGTGAGTTTCCAGCGTTACCAACCACATGGGGAGCTCCGGGGCCCTGACCACCCTACATCGTTCGAAAGCAGTGTTCCCTCAGCCTCAGCCTGGTGACATTTGGCCGCGTCATTCTTTGGGGGAAGGGGGACTGTCCGGTGCAGTTAGGATGTTTAGCAGCTCCCCACGCTTCTGCCCAGCAGATGCTAAGGCCGTCCCTCTCCCCCACTCCCTGCACAAAAAAGTGCCCATTGCCAGTGGCCCCTGGGGGTCAGAGTCACCCAGGCTGAAAACCGCTGTTCTCAGTTAAAACCAGGTCTCCCCAGGCCGCACCTTGCTAAATGGGCCAGATGAGCCACGTCGGGCGTCTGAATGCTGTGACCTTCCTCCTGTAATGAACTGGTCCTCTTTCGCTGTCCTTTCCCCAGCGACGCATCAAACCCATTGTAAAAAAATCACACTATGAAAGAAGACAAAGGAAGGAAAATCAGCCGACACATTCTCGCGGTGGAACACGTCTTTTATGGCCGCAGTGATTCCTCAGATGTCAGCGTGCGGCGGAGAATTAGGAATCATTAAAGCACGTAAACAAACAAAGGGCTGTGACTCTGTGGCCCACCGCACAGCACAGACACCAGCTGTCACCCGGGGGAGCCGAGAGGGAGTTTCTCCAGGGGGAGAGACTGGCCCTCTCAACATCCCTTCTGTCCCTGCGATTCCGTCCATCTGTAGTGCCAACCTTGACCGTGACAGGGTGTGACAGGCCGCTCTCTCGGGGCTGCTTGCAGGGACAGAGTGGGGGACATCCTGCAGGCCCTAGGACTCCATAAAGGGGCCCGAGGACCAGGACGAGGGAAGCTCAGACAGGGCCATGAAGCTTTTCTTTTTTTCCCTCCCTTTTACCACAAGACCCCATGAGCGGTCGGCGCCCTTATTTAAAGTGTCTGATGCAGGATGTCGCCCAATAAAATGATCAGGACAATGTCGATGTATTGGACAGATGGGAAGACGCGAGAGGAAGGGCTTATGTCTTTGTTTTCAACGTCATTGGAAAGAAATAATGAACTTAAACGTCTGAATTATTAGATTCTCCTTCTGCTCCTGATCCCCAGGGACACTGGAAAACAAGGAGGCACGGGTGCCTGTGTGCGTGCGTGCGTGCGTGTGTGTGTGTGTGTGTGCGTGTGTGCGTGCGTGCGCGCGTGTGCGTGCGTGTGCGTGCGTGTGTGCGTGCGTGCATGTGTGTAAGACACAGTCAGGTGTACCTGTGATGAGATTCCTTCAGGAAAGCAGTTTAAGCGAGACTTTTCGTAGCTGCTTATAAAGGGATGCATTTCAGTAACTGGATCGTCAGTCTCCTCTCCCGTATTAGAGACACGTATTTTAAATGGAAGCTTCTGTTTTGGAACTCTTTTTGCCTGGATTTCAAAAAATCCCTTGTTTTGTGTTTTGTTTTGTTTTGTTTGTTTGTTTTGCCCATCGAGATGGTTCTGCTCACCTTCCCTCCGTGACTAGCCTCCGTGAGTTTGGGTGAACGGGGAGGAGGAAAGCGCTTCCGGGGCCGGTCACCCGTCTTCCTCAACCCCGGCGGGGTCCTGTGCCTGGGCCACCCGTTAGCTGAGTCAGAGGGGCTTCCACGGATGCCTTTGGAAGAGAAGCTCGGCCCCGTAATGGACTCATTTATCGGTTCCTACTGGAACGTAGGCTTCGTGAGAAGCTGTGACTTTGTCTTGTTCAGCAAGGAGCCACGCGGTTGGCGGTCTGTAAGTCTTAGTCCAATAAACATGGGATCAAAATCAAGATTTTGCCTCGTTAATGCAGAGACAGTCGGATTAAGGAGCTACAACAAAGCACAAGGGCAACATGACTGGCTTAAGGTCCATCTGGACTTCACATATGTTGGGTCCCCGTGACGGGCGCTGTTTCCTTCTTTTCAGGTGTGTTTGTTAGGTTCGCTCCTCCTTTGGAGCTCATGAGAACCATGAAGGTGGTCAGTTCCTAAAAACGTTGCCCTTGTTCCTGTTGGTAGCAAGGCTGCCATCCGAGAGAACCTGCTACGTAGCCTTCTTGGGACGGTTCGGGAGCTGAGTCCCTTGTGCCCTTCGCCCTGCGGTGATGCACCGTGGGCTGCCCCCCACTTCCCAGTATGTGTTCTTCGCATTTTTAGGATCAGCATCGATCGGTCCTCCGATCCCTGGGTTTTTCTACAACCAGAAAGCTCATCGTCTTCCTTGGGATCCAGCCCCGGCGTTTTTGGGAGAGACCAGCCGGCTGCCCGGGGGGCTCTGAGCTGGAGGGGTCTGGGAGTGAAGGTGGCGGGGGTGTTAAAGTTACGTCACTGCTTCTTGTTTCAGGGTGCTGCAGAAGATCCCCCAACGGCCCTGGCATTGAACTTCGCCCCTGCGTCGATGAAGAAGTCTGACACTGAGGGTCCCAGGCTGCTCTGCCCTGAGAGCGAACTTTCCATCCGGATAGGTAGAGCTGGGCTTCTTTCAGGCAAGCTCCCTGCAGACCCTGGGCTGAGTCAGGCAGCTGAGGCTGGGGCCTGGCGGCAGAGGAAGGACGAGGGAAAGGGCCCGTGTGCTGTCCTGTCCATGCACGTAATTTCCCCCACCTCGGCACGGGGCCGAACCGGTGCCGAACCGGTGCCGGGCCCCGTGCCTTCCTTCCCTGCTGCTTTCCAAACCACCTGCTTCCCCCGCAGGAGCTCACACGGCCTTCTCTTTGTCTTCCCAGCTGGGCCAAGTGCACCGGGACCCCTCCGATGGGACCGGGCTGATGTGGGTTACAGCACCTGGCCTTTGTCTCTCCATCTCCCCGTGTCTGACGGACCCCAAATGCTCCTTTCCATCCACATGACTTTCTTCTTTTTTTGGGAAACTGGCAGCCAGGCCGGGTCCCGCTGATAAGGAGTGGAGGGTGCACTGAAAGGGGTATGTGGTTTTGCAGCCTCGGGGGAAGACAGCCCCTCCTTGTCTCATCATCACACCCTCATTCAGGGCATTTGGCTAAATGAAGGGCCAGTTAGCACGAGGAGAAAGGAGAGGTAGACCTTTCTTTTCCTTTGAATTTACTGACGTCCCAGGCTGTGACATGTATGTCCCCCTCCCTCCCCACTTCTTCCGTAGACCATGGACTTGGGGTTAAAACCACAGAAAAGATGTTGAGAACGTGGTGCCTCCTCCTTGCACCAGGTTCCCTCTCGATGAATCGGGGAGAGACAGGCTGGTGCCCGGTCACTGTCTTTGCGTTAATGTTTCACGGGAGGAGAGTCCTTTCACGTTTCCGTGCTGGCATTTGAATTGGATCTTTTCACCACGCGTAGGCTAAGACGATCTCTAGACCTCAGCGGGAGTCAGTGTGCCGAAGTTACCGCCGGTTCTCGCCGATCTGTGCTCCGACTGTGTCCGGCATGAATTGTCCCTGCAGACCTCAAATATCTTCCCCGCTTGGGTTGATCCTCACTGCCTCTTACCACTTCCCCGATGGGATGTATCAGGAAGTGCAGACTCATCTAACTTCAGCTCCCATATGAGAGGGTTAGCACGAACATTCTGCCCCCTGCCTCCAATCACACGCGCCATTCATACTCAAATCAGAGTGGTGTCCGTGTTTTCTGCTGTTCCCCTTCTGCCGGAGGGCCAGGAACTATCTGGAGACCAGGGTGGAGCCCCGTCCTCCGGGAAAGCTTGTCATCTGTCATGCCGAACCGTGGGAAGCCAGAGGCAGAAGGCTTCTGTCAACCCTTACTAGCTATAGCACTCCTGTGTACCCCTCTGAAGACTTTATAAAAGTTCTGATTCTGAGTCTTTTCCCGGATGAGAAGGTAGGCCAGATTTTATTCCAAGCCCCCACCCCCTTTTTTAATCTTCAAGGCCATGGGGGTCGGGGGGGTGGTTCAGAGCCTGTCAATCAAAAAAAGTAAACAGTGGCCGTCCCTTGATAGACCTTGTCCAGTGGGGCCAGGAGAACTAGGGCCAGTGGGAGTTGGCTCTGCAGGAGAGCTCCCGGGACTCTTGGGTTTTCTTGGCAACTCAGGGTGGAGGGGTGAGTGGGGTGAGGGGCTCTGTGGGAGGGAGATGCCGACCTGTCCTCTGTTGGGACACACACCTGGGCGCCGCCGGTGACCAGGCTGCCCTCACTCACCATTGCTAACTTGTCAGGTGCAAAGGCAAAGCTCTCTCGTGGAGCACAGAGGTGGTTTGCGGAGCCAGAGGGCACCCAGCCATCTCCAGAAAGGTCGCTCTTCTGCTCACCTGGACGCACCTGACAAGGGGGCGTCAGGCAGTTTGAAGACTCCAAAGCTGGTAAGGGCCATTTGCTGACCGGCTGCCTGCAGATCGAGCCTGAAGATGCATTATTTGTGCTATCTGGGTTTGCCCTGAAGCGGGCTGTAAATAGAGCAAGGGGATCAGTTTAATGGGTATTTAGTGAATAACATCGGCCTTTAAAAAATAATATTGGTGCTGCTGTTATAATGTTTCATAATTGGTTCGGCAAGAGGAAAAGCCAGAGAAGCCACGCTGTGGGAGAGAAGGTTCAGCTGCCCTGAGCGGTGGCGGCAGCCCCACCCAGCTGGGGAGAGCGCTTAGGAGACACTTTCCTATTTATGTCTTGGTGCCAAATGTGTTATGATATTACCTGTTTTCAAGGCTGGGGCTTTTTGGGGACTCAGCTAGACCAGAAGTTCTTTTAAAACCATCGGTCTCTCTCTTTCTCGATTCAGCTACTTACTTATCTCTCGCCAGCTAGTTTTCTTTTAATTAAAAAAGTAATCACATGGATTCAAAATAGAAAAGTCATTTTTCTTCCAACTTCAAGTCCTTTTATGGTCCAGGCTTCCATCTCAGGCACACACACGCTGTTTCTAGTCCTTTGTGTGCCCTTTCAGAAATAATACGTTTATACAGCCGTGTTCGGCCCAGTGTTTCTTACCTTGTGTTTTCCAGTGAAAATACCTTCCCATTCTTGTTACTGGCCACGATCTTACTTCATCAGTCCCCTCTTGATGGCGCTGTAGGTTGTTTCCAGTCTTATGCTTTTATAAAGAACGGGGCAGAGAGCCTTTTTATAGGTACCTCTCTGTGGGCAGTTTATCGTCGAGTGAATTCTAGAAATTAGGCCAGAAGTTCTATACATCTGTGGTCCATGAATGGGCACCAAAGGGTTCATGTATCTCTTGACATTTCATGCAAAATAATAAATGTTTTTAGAAGCCAAAGGTCTATACCACCCATCACACTTCCGACGGCTCTCTGACCCTGATACTCATCTCGGTCTTGGGCTTGTATTTTCTTTTCCCACTCAGCCGTCCCCAATCCGGTGCCCATTTGGATTTTTATTTTTATTTTTTTACTAGCACTTCCTCTAGGTTAAAGAAGGGTAGTAAAAAGTGAATCAGTCCATTCTTCTACTAATTGTTAACTGCCCCTTTCAATCTGTTGTTTGTTTTGAGGGAGGATGTTGAAACTCTTCTTCAAGAATGAGGTTTATTTTTTTTTCCATTGACCCATTAGCTTGGCAGATGGAGAGTTGTCTGTAATCCTGTGTATCTGTGGAAGGAACAGGAGTAGCATTATTTTCCGGTAGAGAAAGAGGTGGATTTAATTTGGGGAATTATTTAGTTATGAAGTGGCACCTGCTTATTTTCCATAAACCTTTCCAAATCTTGTCGAAGGGGTAAATGAGTGGGGACTTGAGCCAGGAAGGCATAAGCTATAAGGAGCTCTAGTTAGAAACAGATTTTTCCTTAATGTCCTATTCTTTTATAATAGGAGAACTTGCCCGGCAGGAATAATTTTAACTAGACAGCCTGGCCCATTAGAAGCCATGTTTTGCAAAATGAAACCAGCGCAGACCCGGTGTTCGGTGGGTTATAGGTTTACATGAGAGGCCATTGCCAGCCCACTGGCCTCATTGATTTGTTGTTATCTTAGTCTCACAGCTCAGATTCCTTCTTGGTTGTACCGCTGTATTGCTGGGTAGTATCCTGCTGTGGAGACAGAATGGAGCTTGGGGAGAGGATTAGCCTCTTTTTTTTTTAATTTTTAAATTTTATTTATTTATTTATTTATTTATTTATTTATTTATTTAGGATTTGCCTCTTCTGACTCAAGGGTCCTGCGTGCCTGATGCCCAGATTAGCAAGCTCGGAGGGGGGGCTGCCCATTCAGAACCAGAATGGAATCCAGGTGTTCTCCTATGCCTTTGTCCCTCCTCAGGACACTGTCTCTTCTCCGTCAGGTATCCTGCTATCCTCTTTTAACTTTGGGCTCTGTCGGGGTGCCTGGGTCAGAGGGTTAAAGCCTCTGCCTTCGGCTCAGGTCATGATCTCAGGGTCCTGGGATTGAGCCCTGCATCGGGCTCTCTGCTGAGCAGGGAGTCTGCTTCCCCCTCTCCCTCTGCCTGCCTCTCTGCCTACTTGTGATCTCCCTCTCTGTGTCATATAAATAAATAAAAATTAAAAAAAAAACAACCCCAAAAAACAAAAAACAAAACCTTGGGCTCTCTCCCGTTTTCCCAGTTAAACATCCTCCCTTAGGCACCTCTGGGAAAATTTCAGATACAACTGCTGAACACTGAGGTATCCAACAATCCACAGTGTTTTGTTTTGTTTTGTTTTGTTTTTGTTTTGTTTTGTTTTAAAGATCTTATTTATTCACTTGACAGAGAGAGAGATCACAAGTAGGCAGAGAGGCAGGCAGAGAGGGAGGAGGAAGCAGGCTCCCCACTGAGCAGGGAGCCCGATGCGGGCCTTGATCCCAGGACCCTGAGATCATGACCTGAGCCGAAGGCAGAGGCTTTAACCCACTGAGTCACCCAGGCACCCCAATCCACAGTGTTTTACTCCCGCTCGTGCATTTGCATTCTAACTTCGGACAGATTCTCCAGCTGGGTCATGAACCTGCGAGGTGGATTTCCTGGTGGTTGATCTTTGGAGGATTCTGTTTTCCGATCTGTGTGGGGGTCCCTGGGGAAGGACTGTGCAGGGAGAAATCCCCTCTCATGAGACAGCTGCCTGTTCTCTGTAAGCCCATCCATGTGTGTTCAACTCCCAACTCCCCGATTTCTTTGGCACCGAAATCCCTTGCAGTAACTTAATCCCAGCAAAGCAGAGAGGGCTTATTTAAACAGCTTCCAAGCTCCTTTCTTCTTTCATATCTTCTAACTTTTAGAGTCTTTCTTGAATGAGATGCTCCTCTGTCCCCAATATTTAGAGTCGAATTTAGTCAACTAAAATCTATCAGGAATCAGAGGTAGCTCCTAGGAGAAATTCTGAATGTTTCTTTGTAACCAGGTCTCTAAAATCACATGTTTAGGTTTATTATGAAATGTTTCTTAGTGACTTTGACTTTTGATCAGTACGGCCTCTGAAGATGAAAGAACAGCTTCACAGTTTTTAATGCAAATTTAATATCTTGGCATGTGGTTTTAGCAATTAGACTCCCCCCCCCTCAATAACTGGTTGGTGGGGGGACACTTAGCAGTCTTCTCCTGGTCTAATTGAGAGTTGTCTGGGGCTTGGAAGGTAGGCAGGTCCTGGCATCGCTACCTCCCTTCTGGACCAGGGCCTGTAACCTGGGTTTCTTCATTAAGAGGTGGGGACCGAGCCACACCTGCCGGCCCACGGCAACAGCACTGGGGCTATTAAAATGCGCCACGTCTTCACACAGGGGAATAGGAAAATATTTTGCAGAAGGATGAAGAGCAAAGTGTTCAGTAAAAATAATCACCAGGAGCGCTTTGGCATCGGGGACCTTGAAGAAGGAAGTCACACCGAAACACCGGCTCGGCCGGGGCTCTGCGGGGGTGGGGCACGTGACTGTTCGCCCGTCCCTGCTCCTGGAAACATGACCGGGTGCACCCACTCTATAGATCCTCGTGCTTCCGGAGAGTATCATAGGTCAGTTGATACTGAACGCTCAGCCAGCACTTGTCCGGTCTGCGGGCCTTTTCCTAAGCCAGGCAGTCATTTGGGGCGTGTGCATTTTCACAAGGCCTGAGCCTAGAGGCAGTTTGGATAAATCTGTTCAGGCCGCCCTAACAAGATCCCACAGACTGGGTGGCTTAAACAGCAGAAACTTATCCCCTCCAGTCCTGGAGGCTGGACGTCTGAGGTCGAGGTGTCAGCCCGACTCGTTTCCGCTGAGGCCCCTGACCTTGGTTTGGAGGCGGCCGCTTTCTCTCGTGACCTCACACAGTCTCCCCTCTGTGCTGCAGTGTCCTCTCTCCTTACCAGTCACATGGGGTTAGGGGCCCACCCTGGTGACCTCATTTCTACCTAATTACCTCCTGAAAGGTCCTGTCTCCAAATCCGGTGACATTCTGGGGTACAAGGATGAAGGCTTTAGCATAGGAATTCGAGGGGCACACAACTCTGCCCAGAGCAGCACCTCACAATTTTTTAAAAAGGCCACCTTCCTGTGGATGGTGATCAGCCGAAAGGAATACCAGGTGGCAAGAGAACGGGGTTCTCCTGGTTTCCATCTGCCTTTTAGATCCTCTCACTGGATCTCTACCTCCTCATCTGTTAGGTTCATAGCCGGACGGACTGGGAACGCAGAGAAAGGGGTTCATTTTGTTGTTGTTGTTTAATTTTTTTATTTATTTGACAGAGAGAGAGATCACAAGTAAACAGAGAGGCAGGCAGAGGGAGAGGAGAAGCAGGCTCCCTGCTGAGCAGAGAGCCCGATGCGGGGCTCGATCCCAGGACCCTGAGATCATGACCTGAGCCGAAGGCAGCGGCTTTAACCCACTGAGCCACCCACGCGCCCCGAGAAAGGGGTTCAGAGCAGGGCCGAATGAAGCTGAAAACGTCCCCGGGGTCAGCTCCAAGAAAGTCAGGTGATTTGAAGTCTGATTGCGTGAAGCTGCTGGCAGGTGCACCGTCTGTGCTTAATGAAATTATGTAGGATAGTCAGCAGGCCACGCTCTCTCTGAAGGCTCTGCGGGGAGGAGCCTTCCTTGGCACTGATGACTTCCGGCGGCTCTGGTGTTCCTTGGCTTGTCGCTGCACCCCTCCGGTCTCTACCACTGTCGGTACGCGGCCTCGTTCCTTGCGTGTCTGGGTCTGATCCCCCTCTTCTTTCTCCTGCAAAGACCCCGGTTGTTGGATTTAAGAGCCACTCGAATCCAGTGCGACGTCTCTTAACTAATTACATCTGCGATTCCATCTCTGTTTCCAAGTAAGGTCACGTTCTGAGGTTCCGGGTGGACGTGGAATTCTGGGGGGACACTTCTCAACCAGGGACGCTGACCAGTCCCCTCCTCTGCTCACTCCCTAACCGGGCTCGGGGAACCTGGTAGTCTGGAGGGGCTCGTGTGTCACGCTCGAGTGAGGGAGACGGGAGAAAACGAGAGACGACAAGAGGAGGCTAATCCTAGCAGTAATAAAACCCCATTTAATTCATCAGGAGCCTGTGGAGCAGCTGCTGGGGCTCTTTGTTTGAAATATTCATTAAGTGTCTACTGAGGAGTTAGGGATACTGTCTCCTTATGCAAAATTTAACATTTGCTGGGCCAGCAGGTTCTATCATATTTATAAGAGTTCTGACACATTCATTTCAGCTCATAAGTCCATTACACTGGGAAATGTGTTTTTAATGTGCTTTTGGGAAACAGAGCAGACAAGTGGCTTGGGCAGTGCCAGCCCCCTGTTAGGATATTCCTGCCAAGCTTTTATTACCCGGAGGTGGAGGGGGCTGCTGTCAAAGCCACGCAGCCTGGGCTCCCTTCATGCTGTTGTGTTTTGTTTTTTGGATGGGATTTTTTTGCAGACGCCCCTTAAGCTGGGGAGAAGCATAAGGTAACACATTGGCTGCCAAGTATTTAAGGTCTTCAGGAGTCCCTCTACGTATGCACTCCCATCTCCATTTTTTGTTTATTTATCTTTTCCTTGGGCCTGTTATGGAAAGTGCCCAAGAAGGAATGGAAGCTGGTTGTGAGGCCGCAGAACTGGGAGGTGCCCCTCACGGAGACGGGCGGCCTTTGAGAAGGCAGGGGCTGCGAGGGAGTGGGAGGAGTAGGTTTGAATCCATGCAGTCAACACCAACAACTCTAGCATCTGGGATGGGGTCAGTGCAATCCTGCCTTAAAGAAAAGGAGTCGGTGCTGCGCTCCATCTGTCCCGGGCATTTTCTGTTAGCACGCACGGTCTGTCTGACCTCTCTTCTCTTATTCAGCCTGTGTGCATTACGGTATTTTGTTCTCCTTTCTTCTCTCTAGTGTGTTTCCCCTCCTAGGGCTGGAGAAAGAAAATAGCTCCAAGTGTCTTAAAACTAAATCAGTTGTCTCAATGAAACATGATTTTAAGGGTTGTAGCATTTTGGAGCTGGAGCTATTAAGGGATTTGCCAGTGACTTCCTACTCGATCATCCCAGACAGGACTAATTCTCAGGGCTCCTTGACTCCTTGATTATCCCAAACTCATCATCAGCTGGCAGGGGAGGCAGAGGCGATCACCGGGGTTGGCAGGTGAAGATGCATAAGGTGTCTCTTGCAACTCTCAGATACGGTGGGCCAGACGTCTGCTGTCTTTCCGAGCAGATCAGGCTCCCCTGATCACAGCACCGATCCTCAGAGGGCCTTGGTGAGGTTTGCTCAGGTCAACCATAGTAAACATTGATTATGTTCTTTCCGGTAGGGATGCTCCTGTTGTACATATAAAAACAGAGACATTGAGCCCTGAAGGGGATTCTGATCTTCCTGGAAAGCCAATGGGCCATTTTATATGGCTTAATGAAACATATAGAAGGTTCCGACAGTCCCATAAGTGGGTTTTGAATATGTCCTTGGTGCTCCCATGCAGAGCCCTTCATTTTGAGTTATTTTTAGATAAAGAGTGGGGTACGTTTTGAGGTTCAGCTTTTCCCATATGGATGTTCAATTGTTGCAGCACTCCGTATTGGAAAGACTGACCTTTCTCCATGGAATTGACTTTGTGCTTTTGTAAAATGTTAATTGACCACATTGGTATGGGTCTATTTTTGGACTCTGTATTCTGCTTCTCTAGTTTATGTGCCTCTCCTTTTACCAATATCACACTCTCTTAGTTATGGTAGCTTTATTGTACATCTCGAAATTAGATATAATGTGTTCTCCCACTTTGTTCTTTTTCAAATTTGTTTCGGTTATTCCTTTGCCTTTATATGCCAATTTTAGAATCAGCTTGTTAAAATCTACAAAAAATCCCAATGGACTTTTAGTTGTGATTGCACTGACTCTATAAATCAGTTTAGGGGAAATTGATATCTTAATATTAGTCTTCTATTTCATGAACATGGTATATCTCCATTTATTTAAGTTGTCTCGGATTTCTTTTATCAGCATTTTGTGGTTTGCAGCATATGTGTCCTACACATATTTGGTTAGATTTATACCTGAGTATTTCCTTTTATGGTGCTGTTATAAATGATACTGTATTTTAAATTTTGACTTCTAATTGTTCATTGTTATTTTACAGAAATATATACAAAAATTGACTCTTGTGTGTTAGTCTTGTTCCTGCAACTTTGTTAAACCCATTAATTCTAAGAGGTTTTTTTTGTAGATTTCTTGGGATTTTCCATGTCCTATCTATGAATAGTGGCTGTTTTATTACTTCCAATCTGTATGCCTTTTATTTCTTTTTCTTTTTTGCACTGGCTAAGACTTCTAGTACACTGTTGAATAGGAGTGATGAGAGTATCTTGTCTCATTCCTAATCTTAGGGAGAAAGCGTTCAGTCTTTCACCATTAAGTATGGTGTTTTCTATAGGTTGATGGTAGATGAAAGGCAACATATTTGAGAAGCCACCAGGTTCCTAGGAGATGTCACAATACAGAAATGATATAGAGTTGGAATGGGCCAGAAAATAGGTTCTACAGAGGGACTGGGTTTGAATTCTGACCCCACCCCTTAGCAGTAGACATTGGGCAACCTTCATAACCTTTCCCCCCTCAGTTTCTCTCTCTAAAATGGGGTAACAGTAATTACCTCATGGAGCTGCTGTGAACCTAGGTGAGGACGATATGTGTAAATGCTTAGAATAGTGTTTAATGTTTTGTATGCCCTCAGTGAATATTAGTCATCATTATTCCAGAAGGACAGCTGCTCAAATGGCCCAAGAGCTCAGGGTGCCTGGATGTGGGATTTTTTTTTGGCCCAGATCATGAAGATTTTGCTGCCCATATTAAAAACTACAGAAAGCCTTTAGGTTTGCATATGTTTTCTCCAGTCATTGAGCACATTTGGGTCTGTAATACTCTCAAGGTGCTCAGACAGAGATGTACAGCATTTCTATTTGGGCCAACTCAGAGATAGAGTGGCCACACTGGAAAAGAACAGATTAGCCCTGAGCTGGAAGAGGAGGTTTTCTCCAAGGAAAAGGAAATCCCTAAAGAAATTCAAGAAGCATAAATGTGTGCTTAAGGAAAAATACACCATAAGATAGATGTGAAAAATTACAGAGAACTGGGAAGTGAGGAGAGAACGTGTGTGTGTGTGTGTGTGTGTGTGTGTGTGTGTGTGTTGAAGAGCAAGGGGGTAGAAACAGGGGGTGTGGTAGTAACTTGGGCTCCCTTCATTAGCATAAGAATGGACTTTGCAAGCCTTCCCTTTTTCTCTGCTCAGGACCCAGAGCAATGTCTTAGCTCAGAGTAGGAAAATTGAAGTGGTAAGCACTGGGCCGGTGCAGGGGGCTGAGCTGCCTGTCACTGGAAGGATTCGAGTACAGGCTAGGTAGGGAAGTTATAGAGGGGCTCACTGTGCAGTGTGGAAGTTTGGGCTGAGCAACTTGCTGAGCCCTGCTTCCTGCTCCAAGACTCCTCATCCCTGAGCCTACCAGGGACACCTGGGGCAAGGCTTCCCCTTGCCTGTCGCGCTCATGGGACCTGAAAGTCTGGGGCAGTGGCTTCTGGCCTGGGATCCTGAAGTCTGTGGGTGGGAACTTGGGCCCCGCGCAGGGCAGTCTTGCTCATTAGCAGGAACAGCATGGGCGTGGCCATCAGGGGCTGTAGGTGCTTTCTCTGGGCTCAGCTACTGGGCCTGTGCTTCCTGGCAGGTGTTGCCATGGCAACTTCCCCTTCTTTCCTGCGGTCCAGCAGTACCTCTCCCCTTGTCTGCTTTCCTCTCATCTCATCTCTTCTCTCCTGGTCTCTCTCACTCACGTCTTCGGATCTCACCCTTGGGACTTCTCTTTCTGTGCCCACCACCCTCATCTCCTCTGTCCCCTCCCTCTCTTCCTCTCTCAGACGCCAGCCCCTCCCCCGCTCTGAGAATGGGCAGCGCTTGGGGAGTCTTTTCAGGCTCCCTGGGGCACAGGGTGCCACCGCGGCCCCAGCGCAGCCCGTCCTGGGAGCCGCAGCAGTTGGAAAAGCTCTTCGGAGGCGCTTGCTTCCCTCTCTGTCTGGAGAGCCATGTGGGCAGATTCCTCCCGCCCCTTTCTCTGGAGGATCTGATCTGGGTGAAGTTCTCCCCCAGGCCTTTGCTTTGGGTTGGCTTTGCGGAGCGGAAGCCCATGAGCTTGCGGGGCTAATGAAACCCACCTGGGCAGTCTGCTGTCAGGGTCCCTGCCGTCCTTTTGGGGTGGACCCCTGTGAGAGTCTAGACACCCGCCCCTGAGGTTTCTTATGATTTATCCTGGAAGTCGTCCGTCTTAGTGTCCGTCTCGGGGACCGTGTTTCAACCCACCCATCATCCAGCCCCACTTGATTAGAGGTACTAAGCACTTTGTGTCGAAATGGGCTTGCTGCTTCCACATCTGCCAGGGGAAAAAGTGTTGCCATATTAATTGTCTTTCTTTGCAGGGTCTTATGATCCAGGAGTACCCAACCCGAGGGGTCTGATGGTACCACGCTTCTCCCCTTGGCGCTCTCTCGCGGTCTCAGCCTGGAAAAGAGCAGGGGAACGAGGCTGGACTCCGCGCTAACCTCTAACAGCATCCCGTTAGCTGACGGAGACTTCAGAGCCCAGGTTTGCTGGTGACTGGATCACACGGTCCTACCGCTCAGCTGATTTCCAGGACTGGGCGCAGGGCGCGAGGTCTTGGGGTGGGGGGTGCGTGCACGCTGTTTAACACCAAAGAGAGAGAGCAGGAAAGGCTACAACCGGAACCGGATTGAAACGGCTCTTCCAGAACTAATGAGCCACTCTTGGCTTCCCCACCAGCCTGCTAATGGGAAGTCGTGGGGCTCTGAAAGCTTGTTTAAAATTCTGAATGCAGAAGGCTGCACGGAGCTGGGTTTTGATCACAGGACTTGACCAGCAGGACAGGGCGTTTTAAGCTCAGAGCTGCACTCGGAAAGGCTGGTGAGAGGAGCTGGGGGCGGGGGGGGTGGCGGAGGGGTCTCTGTTCTCCCTCCCACCCTCATTCTGCCATTAAGTTAGGTGGGCAAAAGCCAGAGACATTTGCCGATCGCCTCTCTCTGGGCACGTGGGAGCCAACAAGCCCCTCCTTGCCCGGGAGGGGGGGACCTGACTCCAGAGAGCTGCCCGTTAAATGGAGAGAAGCGCGCTATCTTCACAGCACAATGTCTTCTTTGAACCAATTGGTAATTACTTCCTTTGATCTGTCGGGAGCTTAACAGAAAGGAAATCCAGGGTTCCCAAGGGTTCCAAGACCCCCGGGACCCCACCGATACCAGTGACTAGCAGAAGGGTCCGATACTAGTTCTCCTCTCCCTTCGGAAACAGAGATGTGCCTTTAAACTTAAAATGTAACATTTCAGTGGTTTGAAAAATTTAAAATTAAACAGAAATGGTGGCTCAAAATCAGGTCACGGTTCTTCTAAGGTTTCCATGATGTCTGTCTAGGTGCTCTGAAGCAGCTCTTCACCTCTTATGTATTTGGCCTCTTGCGTGATAACCCCCGCCCCCTGCCCCGCCAACCCCAACCCATCATCCTCAGGACATCTCTCGTGACTGTTTTTCGGGGAGGAGGCCACCGAGCACCTGATGGATGCCATACGCTGTTGGGTTATTGGCATTTGGGGACGGGACAGTTCTCTGGGGGCTGTGTTACATGTTGTTTAGTAAGCCCTGGTCCCCAGACACTGAATGCTGGAGTACCCCGAGTGACAGTGCGGCAAAGGTACCTCAGATGTTTCCAAAGGTCCCCCAGAGCACTGTGCACAGGGGAGCAGGTACGACAGAGCAGGCTGGGTCTTGCATGAAGATGCCAACTCAAAGAGTCTGAACGGCCCCTGGCTGAGACCCTCTGCTAGAAACCCTCTCCCCCGCAAAAATCATACCTCTGTGGGTTCACGGACATTTTACCTTCAATTTCCAGCATGTCAGGCCTGGCTAGCACAGTGCCTGGTGCACAGCAGGAGCTAGAGGTGTATCTGTTGACTGAGTGAAATAAAGCCCATTTGTGGTTCTACCTGGTGGTAAAACTTCCCTTTGTTGGCCTCACCACCGTCTTGAAGGCATCTTGGTCATGTACTCACACTTGCGGTGCGGATGGTGGGAAGACGTGGTGCTGCTAGGGACGTGAGGCTGTGGGACTATTGGCGTGGACTCGAGGAGGAGAGAGTCAGAAAACCAGCAGATAGGGCACTGAGGACCTGGAAGCTCAGTCTTTTCCCTTCGAAGCCACACCCTAGGCTTTTTGGTTTTAAGAGCCTCCAGTCTCAGCTCTCCCCTACCCACTGCCCTGTTTGACTTCTCTTTCCTTCCATCCCATGCTCATCTCCGATCCTAACCTCTTCATGGGATGTTCCAGAATTGTGTGTTATTCTTGGAGCTTGGAGTAAGGGTTCCCCATTATCCTTCTGTTTCCTTATCTGCCCACCAGGTTTCTGGTGGGGTAGGACCAGTCTTGGTGCTGCTAAGATTCTTTGTTTTCTTTTCCTTTGGTAAGACACTTTCATGTTCTTCTTCTTCTTTTTTTTCATTAGTTCATTAAATTCATTCATTCATACTCCATCAAGCCAGCCACTCTGCTTGGCTGAGTCTAATCCGTGAACTTGGTCTCTACCTTCAAGGATTACGGGAGAAGTAGCTGCCTAAAACAGGCCATTACCCAGCAATTACAAATAGTCATACTACAATTTTGATGCTTGATTTCTTTTATAGTCTCTGGAGGGTGGTTTCGGTTGTCTAAGAAGGAACCTGATTGTTACACCTGGGATCCTTTTCTTTGCAGGAATCTTATCATTATTTCTGGATCAGTTGCAGCTTATTGAGAATCAGATGGTTCCTTCCTTTGTCAACCCATGTTCTTTGGACTAAGGTCTATGCGTCAGGAGGATATTGCAAATACTCCCTTTCATTGATATTCTCTGTGTCCGGAAAGGGGGCATGAGGACTCTCTAGTGTGTGTGTGCACACTTGCACATGTTTGCATGCCTTCGTTTGCATGTATGCGTGTGCATGTTGACATATTTACTTCCTGATAGAATTAAATATTGCTCTACATAAGCAATGAAATTTCCTTTTGATTGGATAGACTATTTGAGCCCAGTGCACCTTTTCCCTCAAACCTGACAGGAACACGAAAGGTAACTAACTGTTCACGGGATGCCTGCTAACATGCTTGTGAGCAGGGGAACATGACTGCAGAATAGACTTGGCATTCCCACTGCTCCTTGTCAATGAATGCTCACTTAGGAGATATGTGTGCTACTTTCTATAAGCTTTAAAATCCCTAGAGTTTTTTTCTTTTTTTTCTTTTTTAAAAACATAAACCGTGTTTCTGAAACTCACGGCCTCCCTTCCAGTCTCCGTAGCATCAGTGAGATCCTCTTTGGAATACATGTTTAGACGTGTAGACATAACCAACATGGCGACAGGCTTGGAAAGGTTTCCGTGACCACCGGTTCACATCAAGGACTGGGGCACCAGGTATTGTCACCAGCAGGAAGCTTGGCGTCTAGGCTTTCTCGATGTTGGGTGCTGTTCAAATTAGGATAAATGTTCTCTTCCGTCCAGCAACTCGGATCCTAGCTCCCATGGCACATCTCTGTGCTACCAGAAGACTTTGAGTCTGCTCTTCAACGCAGCCTGGTCTATAACTGTCCCCCTGGGGACCTGGGTCAGGAGCAAAAAGAGCCACTAGGGTCCACATGCCCCTGAGCTCCATTCTGAGGGGCTCTGGAATCCCCTTTTGAGTCAAAAGTAACAACTGATTAAAAAGTAATAAGTTTGACATGTGAACAAATACTACAGAACTGCTCTGAACGAATGAGTTTGGACCACCCCTGGAAGTGATCGATTTGGGATGATGGCATTATGCCAGCGACTTCTGGAAGTTTCTTAGGGGCTTCTTTGGGTTGATTTACAATCCAGATTTACAATCTGAGTTTTAAAAAAACCAAACCACCAAAAGCAAAAACAAAAACAAAAAAGACCCCACAACAAAACAGCAAAAAAAAAGCCCCTCAGTCTATTTTTGTTGTGATTGGGCATGATTTTAACAACAGCAGCATTCTCAAAACATTTTTCTTTCCCCAAAACATTTAAGATAATTATTCCAAAGCCAGAAGGGCCTGCAGTCATCTGTCCCTGCCGCTCTACAGGGCTTCCCAAGGCACGGCCGTTCCCTGGTGCTGGATTTTCAGACCATTTTCTCATGTCTGTTTGGCCTTTGTGGCTTTAGCTGGCCTTCCCCTGGTCTCTGGAGTTGTCGAGGCTGGTGAGAAGAGAGATGAGGACAAGCTCTAGATCCAATTTTTTTGTCCAAAACATGGCTGGTTTAAAGAAAAAAATCATAGTTTGAATTCTTGTTTTCAACATTATTAAATTTCACTGCTAGATGACTCACAAAGATGATGGCATTTGCTCAGAATTTGAAGAAGCATTTAGATAGAGCCAAGTGCGCTCTAGGCTCCTTCCCAGGAAAGATGAAGATTTAAAGGCCTGAGGGCCCACATGTGACTCCAGGCATATTCCTTGCGTTAGACTGTGTACTGCCAAGACTCTTAGCATTGACTTCATTTATCCGAGTGTAATAGTCAGTTGTAAGAGTCAGCTTTGCCTTGTGCCGAGCCACTGTCAAATCTCAGAGGCTTTCAACCACAAAGGTGTGTTTTGCTTTCAGAATACACGCAGGCTGCAGGCTGGCTGTGTCTCTGCTCCACCTGTCTTCGCCTCCCGGGTCCCAGCTGAGGAAGCTTCCCCTATCGCGACATGCCCAGTGTCACGGTGGAGGAGAAGAATAAGAGAGCTGGTGGAAGCGAGCCATGCCCTGTAAGAATTCTGCTCGGGTCTGGTGTTATCTCCAGTCATGTTCTGTTGCCCAACAGATCATATGGGAACACCTGTCCTTGTGCTGGGAGGTGTACTTGACATTTAAGGGGGGGGGGCACTGCAAGTCCAGGTGGGAATGTACAAATCCTCTAGAGGGGAGACAGGCATGAATCAGTGTGCTGGTGAATCAGTTTGCTACGGTCTTCCCTCTCAGTCACCAGCAAACACCTCGGTTCCTTCCATCCACAAAATAAATTCAGTATTGTCCCAACGAAAGATACCTCAAAATTCTCATCTGGTCATGGAATCAAGTGTGAATTTCAGGATCTCATGGTAACTTTCAGGCTCTTCCCCAAGTCTGGGTTTGGTTGCTCTTGATCTGGAGGCCCAAAAACTTAAAAAAAAAAAAAAAAAAAAAAAGGTTCCTGTCCACGTGGATAGAGGATACGGCCTTCCACTTGGAAGGAGGAAGAATGGCACCCACGTAGCCATCTCTGATGCATATCGGTTCTGAAATCCTATTAGACAAACGTGAGAAGTCCAGAGCATGTAGAATGTTCCTGGAGTGGGTCAGTTCCTGCACCCTGGAGTAAGCTCCATTGTTCCCCATGGCTCTGGACTTCTCACTTTGGGAGATCCTTCCTTCTGGATGATTCCCTATGGACACATCTGAAAAAATAGCCTAGTATATCCCTCCCTTGGGGACCCAGCAGCTTTCTCAGCCTGCCTCCTGCCTGTAGAAATTTGGGACCCCTAAAGTTATTTTTAGGGGTCTGATGGCCACAGTCTCTTTTATGCCAGGATAGCGTCTCTTTTGGTAGTATAACTCATTCTAAGTCATTATCAATTTTTATTTCCATTTGATTTCAGTTCTTCCATGGACCAGTCACCACACCCACACTCCTTTTTGAGACAATTCTTTTCCAGACATCCCTCTCTCTCTAGATTTCATTATAGGCACTTTGAGCTCATCAGGTGTTGGTGGGACTATGTCATGAATCACTCTTCCTGTGGACATTGTGTCCAGGTGTGGAAGGATTTGCCAGGTGTGGGGTGGGGTTGGGGGATGTATTTTAATCCATTTGGAGATCTTCATATGCCCTTGGTTTGGTGTGTATCCTGAGGCTAGGTCTTCCTCCTCTTCCCTTCAGAGACTATTTGACTGTCTTTCTTTTGTCTTTATTGATAAGAGATGAGAAACAGTTGCAGTGTCCAACCTTTGAAGTTCCAGAATGTCTAGATTTCCTTTTGTTCTCTCACCCCTGCTGGAAACGAGCTAATCCTTTTCTGAGCTCGTCTCTTTCTTGTTGCACTTTGTCAAATGCATAATGACCAAGTCCCATTCCTGGTGCTCTGTTCTGCGGCCTTTTCACCCAAAGCTATGCAGTCAGCCATGCTGGAACAACGTACATCTCAGCGGCTCACAGGTGTGTGTGTGTGGCTGGGTGTGCTTCGGCTCTGCCTGAATTCTTATTCTGAGACTCGGGTGCTGGGAGCAGCCCCTGTTGATCACACCTGGCGATCCCTCTTAGACCTTCTGCTTGGATGCTATGACCTTCACATTCACTCATGTTCCACTGGCCCCAGCAACTCACATGCCCAGCCCTGACAGCGGGGGACGAAGGGAAGTGGAGGCGTTGAGTGGGGATGTAGGATTCTCCCACCGCAGAGGGGAGGACTGAGTAACTGTGAATACAAATAAGAATCTATGACCAGGCCTATTCAGTGTTTGGTATAAAATGAGAAGAAATAGCTAAGTGATGACACCGGAGCTTACGATAAAGTCATACCCATCTCACCAAATAAGCAAAATTTGGGAGAGGGGTAGCTTGATAGTTTCCTTGGAGAGATTTCTTTTAGGTTCCCTCCTGGTGGTGATTTTACTCACAGAGTTTCTAAAAACTCCTCTAGGGAGTGGGAACATTCATGTTTGTGAAGATACCCAGTGCAATGGATGTTTTTTTCTCAAGATCTCTCGCTTCGGGGCCCCTGGGTGGCTCAGTTGGTTGGGTGGCTGACTCTTGGTTTCCGCTCGGGTCACGGTCTCAGGATCCTGGGATTGAGCCCCGCATTTGGTTCTGTGCTCTGTGGGGAGTTTTTGGGGGGATTTCTCTCCCTCTCCCTCTTCCCCCGCCCCACAGCTTGTGCATGCGCACTCTCTCTAAAATAAATAAACCTTTAAAAAAGAAAAAAAAAGGGGTTGCCTGGGTGGCTCATTCAGTTAAGCAGCTGCCTTGGGCTCAGGTTGTATTCCCAGGGTCCTGGGATCAAGTCCCACATTGGGCTCCCTGCTCGGCAGAGAGCCTGCTTCTCTCTCTCTCCCTCTGCCTGCCACTCTGCCTACTTGTGCTCTCTATCTCTCTGTCAAATAAACAAATAAATTCTTAAAAAAAAAAAAAAAGACCTCTCTCTCACCCTCTACAGTGCGGTACCCCACCCGACCTTCCAGAACTTTCTTCTTTGTTAATTCTTTGATAATGGGGACGTGTTTTAAGACTGCCAAGGAACTGTGCACCTTTTGTTTCTAAATCCCACTTTCAGCACAGAGCACTGTGTGTTCTGGATCATTAAATCTGCTCGAATGGTTGTCTGTTGAAGTGAGAGGAGGCTATAAAGTTGATGGGAAAGAGAATCTTAGGATCATAAATGCGAAACTCCACTCTGAGCAATTAGAAGTTGGTTTGCTGCATTGCTCCCGATGCCAGCCGGATGCTTCTGCAGTCGTCTGAAACCCAAATAATTACTTGTCTGCGCTGCCCAGCCTGGTGGTTGGCGAGAGAGGGCGAGAGCTTCTTGTCCTGCCCGTCGTCATAAGATCCGCGGAAGTGGAGGCTTGTCTCTGTTGGGAGGCTTTCAGACAGTCCTAGATGGGAATTCTTGGAATTCTGGCTGTGTCATCTTCACTTATCGGATAGGAAAAGTAGTAAGTGTTGCCCTGGGACTTAGGTAAAATGTGTAAAGGGACTAGCACCGTGCTTGCCAGATACCGCAGTTCACAGACGCGAAGACTCACTCTTTTTTGTATTTTTAGCATCTCTGAACTGAGTCTTTGTCTTCCATGAGCGAGGGCACACCATGGGATTGACACACTGCATAAAATAAAGGTGTGTCGAGGTGCAGAAGGGATGGGGAGCTTCCTGGGAGAGCGCGTGCTTGGGGAAGAGAAGCCAGGTGCACGCGGACCTGGGAAGACAGTCTCGGTGGCCAGGGGCAGATGGGCTCTTGAGCTTTGTCCCTTGAACTTGGCTCCTAGTCCAGTTCAGACTGTTGCCTTCCTGCCCAAGTATTAAGGTGAGGCGAGGGGTGGGGGGAGAACAGGAGAGACACATGAGATGGGATGACATCCTGAGAAGTCACTGTGGCCGCTGGCTGAGCGGCTGCTGTGGGGACAGCTGGACGTGGCTGAGTCTTGTGCAGGAGGCCCAGACGGGAGGACTGGGGAGGAAAAGGAAGCTGTAGTACTCGCCACCTGCGCAGAGACAGGACCTCGGTGCAGCTCCCGGGGCTGGCCTGGGGACTTCTGGAGACACCTGCACGAGCCTGGAGGCGTGCCTTAGCCGTGTGGCAGGAACCAGGGACGCGTGCTTATGTTTATAGTTTAGGGGATCAGATAGCGTCGTAAGGTCTGTTTTCCCCTTCTGCTCCAAGGTTGCGAGTGTGCGTGCAACCGCGGGTGCAACTTACAACGTGTCACGTCTTGGAGATGAAACGTAGTATTGAGATTAATGGAGCGTTCAAATGCAATTAACTTCAGGGCTTGCTAATTGACTGAGCAGAAGTGCCTATTGTTCCAAAAGATGGAGTGGCTTCCGCCCGCGATCCCTGTTGGAAAAGCAGAAAGCCGGATCTCGGGGTGTGCGAGTATGCCTGGGTGAGGCCACACTTGTGCGTGAGGCTCTCAGTCGGCACTAGACTTCAGCATATGGTTATGTGGGTGTAGGTGGCTGGTTTATGTTTGTATAAGGAGACAGTGGAGGTTTCTGAAAAATGTCTGCTTAGCAGACTAAAAAAAAAAAATGAATTCAGGGCATTTTAGTTAAAATAGTCATGAACAGGGGCATCTGGGTGGCTCAGTCAGTTGAGCATCTGACTCTTGATCTCAGCTCAGGTCTTGATCTCAGGGTTGTGAGTTCAAGCCCCGCATCAGGCTCCAAGCTGGGCATGGAGCCTACTTAAAAACAAAAAACAAAACAAAACAACAGTCACAAAGGTGTGACAAGGAGCCACTTCAGTGACCGTGGTTCCAGACTGCTGGTGCTTGGGACCATCTGGGCCCCTGGTACGTGGCTGCTTATCAGACTGACTCAGCTTTTGTCCTATGCCAAGATTAACAAGGTGCTGGCATGTGAGTTAGTGCTGGGGTGATGCGGAACGGGGCTGGAGTGGTAGTGGCTGAAGAAAGGCTACTGTGGGTGGCCATGGGGAGTGGAGTGCCTCATTAGACCTGGTGGGATTTTAATTTATGGAGGGGAGTGGGTGTTAACACTCTGCATTCTTCCTTCCCAGAGCCAAGCTCCTTTTCATGGCCTATGAGGCCCTGTGCACTCTGGGTCTAAGCAACCTGTCCAGCCTCCCCTAAACACTCTCCCTTCCATTCACTTTGCTCTGGCCATTTTGGGCGTCTTTCTAGTCTACAGATGCACCAAGCTCGTTCCCACCACAGGGCCTTTGCACATGCCGGGCCCTCTGCTTAGAAGATGTGGCCCTCTGCCCTTCTCATGGCTGGCTTCCCTTCCTTCTTCACACATTAGCTCCTGTATCACATGCCATCTCTCTGCAGTACCCTGTTTCTCACTCAGTACTTATTCTCCTGAAGCAATCTTGGTTATTTATTTACTGACTTTCTGTCCACCTCCCCTGTTAGCATGCTAAGTTTCCTGAGGGTGAGGGTCCTGTCTGTCCACCTTTTATTTTTCATGTCATATCCTGGGGCCTGGAGGAGTGCTTGACACATAGTAGGTGCTCAGGGAATCTTTTTCTGGTGACTGAGTGTAGGACCCAAAGACCACTCTGGTTCATTCACTGTCTTTTCCGTACAATATCTACTATGATCTCAGTTCTTCCCAGAACACGGCAAGGCACTGAGGTGCGAGGTGATGGAGAACACAGGATATTTACAAACAATGTACCAGTGGTGAAGTTTTGAAACTATGCTCAATTTCCAGATCTATGATGGAGGAGGTGGTACTCTATTTTGTGTGGGTGGGGAAGCTCTATTCCTAATGGCATAATTACTCTGTTACCTATTTAATAAATGGCTTTGAATACATGTTAAGCGAGAGAGAAGAATCTGTATCTAGTTGGGAGTAAAAGTCCCACAGAGATACAGTGGGAGGCATGGCTGGTAGGATGTGCTCCAGAGAACGGAGGTTGCAAAACCAGGAGACTCAGGTTCTAGTCCCACCTCCTACAGCAGCCGCCAAAGAAGCTTGATTAAAGTGTCTCCCTGGACCTCAGTTTCCTGATTTGCAAGTAAGGCATTTGGCCCAGATCAGTGACTTTTCTTCTCTGCTAGTCTGGCCCTGTGGGGGACTCCCTGGATGTTGAAGACCCTCTCCCCTAAAAAATACCCAGGTATATAATTTTGTCCCCTTAGGATTTGGGACAGTTAGCGGACCTTTGAAGCCCAGATTATGAACCCTGGATGAGCTCTTCTTTGTCTTTTTCCAGGTCAGTCTCCCCAGAGTATGTTCCGTGGAGAACCTTCCATTGGATGCTAGTTGATGAGACACCTCAGTTCAGCTCCGGGGTCCCACATACGTGGCTAAGATGGTGGATACGTGGCCTAACTAGTCGCCCGTAGCTTGGAGACTGTGAAAACATCCCTAGTCATGGTTTAAAGTTTGGGAACTTCTCTGGTCAGCACTTGTTCTTGCCTTAGTAGATCTGGTCATGGGTCAGCACGTGTCTGCTACCCGTCAGAATGAAATTTTCCACTGTTCTGGACTGCATGTGTGTTTCCCCCCAAAGTGTATATAATGAAATCCTGATCCCCATTGTGATAGTATCAGCACGGAGAGGTACTGGGGTGTCTTTAGGAGGCTACTGGATCATGAGGGTGATGCCCTATCAATGTGATTAGTGCTCTTATAAGAAGAGACAAGAGAAATCTGGCTTTTCTCTCTGTCCTCCACCATGGGAAGGTGTGATGAGAATGTCTGGGGGGTCAGGGGGGCTCAGTCAGTTAAGCATCCGACTCTTGATTTTGGCTCAGGTCATGATCTTGGGGTCAGGGGATCAAGTCCCGTGTTGGGCTCTGTGCTGAGCATGGAGCCTTCTTGGAATTCTCTCTCTCCCTCTGCCTCTGCTTCTCCCCTACCCCACGACTCACTCTCTCACTTAAAAAAAAAAAAAAAAATGTCTGCAAACCAGGCAGCGAGCCCTCCCCGAGAACCAGATCTGCCGGCACCTCGGTCTTGGACTTCCAGCTTCCAGAAGTATGAGAGATGGATGTTTGTTGTTTCAGCCACCCTGTGGTCATTTGTGGTCACTGACTAAGATGGACACTCTGACCCCTCAGGGTATAGGTCTCACCCACATGCTGCACACCGCCATCCTGGGGTCCCCCTACCCTGGGTTGGGTAGCAGCCACCTGGTGTGGTCCTGTGGCAGCCCCTTCTCCCTTCCTGGTCATTTCCATCAGATGTAGACACTTCTTCTGAGACCCGTTTACCTCGATGACCCGTGTCAATCTGCTTTCATCGAGAGCAAGCCTGGCCAGCCAGGGCTCTCCAGATGATTCTTCTGCTCTTGGCAGAGACAGTGTGGTCGTGTCACACAGCTAACCATGGACTAGCTGGCCTGATGTAATCATACTGGGTAGGTTCTGAGGTGTTGAGCGTGGTCCCGTCCTTTTGGGACGCTGGTTGCAACAGGGATTTGAAGGGGGCTCTGAGTCCTTACCTGCCCCCCAAATCTCTCTCCCACGATTCCTCCTGTCTTCTGCCCCGAGAAGAATCATCTTGAAATGTTCCTGTTTGAGACAGGATGGCGGCTCCGAGGTTCCTCCCACTCCCACCTGTGGGCTTGTTAGGCTGCGCAGCTAATATCCCAGTAGGCAGAAAGCACCTGGCTGGGGCTCTGGCTACAGAAGCCTCAGGTTTCAGGGAGGCAGCCACAGCAGGGACAAGCCCAGACGCCAGAGGACAGTCCGGGGTCTCTCCTGTGGCAGATCCAAGAGAAAGAAACTTTTCGGGAGAAGGAAAGTTGCCGCACTACAGTGTCATCGAGGGCTAGCCCGCCCTGGGGTCTCACCGGGGACATCTCCGAATGCGAGAACGGGCCAGAGCCAAGATCCTGGCCGATCCACCGGTCTGTTCCTTCTCCCCCTTGTTCTGTGCACGGGACTCGTGTGCAGAGCTTCCTGCTCCAGAATCTGGGGGCCACAGGTCTCATGGGGCCGTTGTCTTTACCTGCGGAGGAGGACACGGCCAGACCTGCTTAGGGGGGCAGACCCGGAGGCCCTGAGCGGGGGTGGGATGGGAGTGGTTGGATCCGTTCGTCGTTCTCTGGGAGGGAGGGAGAAAGGACAGCTATTCTGGAATGGGCGTGAGGCAGAAACATGGGCGCCGGTCTCCACTTGGGTTCTGCCGGCTCCGCGTGGGAAGGAGGTCTCATGCCATCTGCCTGAGTCATTCTCTTCTGACAGTGTTTTCCTTCCACACCCCTAGCAGGACCGGGAGAAGCGAGCAGAGAGAGCTGCTGAACGAAAACCCGGGAAATATCACTGTTTCCTAAATGCCAAATCCCCCCTGCACACGTCGCTCCTCCTGTGAGTGTGGGACTCCAGTCAGCCCAGCTTCATGCTTCTGGAAGGTTCTCTCTTGCTCTGTGGTGGGATTGGCTATGAGAGCTTCTTCAGGCAGGAGCAGGTGTTTCGATCCGGCAGGCCTGGCTTGCAGGTGCCAGAGTTGGCTTGGGGCACTGCTGGAGGGATTTGTCCCTCAAAGGGTGGTCGGGAGTTACCCTGTCACTTGGCGGGTCTCCCATGAAACATAATGAGGAGGAAGAGAAGAAACGCTGCCGCGATCTGTAAAGATTGCTGCAGAGGGAAGGATTTTCTGGGACATAACTGGATTTTGATTTGAGGCCTTTAATGAGATTTATTTCGGGAAGCTCTGCCAGTGGATATTCTTCTGAGTTACCCATTAAAGCCGTGTTTCAATAAACAAGGTCTGTTTCAGACGAGTTGCCTTCTGTCCTCAGTTGGAGTCGGCAGGAATCAGTGCGCATCTCTTGCAGCACAGCAGGCCAACCGAAACACGCTCGGCATGGACAGCCTGCCAGGCGCCGGCCCTGGAGTCGCCTGGCACCGACCTCCCAGGCCCCCGCTCTGGCGGCTGTCCACTTTCTCCGCCCGGAGGCTCAGATGCGGTGGAGCCCTGAGTCCGGGTCCGGGCCCGGGCAGGCAGAAAGTCTAGGAGACGACCCTGCCTCCAAAGGCAGGGGAGACATTCTCACCTGTGATGCCCAGGTGTCTTTCCTGGTCAGGTGCATTGGCCAGGCTTCCCGGCCGTTGGTGGCCCAGACCTCTGGCTGACCCCCTCTCCTCCTCGCCTGGACTCCCAGGCAGGGCACTGGACACAAACCCCCAGCCGGTTTCCCATCTGCTTGTTTTTGCATCCCTGACCTCTTTGGATCTGATCTCTTTCCCGTGTGACTTACAGAGCCTCTAGGTGTCCTCGGGCCGGATCTCCCATTCTAGCCTTTCGCGTCTGCTCCATCTGGCTGTGAGCTTGAAATAAGCTTTCGGCATGGAGACGTTCTTGCTCCTGATGGCAGGCGTGCCGGTCACAGGGCTGGGGCTGAGATGAGATGTGAGCGGCACGGAAACTCGTGGCCAGCGCGGGGGGCTGGAAGAGGCCAGGAAGCTTCGGTCTTGGACAGTGAAATTTAAGAGCAGAGCCGAGCAGCATCTGCTGGGGTCAGGTGAGGAGAAACCGATCCAAGGAAAAGAACTGACTGCAACCTCGTGTTGCAGTGATTTTTCTGAAAACACATATTGGGGTCAGCGCGCCCTGGGATCGAACAAGCTTGAATCATCTAGACAGACAGGCACGTGGGTGGCAGGTGACGCGGGAAAAGCTGGCAGAGCTGGGGCTGGGACCCAGGGCGGTGCCGTCCATGGGACAGTTGAGGGCCAGCTGGGCACCGGCTCTGCTTAGCCTCCCTCTCGCCGGCTCTCGGACTAGCATTCTGTGTAGCCCAGCGGAGTCTTATTCACGCTGACGAGGGGCGGGGCGGGCGGTGGGAAAGGGGAGCTTGTCACGATCCGGCTGAGGTTCTGTCCCCTCTGGGTGGGCAGTCCAGTGTGGCTCTTGTGCAGGGCTCTGTTGGTCCAAACTTTGGTGTTGTCCGGAGTGGCAGATGGGAACGGGGAGCAGAATCCTGGGGAAATGACTCCCTTCCGACCCCACTCGTGATTGCCGTGCCATCCGCAGAAGGTGCCGGCTGTGTCTTTGTGCACAGGAGTGGCACACGGTGGCAGAAGCTCGAGAGGGCTGGGATGAGAAGCTAGGGCTTGGTCAGCTGCAGCCTCCGGCTTTCCCGCAGACCCACGCGCCGCTGTGGCCCAGAGTGGCATCAGCCACTCTTGTGTCGCTCTGCTGTCTGTGGCCACACCTCCCTGCCTGGACCACCCAGAGTACGGAGGCCCGAAGATGGGAGACAAAGACTCCCTTCCTTGACCGAACTTTAGTTAGTGGCCGTTGAATGCGCTTGGCCCACTGAGCCCTGGTTTGGGCAAGAAATCCTGCTAAGTCAGTTTATGGGCAGTGCCCTCTTCCTTTGTTTTCTGATAAACTTTCTGGGGCCCGCCACCCTAGAAGGATGGCTTTGGTGGAGTGTTCCCTATTCTGGTTACTGGATGGGGAAATTCCAGTAGACAGAGTAGGTATCTGGTTCCCTCGCCTCCACTGCCCTTTCCCCTCTGTCTCACTCAGTTCAGGCAGCTGTAAAAAAATATCACGAACTTAGATTTCTCATCAACACCAGACTTTTATTTCTCACAGTTCTGGAGGCTGGCAGAAGGAGCTCAGGGGCTCCCTGGGGGTCTCTTTCATAAGGACCCCACGTCCATTCTTGAGGGGGAGCCAATCACCTCCCAAAGGCCCCACCTCCTCTTACCATCACATTAGGAATTTGGTTTCAACACCGGAATTTGGGGGTGAGGGACACAAGCATTCAGTCAATAACACCTGTATTCCTGGAAAATCCTCCCCGGGCTTTCTGTCCCCGGGCTCACTCATTACCTCTTTAGAAAGAACCTTCCCTGCCACAGCTCCATCATCATCTTCCCTGTCCCCAGCAAGGCCCAAGCTGTATCTTCTTCCTTTTGGGGACCCCTGTGCCTGCATGTGCGGGGTGAGTGACCAGCATCCGTTGCTACCGTGCCCAGCAGCAGGAGTTGGGGTCGGCAGAGTGTTTTCCTGCCCGGGAGCTCCTGGGCTCCCATTCTGTACAAGGCAGGAGTGTGGAGGAAGGCAGGGCGTTGGTTTTAGGGTGAGGGCGGCTGAGTTTAGGGGCTCTGGGAGGAGGCTGGTTTTCCAGACCTCAGGACGTCCCCTACTCCTCCAGGCACACAAATCTTTTCAGACAGATAGAAAAAAACCTATTAAGCCCAATTACTTTGAAGAATTCTGAGTGTTTCCCTCCATTATCTGCTCCCCCCTCCACTGCCCCCTTCAGATGTAATGGGAAAAAGACCATGAAGATAAATGATCTGGCGGTCTCGTGGCTGCTGAGGACCTGAGGCTTGGCTGGCCCTTTGCGCTGGGGGCTGGCTCAGTCTCCCGGGGCCGAGGTCCAGCAAACAAAGCCTCGAGAGAGACTCACAGTTGCTGGGGTCGTTACAAGTGGGCTTGCGGGGCGCGAGCAAGCTTCAGTCATTTTTCTCTTGCTTGACAGCTGGGAAATAGTACAGATTGGGATGGGCCTGCAAGACGCCCACCAGCATCAGGGGCTGAAATGGGTTTTTGCTGTGGAATGTCCAGCCAGAGAGCGACACCTGCCCCCGACGTGGGTTCCATCCATTCCCCCTTCCTGTGTATGTTGACAGAGCTTCTTAACGACCCTCCTTCTCAACCCATTCCTAACTCCAATATGCCATTCTTTGTCAAGGGGGAAAACAACAAAATGATTCTCAGGTTCCTCTGCCTATCTGTAAGTCTGGATCCTCTCCACGGTGGCCAAGGGGAGAGAGAGTAAGTGCCAGGGAAAGGTCTTGGGCCATGCTGAGCGTCCCTCCTGGGCAGAGGAGTGCCCACCAGAAGAGAGCAGGTGTCCAGCTAATACCACACCATCTCGGTTACTTTGCCTAGCTGCATGTTAAGTGTTTCTCTTACTGGCTTGCAGAGCATGGCTGTGATTCGATCAGTGTGTTCTTGTCCTGGGCATGCTGGTATGGACGGGTCTTCCCTTCCCCTTGGTCCTTGGTTCATTCATTCACTCTTCCCTGAGCCTCTGTGTTAGTTTCCTAAGGCTGTCGTAACTGATTACCCCAAACCTGACACATTTCAAACAATAAGCATTTATACTCTCCTCGTTCTGGAGGCCAGAAGTCTAAAATCGAGCTGTCAGCGGGGCCGTCCTCGCTCTCTATGCAGGCTCTAAGGGAGGATCCTTCCTCGCCTCTTCCTAGCTTCTGGTGGCTCCCGGCAGTCTTGGTGGTCCTTAGCTTGTAGGTGCATCACCCCGATCTCTTGCTTCCAACGTCACATGGCCTTCTCCCCTGTGTGTCTTCTTACAAGGACATGCTCGTTGGATTTAGGGCCCCGTCTGCTCCAGCGTGACCTCATCTTTGTAATATCTACAAAGACCCTGTTTTCAAATAAGGTCACATCTGAAGCTCCACATGAACATGAGTTTGGGGTGGGGGGAGCTCTATAGCTGCTATTCATCAAGAAGCTTAGCGTGTGCCAGGCCCTACGCTGTCTGCTGGGAGTATGTTAGTGTGCAAATACAGATGGGGCCCCGCCCTCTAGGGACGTACAGTCTGGTGGGGAAGACAGTGACTGTGTTGTCACGCTCGTGTCCCCTGCAAACTGGAGCCTCCCTCCTCCGGCCCGCGCTCCCAGCTCCGTCATCCAGGTAGCCGTCTTCCCCCGCGTCGCCGCCAGGCCTCCACTTCCAGTACACGGAGTCAGTGCACGTCCCATCCTGTCGCCGTTGCCCCCAGCCCAAGAGGCTAGGGCTCTTGTTGCCACGCCCCGTCCCCCCTTTCATGGCAGCGCACGCCTCTGATTTCCCTGGGTTTGGATGCTGAGCCACACACGGATCACCTTCAGGATGCGATGGGCCTTCAACACAGTGGAGGGCATCGCCCCTGGTCCTGGCCCACACTGGAATTCTGGCTGCTCAGGTCACCTTGTTGGCTTTCAGGCCTCATTCTCATAAATTGCAAGGGGAAAGGTTTCTCTTCAGCTTCACTTGAATCCTGTTTTTCCAGTTTCATCGGAATTGCTGATAAGCTGATGGATTTTTGTTGGTACTGGGACCTCCTGCCGCATAATCCTTCTGGGGGCTGACGAACTTTCTTTCTCTAACAGACAGTGATGCGCGGGTGATGCTTTGAAGCTTGGGTTCAGCTTAAGAGAAGGAAGATGCTAAGAACAAGGGCCCCTCCTCTGCACTGTTGCTGGTGGATGCCCGACCCTCTAATTGCTGCTGTTCTGTAATTAGTGTCCACTGTCCTGGCAGTCACTCAGAAACGCCCGGAAGCGGGGATTCTGTTGTTAATTGTTGTATTAATGACCACTGATACTGATAAGGCTCTCCCTAAATAATTGCTTCCAGTTACTTACCACCCTATTCTGTGCCCTGGGGGGCGGTGCCTGCCTCCTCCCTCACCCTCTGTCCCCACCCTTCCCTCCCATAGCTGGTTATCTGCCCAGCCACCAGAAGGACCCCAGAAAGGTGCAGACCAGGTTGCACCTAGCTGTAGCCTTCCAGCGTCGGACTCCTGCTACCCCTTTTGGCCTCCTCTGCAGTCACCCTGCCCTCCGTCCCGCTTTCTCCCCGCAGTCACTGCCCGGGGTGTTGGGTGTCGAGCAACTGCAGTGGAGGAGAGGGCTAGCTGGGGAGTCAGATCTGCGTTCTTGACTTGGCTCTGCAGAGGAAGAAAGGGAACTAGGTGGGGAGGTATGTGTGTGCATATATGCCCGTGTGTGCATGCATGTACACAGATGTGCATACACAGCCATAGGTGCACATGTGTACACGCGTGCATGTGCTGGCATACACGCATGGGTGTGCCTGAGTGCAGGTGTGCGCATGTGTGTAGGACGTGTGCACGTGAGTGTTGCACGAACATGTGTGCATGTACACATGTCTGCAGATGTGTGTTCATGAACACTATGCATTTATGCGTGTGCACACATGTTCACATGTGAATTTTATGGGTGTATTTGTGTATGCGTATGCACACATGCCCGTATGCATGCCTGTGCGTATGTGTGTGACTGTGTATGTTAGTGTATATACCTCTGTGTGCATGTGTGTGTGTGTGTGTGCTCTTTCTTTGCCAAGCTCAAGAGCTTTCCAGTGAAATTGATTCCCTGAGCCACAGCAGGTTTTCGCTGTGTTTTTCACTGGGATTCTTGGGTTTGGTTTGGGTAAGGGGAGAAGCCCAGTAACTTACTCCTTTCCTCTTTTGAGGACCACCTTGGGGCTGTCCTAAAATGCTGACATGAACAACAAAACACTCCTTCCCTAGCAGCAGTGGTATAAGAAGGAGCGGGTTCTCCGGGGACCTGAACTGTCCTGATCAATTCTGCGCCCATGACGTCAGGTGCTTCAGCCCCTCAGAAATGCCCCGCGTGTCCCCACTTTTTTAGAAGCTGCCTTTTGAAAACGAACATTTCCTTCATGGTGAGCTTAGTTGTCTTTCTACCATCTGTCCACTGGAGCTGCTGTTACTAAGGTGATTTCTTAATTGCTAAATGCAATGGATGCTTTCCAGTGCGTTGTTCGACTTTCTGCTGTATTTGGTTTGCTTGGCTGTTTATTCTTTTTTCTCATAAAATTCTCCAGCTTTGGCTTTACAGGTACCTTTTTTTTTTCTTGCTCTCTTTCTTTTTTCTGCTCTGTTTTTCCATGGTGTTCTATCCTTCTTTGGACCCTGTTCCTCCCATCTGTCCTTAAATGTTGCCTGCAGCCCCCACCTGGCTCCATCCTCTGCCCTCTTCTCTCGGGTAAAATCTTTCCCGTGCCAGATGCTTCATCTGCTCTCAGAACGCATTCCCTTCCAGCTCTGTTGCCAGCCCACACTTCTTGGGTGCCACACGCCTGTTTCCACCTGCCCGTCAAGCATTTCCAGAACACGAGACTCTCACATCAAACTCAGTATGTCCAAAGCAGGGCTCCCCAGCTGCCCCAAGCCCATGGATTCCCTGGCATTTGCTTACATTTATGCCACCCACATTCACCTGTTTGCCTCAAGCCTCCAACACTTGGCTTCTCTAGACCAGCTCTGTTCCGCAGAACTTCGCGTGTTGATAGATGTGTTTTCTAACCACACATCCAATATGGAAGCCACCAACCACGTGTGGCTACTGAGCGCTTGAAGTCTGCCTAGTGTGACTCATTGAAATTCCATGCCATTTAGGTTTTTTTGTCCTGTTTTTAAATATTTTATTTATTCATTTGAGAGAGAGACAGACAGAGCACAGCAGGGGGAGAGGGAGAGGGAGAAGCAGGCTCCCCGCTGAGCCGGGATCCCAATGTGGGACTCGATCCCAGAACTCTGGGATCAGGACCTGAGCCAAAGGCAGATGCTTAACCATCTAAGCCACCCAGGCATCCCAGTGTCATTTAGTTTAATGACTTTCTATTTAAACAGCTGCATGCGGCTGATGATCCCATACTGGACAGTGTAGTGCAAATGGCTTCTAGTCCCTCACTCTCCTCACTGGATTTCCCACAGTCCAGGCCTCTGGCTTCTCTCTCAGGAATGATCCAGTAGCTTCCAAGATGGTGCCCGTGGTCTGATCCTTTCCCAGTGTGCTCTTGGAGTGGGCTCTCAGGACTTTGCTTGTGTATCGTCCCCCAGTGAACCCCTTCCTTCTCTCACTCCCACGAGCAGGCAGACCTGAGCCCATTCTCTTCTGTGTCTCTACTTCTATTATTACAATTAACGAGTATGTTATAAATTTTGTTTTGTTTTATTTTTTTAAAGCTTTATTTATTTATTCATTTATTCGAGAGTGCGCGTGCATGTGCGGGATGGGGGCGGGGCGGAGGGAGGCGGAGAGACTGTCCCGCAGACTCCCTGCTGAGTGTGGAGCCTGCCACAGGGCTCGGTCTCACAACCCTGAGATCATGATCTGAGCCAAAATCAAGAGTCGGCTGTCCGACTGACTGAGCCACCCAGCTGCCCCACGACTGTGTCATAAATTTTAAAAATACAGCTGTGCCCCCTCTGTGAACTCTTCAGGAAAGGAGCAGTTGGTGTTTATACATCTTCTGGTGTGTGGGGGGTACAGCACTAATAAACGTTTACTGTGCGAATTCCTCTGATAATTTGTGGTAGAAATTCCATCTCTTGAAAAATCACATAACTTGAAAACTGAGTTTTCACAGTACCGGAAAATAAGTTAGATTCACCGAAGACTGCCTACACAAACCAAAAAAAAAAAAAAAAAAAAAAAAAAAAAAAAATTTTTTTTAAAATCTTTAATAGGGCTTTGGGATTATGTGCACTTTATTAAACACTAATAGCACTAATTCTTTCCCCCAAAATAGCAATTTCTGTATGATCTATATTAGCAATTTTCATTTAAACTACAGGAGTTGGTTAAATAAAATGCCCCTTTCGAACCATTCCTCACAGAGAAAGAGTTTCTTGAACGTTCTCAACCGGCTTTTGCTGAAGGTAATGTTGAGATGGAGGGTTCTTTCCTTGAACTCACAGCCCCTGTGGTGGGGGGCACTGACTGGGAAGAACAGACGGTGGCGAAGGAGGGAGAAGACCAGAAGGGGGGGATTTGTTCCGGATGGTGGTGCCTTGGCAGCTGACGTGTTTCTGTTCTCTTCAGAGGAGGGGTGGAAAAGGGCTTTTCTGGACAGAAGCAGCACGTGTGGAGACGTCTGTAGTCCACGTGGGCGGTTTGCAAGCCAGGTCAGGGGGCTTTCCTCCTTCCCGTGCACGAAGGTCTCAGGAACGTGTTTCCAAGCTGGCTTCCCTCCATCCCACGGGAGACCCCCAGCTTTCCCTGCCGTCCGCCCATCCCTTCTCATGCCCACCTCATTCCCCACAGCTGCTAACTGTGTTTGACCCAAAATAGCCAGAGGAACAGTCTTCTGTTTTCAGTCAGTTGAGCAAAGATCTGGGTGTTTGTTCAGGCATGGTGTTAGGTTCTGGGGGTGTGTGTGTGGGGGTGTTGGTAGGATGGACCCGGTCTCCCTAGATCTAGGGACTCTCTAGGTACTCCCTAGATCCTAGGTCCATCCTTGCTGCCAATAGGATCAAGCCCAGACCCCAGCTTTGCCCAGGAGGCCTTCCCAACCCGCCCTCACCAGTGACCCCAGATGTGTCTTCTGCGGCCCGGCCCCACACGCTACACCGGGACTCCCTCCCTCCCTCTACTCCCCCCTCCACCCCTGGTCTGGCAATTCCAGTCGTTCTTCGAGACTCAGCTTAAATATCCCTTCTCTATGAGGCTTTTCTGACTCATTCAGCCCGAGGCATCAGCATCTTCTTCTAGATTCGACATTCCCCCGCTATATTATTAGCATTGGTTATTTTGTGTCGTACTCGATGAATTCTCATCTCGATCTCACTCACTGTGGTTCTTGAAGTTCAAGTGCTGTGCCGTCGCTGTCTTCATATCCCTGAAACAGTGCCTGGTATGTGGCAGGTATTCAGGACACAACTGAAAGGAGAACAGTATACTTACTGGGGTCGCGTGTGCCCTGTCGCCTAAGACAGCTCCTTTCCGCCTCTCGAATGTGCAGTGACTTACCCAGCCGCATTTCTGTCTTTTGGCCCCTTCTGCTTCCCAGCCCATTAGAACAGTGGCATCAAGATTTAGAACTGTGTCTTTTTAAAGTAAACTCTCTTTTTTTTTTTTTAAGATTTTATTTATTTATTAGAGAGAGAGCATGAGTGGGAGGGGCAGAGGGAGAGGGAGAGAGAGAATCCCAAGCACATTCCCTGCTGAGCATGGAGTTAGACTTGGGGCTAGATCCCAAGACCCTGAGATCATGACCGGAGCCAAAACCAAGAATTGGACGCTTAACGGACTGCGCCCTCAGGCGCCCCTCAAGTTAATCTCTTTTTAACCATGGTTTTTCTCATGTTGATGTGGGTTTTGACAGCAAAGTAAAGCTCCCCCACCAACACTTTGTACCCATTATTCTTCTGACATAAGATTCTGAAGCCATCGAGCAGGAATGAGATTTAAAGAACAAATTGTGTCGCATAGCTGGGCAAGGAGCTTACTTCTCTGTTGAGCTGCTGTGGTCCATCTGCTTTTATTCAATAGTGTTGGGTTCTTTTTCATTTTTTCTCTTATTTTTTGGGGGGGAGAAAGGGGTGGGAAAGATGGGTTGAGGGCGTTGTTGTCTTAGAACTTTGGATAAATGATCATTTTGACAAAGGAACAAAAGCCCTCATTCTGACTGGCACCATATTTGAAATCAAAGTCACAGCTATCATTATGAAGACCTCATTTCCTGGTGATTGATTTAACATAATTGCTTCTTGGAGAACTTACCCCTGAAAAACACATCGATGCTGGCAAGGAGCGACAAGCTGCACTCATTCCTCTCCCTCCCTCCAGCTCATCTCTTGGATCCAATGAGGCCATTAGTTGGAGGAAGCATTTTGGTGAGCAGCGGCCAAGAAATCTCCCAGAATAGTGGCACACTGAGCACTTTCTAACTCCAAAAATGGTGTGTGAACCTGCCGAGGTACATGGCTTGTGCATGGTTTGTGGACCAATTTCTTGTGCCTTGTGTCTTTTCACCTAGAATCCACGGAAATGTATAGCATCTTTTATCCCTGGAACTGAGAGATTCAATTTACTCCGCTGCTCACTTAGACAAGATAGGGAAAAATCACCCCAAATCAATGGGGAAATCAGTGCTTCAATCTGGCAGGAGCAATGCAATATTATTAAACTATTTCTCTTCCTGCTTCTTTAACCAAAGGAAGGTAACTATCTCATTTTTTTCCCCCTCCTAAGACTCTGCAGAGGAAATTCTGTATTTTTCTCTGTCACCTATGCTGGTCTCTCAATGGCATTTATAATTTAAAAAGAAAATCATAAATGTCTTCCCTTCTATTGCCATGGAAGCATATTTCATCCTGTGCAGTCCTTACCAAAAATCAAGATTCTTGCCTCCACGTTGGTCTTTCAAAGCATTTGTTCAACGAATCTTTATCAAGCACCTACTGTGTGCCTTCCTGTCCAAGGTGAGGCTCCTTCTCTCAGCCTTGCTTACCGTGGAGCCGAGAGGTCGGGTTCACATCGCTCTTATTTTTTTTTCCTCTCTTATTTTGACTCTTAATTAAAAGCCCTTCCTCTTGAGGCTTATGTTGTCTGCCTTTAGCGTTCTTGTTTTGGTGAGCGCAAGCTGACTGCTGTAACAAACATCCCCTCAAGCCCCAGGGGAGGACTATCTCTTGCTCAAGCAACAGCCCCATTGAGGTAGGTTGGGAAGAACTGTTCTGCTCCGTTCTTGCCCCCTCCTTGCTGCGTTCTGTTCCCCAGACTTCCTTTATCCCGTGGCTCCCGCGGTCTCCCCTTAGACCCTCTGCCTCTAGCCTGCAGATATGGAAAGAGCGTAGCGAGGAGGATTTTGTGAGAAGTTTTTTAGGTACCGAGTCCAGAAATGTTGCGTATCTCTTCTGCGCGCATTCCGCTGGCCAGAACCGCGTCACGTGGCCCGCCTGTCGGGAATGCAGGCAAGGACATCCAGCTGGATGCCCAAGAGGGAGAGGGGACGGAATTTGGGGAACACAGAGCAGAACCTCCCCACTGCCGTCGGCTTCCACGTGGACAGTTCTTGGTGCTCCCCTCATGGTGCTTCCTGGTGGTCACTCCCTGAGCCTTGTCCTCAGCTCAGACTAACGCTTCGATATCCTGTCCTCTGCCCTCAGCATCCCGTCTCTCGATGCCCCTCGTCTCTTCCTCCAGAGACCTCTCGTTGGGACGTGTTCTCATGGTTCTCATGCCTTCTTTCCCTTCCCTGCTCCCTGACTCGGGCTGCCGTGCGATCCCCCACAAGCATTCTAGGTTGCGGGTCACCCGCCCAGCTGGGCCCATGAGGCTTGGCCAGCTCTTTCCATCTGCATTCGTTGATTATTTAAAGGTCCACCAGACCCCCAAAGCCCCTTCTCAAGCTTCATCCCCCCGACTCTCAGCCAACAGCTTCATAATAGACAGTAAGGCGAGGGCACCCTCTCCTTCCCGCTGCATTCGCTCCAAACTCACCCATTTCCTAACTGCCCCCTTTTTATCAGCCCCGGAAATGAAGCATCTGTTCCCCCAACACAAGGTCCGGTCTTTTTTCTTCCTGCCCTGCCTTCTTCCCCTTCCTCCTCCTCCCATCAACGACCCCTTTGCCCTCTGTATCCCCTCCTGTCCTGGCTCCGACACACAACTCCTGTGTCTTTTTATCTTGACAAAAAAGCTCTTCCCTCAACCCTGCTGTCACCCGCTTTCACGTCTCATCTTTCCAGCGACACTTCCGGAAGGAGAGATTCACATTTGCTGTTGCCATTTCTTCACCTCCGATCACCCCCTGACAAGTGAATCCTAAACATCAAATCAAGTGGGGAATTGTGTTACTTGACTGACATCCCCAGCTCCTGTGCAACGGTGAGCCTCTGTTTCTTTTCTAAACTTCCCTCCCCTTGTTTGTGGGACGCTCCCGCCCCCCAGTTCTCGGCCCTCCTTCCCGGCCCTGCCGTGCCAGCCTCCGTGTGGGCGTCTGTCCACGAAATCAGGGCTGCCCCTCTCCGTCTCCCATTGGCAGCTGCTTTTCCTTTTACTCCCCTGCTCTCTGGCGGCTCACACCCAGGCTCGAGGTCCTACTTAGAGCTCAATTACGGAGTCAGATCTTGTTTCACGGATGCCGGAGTCCAATGTCCCCTCCCGGTGAGGATCTTACCTGCTTGTCCAACAGCCGCTTGTATGGAGTGGGCCTAAAACAGAATCCCCCACGTCCCTTTTCCCTGACCTCAGCCTTCTCTGGCTCCTCTGTTCCTCATATCAGGAAGAATGTGATGGAACCAAACTCACTCAGCCTCTCAGGCAAGAAATCTCAGCATCACTGGTCTCCTTTTTTCCAATTCCCCCAAAGCCACTTAGTCACCAAGCCCTGGTCCTTGTGCTTCATAAATACTTCTTGAATCCCTGCTCTGACTGGGCTGGTGGAATCCCTCACTAAACTTGCGTGGGCCATTCCCCCAGCCTCCTTCTTACGCGCCTCCCTGCCTCCGGTCTCGCCCCACCTCTTACCCACCTGAGTCCGTGCATTGACTTGCTTTCCACCCTTCCCTGGATGGAGTCTGTTGCCCTTTGCCCACAACCACACGTGGGCACCTGGTGTGGGTACCTGGTGTGGGTCCAATGTGCTCCTCTAAGAACAAGTCAAAACAAAGCAGAACAACGTCCTAGCATAGTGCTGTGCCGTGCCCGTGGGTCCTCGTGGCCCAGGATAAAATTAGTGACAGCATCCTATGTGGATTATGCAAGAGGCAAATTTTAAATCCCTTAGATGAAAGTAAAAAATACTTTCTTCAACTGTTGCTGTTGACATTGTCTGATGACTCAAGAAGCCTGTCTTGGGGACACAGCCACACGGGTGTCAAAGACCCAGAGATGAAATGGGGGAATGAGCAAAAGCAGCGTCTCTAAGGTAATATATTATTTTTGTTTTTGTTTTTTTTTAAACAGGCATCTATGACTCAGTTAATGGATTACACAGTAGAAATAGACATTTGACTGTCCCATCCATATCTGCCACCTTCACAAGCTTTTATATTCAGTTGGCCCATTCCTTCCTTTTTGATGGGAAAATGGAGACATGCCCTATAGTCAGAGTTAGTGTGGATCGGGGCACCATTTATTTATTAAAATATTTTGGTTATTAGAATTTTGTTGGACTGTTGGGCCTCCTCTTGACTGTGTTTGAGGCCGATGGCGCCATGCGTCTGCGACTGTCCCTGGTTACTGTTTGGGTAGAAGAAGCTTAGAGCTGATCCGGTGGGCAAAGTGGTGCTGCAGCATGGGATCACACCTCGTAAGACGTGAGAAGCTTCTCTGCTTGGGCCATCGGGGCTTCCAGAAGGCCTTCTGAAAGACCTCTTGTTCCTAAATACAAATCAACCAGCAAGCACTGACCACATCTGTCGGCGGTGTAGACCCGATGTGCTTGGGTTGTGTTGAGTGGCTTTGTTTGCATCTGGCGAAGGTGCCTTGGTGGTGCAGAAGTCAGCACAGCCCTCTTCCTAGCGCCGCAGTAAGATACCAAAGAAAGACAAGGCACCTGTTAGACATTCGAGTCCCTTGTAACTTAATGGAGCCCAAAATGTGGGATAAAAAAGAGTGTCAGTCTCTGAGTCTGGAGAGGAGTGTAGACGTCCCCCATCCCACACACATCTTCATCTCGATGTCCGTGGACTAAGGATTCAGGCCTGACTCGTAGGACTCTGGCAAGAATTTTCCAGTCCTTAACAAAAACAGAAAAATAATGTGTATTTTTAGAAGCCATGATTTGAATGCAAGAGAAATGTGGTTTCCAAGGCAGGATGGGAGCCATAAGGGGAAGTCTCATTTCTAAGTTCCCACCGGTAACAGTCGCGAGATGGGGGAAATCATTCTTTTCACGAGCACGTTCCCATTTGGGGTTGAGGTTTGTCTTGAGTGCGGACCGAAAGAAGAAATGGGAGCAGAGATCTGCTGAGGGGAGCTGGTATTTTTAATGAGGCCCCCCCCTTTCTATATTTGCTGTCATCCAGGCAAGCATGCACACAAATAGCCACAATTTGTAAATCGTTCCTGACATAATTTCTGCTCCTTGAATTCCCTGAGTGCCTGCAACATAATTAGAAAGAAGCGATGTTTTACATCAGTAATAGGAAAAAGGACATGGTTTCGGCATGCAGATGAGATGTTACCTAAACAGAAAATTAGGGAAGCAGCAGCCACCATTCTCGTCATGGAGACGGAACGGGAGCNTTAGAAAGAAGCGATGTTTTACATCAGTAATAGGAAAAAGGACATGGTTTCGGCATGCAGATGAGATGTTACCTAAACAGAAAATTAGGGAAGCAGCAGCCACCATTCTCGTCATGGAGACGGAACGGGAGCTGCTGACGGCAGTGGCAAGGGCTCCTCACTCTGCACGCTGACATTTCCCTCTGCTGCTCCGAGCCACCTCCTGCGTGCGCAGGCCCTGGGAAGACGGTGCACATGAAAGAGCAGGAAGCCAGAAGCCTCCGAAGAAATGCACACAGCCTCTGTGGATGTTTCTTCATGCAGACTGGAGGCTCTCGAGTTGAAAACAAGAGTTTTTGATGTGCCTTCCTCTGCCCTGTTGCAGAGTCCCCCTTCTGGAGCAGGTGCAAGAGCCAGACGAGCTTCACGAGAGAGACAACCCCTAACTCAGTTGATGACCAGTGGATTGAATGACCCTTCCTTCCTTCTTTCCTCCCTCCCTCCCTCTCTCTTTCCTTTCCTTTCCTTTTCTTTTCTCTTCTCTTCTCTTCTTTCTTTTCTTTCTTTCTCTCTCTCTCTCTCTCTCTCTCTCTCTCTCTCTCTCTCTCTCTCTCTCCCTCCCTCCCTCCCTCCCTCCCTCCCTCCCTTCCTTCCCTCCTTCCTTCCATCCCTCCTCTCAGTGAGCATCTATTTGGTGCTATCCTAAACTCTGGGGCTGCATCAGCATACTGAAAAAGAGAAAGGACCTATATCTAGTGGGACATGATGGGAGATTGATTTTTCTCTGGTTCTATGGGGGAAAATAAAGCAGACTAGGATGCAGGTATGACTGGGCTGTTTTTTTAGGTAGGGCAGTTAGGAAGGCCTTTCTGAGAAAGTGGCTTTTGAGAAGAAGGTACCACCAGAGTGTCCATGCAGAGGGTGTTCTGGTCAGAGGGAGCAGCCTCATTAAAGGAAGCATCAGTGAGAAGGTCCTGGAGCTGGGAATGTCTTTGAGGGACAGCCAGGACCCCAGTGTGGATAAGGAGAACGTGGAGAACAGGCAGCCAGCATGGTGGACAGGACTCGGACCACTAGGGCCTTCAGATTTCGTTCTGAGTGTGATAGGAAGCCATCAGGAGGTTTCGATCAGAGGCATTACGTGAGTCGACCCAACGGACACAGTACTGATCTGGTGACCATGCGGGGACTGGAGGACAAGGGTGGAGTCTGGGTTTGCAGTTGGGAGGGGATGTCCGTAGTGGAGGAGAGGGTCGCTCGGACTGAGGAAATAGTGGCGGAGTTGAGTGTTGAACTGATGGGATGTGCTGATGGATGAGGCTGGGAGGGAAGGGGAAGGGCCGAGGGAGACTCCTGGGCTCTTTAGATTGAGTGACCAGGTGAATGGCTAGAGAACAAGCTTGGGTTGGGAGGAATCGGGAGTTTCACATCTGAGATGGCTCTTAAATATCCACATAGCAGTATTGAGAAGGTCATGGAGCCATGGCGTGGTAGTTCATAGAGATGTTTGGGCCAGAAATGTAAATTTGGGAACGGTGAAAGCCATGGGGTTGGCTGAGATCACCTCAGGAGTGGGGGCGGGAGGGAGGGAGGGCTGAGGACTGAGTGCCAGGGACCTCCGTTCAGAAGCCAGCCCAGAGAAGAGTCGAGTAGAGGACACTGATGGGGGGTAGCCAGTGAGGACATGGCAATGCCAGGAGAGGATCATGTTTTGGAAGCCAAGTGAGGACTGTTCAAAAAGGAGGTTCTGTGGTCCGTGTGAAATGTTGAGAGGACAAGCAAGACGCAGCCTGGGCAGTGACTACTGGGTTGGGCCAAATGGAGACCAGTGGTGTCCCTGACAAGAGAGGCCTCAATGAAAGGATGGAGATGAAGGGCTGACTGGAGAGGGTCAAAGAGTGAAAGAGAGANGGTCAAAGAGAGAAAGAGAGATTGGCAAGTGAAGACAATATAGAAGATTCTGCTGAGGAGTTTCCATTGTAAAAGGGGGGGGGTGCAGAGGGAAAGAGTGGTATCTGAGGGGCAGGAGTTATTTTTAAGTAGGACATATAGACGGTGTGTGCTCGTAGAAATAGTCCAGTAGAGAGGGAGAAACTGATGGCCCGGGAGGATGACAGGAGCATTGTTGCCGGCTAGATGAGAGGGGATGGGGTAGGGTGAGGACGGGCTGGCTGTTCCCTAGGACAGGAGGCAGAACAGACGGTGCAGACACAGGAACACGGGTGCACTTGGTAGTGACAAGCTAAGGAATTCTTCCTCCGATTTCTCAGGGCAGTCAGTAAAAAGGACATCAACCGGGAGGCAGGAGGATGGGAGGACAGAGGAGAAAGAAGGCATGCCGTAGACAGCCTTGGAAGTGGTAGCATGTCTTCTCGAGGGGACCGGAGTAGAAATTCCAGGCCACCCAGAGAGATTGCAAACCAGGCCAGGCACCATGCTGTTATGTTTTTCTCCAGCCGCCTTCAGCTTTGGGCAAACAGGTGCAGAGAAGGTGGAGGGTTGACGTCACCAAGGCATGTGCAAGGGTGTGTGCTGGAGGGTGGTTGTGACACAGGACCACTGCTGGATGGCGGGGCGGGGGTGAGGACACAAGGCTGGAAGTGAAATGGTGGTTGGGTCGATGGAGTAGAGGTGCCGGAGGGACCAAAGAATTCTTGGGTGGAGGGTTCCGAAGAAAGAGTTGGAAATACAGAAGGCAGGTGGTTGGCCATCTGCGATGCCTCAAACGGACATTTTGGAGGTAGTTCCTTTATTGGGGTTAGTTGGCTGAAACTGTGTAGGCCAAGTTCATTGAGGGTGAGGACGGGAAAGTACCACATAAGGGACTGAAACCAAGGTGTTGGTTGGTCAATCTACATGAACCAGGAACGCTGACATCATTAATTATGGGTCGATGATGGTGCTTACATCTTCAGTGAATGGAGGACGGGGGTCTAGGTGAGAACTAAGTGATTGCAAGAGGTGACGTCTTAGCTAATAGTAGGAGAGGGATGTGAAAGGTACTAGCACAGCGGATGCCAGCTTTGGAAGAGCTTCACAGCTGCATGGACAGACCCCGCGCTTGAGCTGAATAAGTAGGAAATTTGAGTGTGCACGAAGCATGGGCATTTCAGGCTGGAGCAAGCTGTTTGAGCTGAAGGTGGTGAAGAAACAGGAGCTAAAGAATCGTGTGTCTGAAAAAGTCCAGAAGTTGCTTTTACAGTCTGAAGCTAGCCCCCAGGAAATCTATTTTGATATCCTGCAAGCCTCGTCAGAAGTCCTTGAGACGACATAAGAATTGCCATATTTTGAAGGCACTCTAGAAGCATACACACAAAATCATTTGATGCTGTAGTACTTACGTTGTAGGCTTTTTAAGGTGATGACAAACCTGGAGAACGTTAAGTTTCCTTCTACAGCAAGAAAGATGTCTTAATGGTTCCTTTTCTTTTTATCATCTATTTAGTTATGAGTCCTACTCACACTGAGTTTTCTTTTTCCAGCCGAACTCTAGCATCTCTATCCACTTAAGACATTTTATTGTTATTTTGACTGGAATTAGATGAAAGCTATTAATTTGAAGAGTTAGTAGCTTTGTGGTTGGAACCTTTCTGTTCAAGAATGCAGAATGCCTCTTTGTCATCTACTTTGTATTTTGTAGATTTTGTTTTGTCCCATGTTTTCCTTTTTATGAAAACCTACTGTTCCAGATACATCCCCGAACTTTCCTGCTTACATGTCCCCACCTAGCAGCAGGGTCTGATCATTAAGATACCAAATAGTATTATTTAGCCCAGAAGGCTGCTTGACAAATCTTTTTTTTGTTTGTTTTAAGATTTTATTTATTTGTCAGAGAAAGAGGGAGAGAGCACAAGCTGGCAGAGTGGCAGCCAGAGGCAGAGAGAGAAGCAGGCTCCCTGCTGAGCAAGGAGCCTGATGTGGTACTTGATCCTAGGACCCTGGGATCATGACCTGAGCCAAAGGCAGCCGCTTAACCGACTGAGCCACCCAGGCGTCCCGCTGCTTGACAAATCTAATGCAAAAGGTGGCACAGGTAAATTAATAGGGTGTCTGTTTCTTCACATGTAATACTAGCTAAAGTTGAGAGTGGCTTACCTGCTTCTAGGTAGTTGTACTTGCTGCAGCTCTGTGCATGGGACTAGATTATCTTCCAAAAACCTTAAAACGAAAGGCCTCTGAGCACAGCCTCATCCTACAGCAGATGTAGAACGGAGTGGATGGAAATAATGCTCTGAGGATTTACTGTCTGAAATGCAATGGGAAGTGATTCACTGTTCCTGCAAATGTGTGGGTGACAGTCCAACAGGACAGGGACTGGTGCCTCACAGGGCCACCAGCAGTGATGTGCTGCTTTGTGGAGCCAAACTGTGGGGCAGCCAGCAGGCTCCAGGCTCTGTGGTCCATTAAAACAGGTTCTCTATAACCTGGACAGAGTCAGATCAAAGACCGGTTCCTGCTTGGGCCCAGACTGATGGTCATACTTCGGTCTTTGAGCTGTGACAGCATTTCCTTCCCTCCAAAATAAGGACGGGATGGGGGCATGTATGATAGCCATGTTCATGGCTTGCCATTGGATGAGGGCTTCTTGGTGAGGCCAGAGCACATTTCCATTGTCTGTTTCTCCCTTATGACTTACCGGTGATGGAAATGTGGTCCCTTCACTCTAGATTGGTCAAATCCACCAGGAGAACAGAGACTTGAACCTGGAATGCCTTCCTTGTACCTAACCAGCTCCCACCTCCATGCAATTTTGAGAAGCTTCAGTTTTAATGATGCCAGAGCATCAGCTTTGCACTGTCTAAACACCACCCAGGATCACGCCTCCACTGGCTCGGTTGTCAACAAGGTGCCATTCTGGGTTGTCTCTGATTTTCATCCAGATTTTTGGCAGCAGGCCTCGGTGGCTTTATGGAGGATTTGAAGAGGAGGGTATTGCAAAAACCGAGCTGGTACAGACAGCTCCGACACCACCCAGGCCTGCAAGCACAGGCCGACTCCCATATCCACCTGTTCATAGTGAGCGGAGGGGTCAGTGGATGCTAGAGCAGGGCTCCGTGTCCAGCACAGCCCTTGCCCACGTTTGATGCAGTTTTTGCTCACATACACCTGTGATTCCATGGATCCAATCTGCCCAAGTGACACATGGCACAGAGACAGGCCCTCTGTGATGAACCCTTAATCCTTAAGTGGATAATTCCACTGAAAAGCATCTTCTGCCTCAAGCAGCCTGTGCAGTCTTTCATTAGGAAAAGCGGCCGACCCAATCCTCCCGAAGTCAGGCATTATTCCCTGCCAGTGGTTACAGGTCCAGATCAAACTCAGACTACTAGATCAAATGATTGCAGTAAGGGCCTTGAATAAGCAAAACAATAAATACGGCTTAAATACGTGGTTTGAAGAGACCCACGTAGAGCTGCTACTCTCGGGGTCAGCCCTGGAGCAAAGGAAATAGGAACGGAGCCGTAAAATGAGCAACGTATTTTGTCATCTTAAGAGTTCAGCAATGTCTTTCTGACCATGGCACTTGGATTTCCTGGCCTTTTCCCGTCTCCCTGTCTCTTGAATTGTGGGTAGATGTAGTGCGTCTCTTAAAAAAGGAATTGAAAATAAAGTAAAAAGGTCTGACTGTTTTTCATTACTGATCTTCGAGATGGACATAATATTCCTTTGTCTCTTTCTCTTTCCTTATATATACATTATATATCTATATTTAGATATATAAAATACATATAAATAAATAAATATGTATAAAAAAAAAAAAGGAATTGAAAAAGGAGCCATTTGGATCTCTTCCTTAGAATGTATATTCTGCAGGGGCATCTGGGGGGCTCAGTCACTTGAGCGTCCGACTCTTGGTTTCAGCTCAGGTCACGATCTCAGGGTTCTGGGATCGAGCCCCACGTCCGGCTCTGTGCTCAGTGCAGAGTCTACTAGAGATGATCTCTCTCTGTTCTTCCCATGCTCACTCTCTCTCTCTCTCTCATTCTGTCTCTCTCTAAAGTAAAAGTAAATAAAATCTTAAAAAAAAAAAGAATGTGTATTCTGCAGTGTTCAGAAAATGTAGTACTATTATTATTGACAATAGTGACCGCCTCGAGCCGATGTCTTGGGATGGAGGAATAAAACAGACTATACCCTAGCCAACAGCTCCTTATTTAGTAGAGACTAAGGGAAAAAAATAAGCATGATCCGAGGCTGCAGGAGAGAAACTGAAGTGATTCTGCAGCCTGGCAGCCGAAGTGCTGTATTTATTCAGGCATCCGGGATGTTTTCACACACACCAGAGCAGGTTTTATGAAGTTAGGGGCCTCTCTTGTTTGGAAGACAATATAGAAGGCATCTTCTTGCCATTTGCCACTTATACATTTCTAAATCAACAACAGATTTTGTCATATCTCCCCAAAGTGATCCATGGGATGCCGGCTCTGGGAGATACTCATTAAAAGAATATAAGGGGGAAAAAAATTCTGTGGCAGAATCTGTTTGGGAAATGACATAGATTCTGTTCTCTTTTGGCGGAATAATAATGCCCACCTAGAGGCTCCGGAAACCCTACAGCGGGGAAATTCACTCCGCGTGATTTAACCGAGAGTTTTCCAGAGCTTTCAACAGCTTTCCTGACGTCCACTCAAGACATGACAAACAGTACACATTTCAAGGGCACGCTGTGATGAATTTTGACCTATGTGTACCCCTGTGACACCACCACCACCACAATCCAGAGAGTTCCCTCTTGTTTCTGGTTTGAATTTCCTTGGGTGGCTATGTCACATTATGCTCATCTGTTCACTTATGGACGGACATTTAGCTGGTTTGCAGTTTGGGGCTCTTCCAAACAAGGCTGCCATGAATGTTCGTGAGCACATCTTTCTGTGGCCGTGGAGTGGCTGGTCACGTGGGAGCTGTCACTCTTTACCGAAGAGCCAGGCTGCTTTTCCAAAGTGGTTCTGCCATTTTATACCACAGTCAGCCGTGGTGAGCATTCCAGTTCCTTCACACCCTCCCCAACACTTAGTACGTTCGGTCTTTGTAACTTGAGCTCTCTAGGTGTGTCATGGTCTTACTTTGCATTTCCCTGGTGACTAATGATGTTGAGCATCCTTCCATGGGCTTCTGTGGTGCCTGTGTTCTCCTCAACTCAGGGAGTCTACCAGGCTTCACCTGAGGTCCCTCCCCTCACTCTGTGTCCTGGGACCTCTCCAGGCGGTCAGCTGGGAACATCCCAGGCCTCCCTTCAGTGTTTCCCTCCCTCCGTAGTCCCTGTCTTTTATCGCCTAGTGCCCACTTGAAAATGGTGGTTTCCTCCTTGTTTGTGTTTTGTTTTGTTGACTTCAGGTGGGGGAGTCCACCCCATCCCCGTTACTCTATCTTTGCCATAAACAGGAGCTTCCAAACATGTTGCTTATGTTGATGTGACTGAGAAAATCAGTTTTTCTTGTCTGTTTTTGTAATCCCACAGGATTTTTGTTCGATGCAACACAAACTGGCAAAGATGAGATTATATGAATATCCTTGGTCAGGGAGCCCTGTGATTTCAATGAATGTGCCAGATTTAGTTTGGTTATAGTCACCGGAATACTTCCTGGCATTTTCATTACGTGAAATGTATGTGAATGTATGTTTTGTGTTCACATAGCGGGTTTGAAATTGAGACAGATGTCACCTTTCCTTTCCCGTTTTAAAAGTAGGGGAAGAATGACACATACGTTTTTAATGAATATTCTCTGAGGCATACTGATCCTTAGTGAACATAGGTCTGGAAATATCCTTTTGCCTTTATTCTGCTTGTGTCAAAACCTCCACAGGATGGACCACTGGATTTCAGGACCAGTGTGGATTTGATCTCTAATCCATCATCATACTGCTAGGATGTGAACTTTGTAAAAAGGCCGAATCAATGCAATGACTTTTCTCTTTAGAAGGTTAACATTTCCAGCAGTTGCGGGATAAAGTCCAAGATCCTGAACGTGACATAAAAGCTTTTTATTATCTGTGTTTATAGGATCATCTCTCATTTTCCCCCTTACGCACCCTACAGCCCAGCCACATGGGGCTACTTGTCTTCGAAAAAGAGTACCTCCATTTTTCTAGATTTCCTCGCCTGAAGAAATGTTCCTTTCTGTCTAGAGAACCCCCTGTCCTTCAAGATGGTTCAGGAATCTCGTCTGATCTTAAGACTTCTTTGACTTTGCACGCAGTATCAAGCATTATTTTCCTTCGCTACACTAGTGCCTCCGTGAACCCAACACCAGTGTTACCACTTTGTATGGAAACCGTCTGCTCCCCCCCACCCCCCCACCCCATGCACTAGACGCTGAGTCTTTTAAAGGTAGCAACTTGGTGTCTGTTCATCCCTCCAACTCCAACCCGCCTTCAACAGAGGCTGGGATGCAGGGACCCTCAAGGATTAGGTGCACCAAGGCCAAATTTTCTTCTAAGCACAGACCTAGACTGTCGGAGAATGAGCACAAATAGGCAAAGCCTCCTAAGCGTGCACACTTGTGTGCACCCGTGGCCTGTTGCAGCCAGCCGGTCAGTCCGGCCAAGGCTTCTCAGAGTTGTTCAGAGCGGCGGGTTCCTACGGGCGGCGTGTCTCATCCTGTTCTGAAATTCTACAGAATGAGGTGGTGTTTTGGTGGCGACTAAGATTTGTTTATTGTTTTGAAAGAGGTTGTGCGTCTTGTTATTGAACTTGGCCACCATGCTGGTTCAGCATGGACTATTTTGCTCCATGTTTAAACAAGGGTTTAAAGAAGCACCTCCAGGATGTTTTCCTGAGTGGAGGTGGTCACTCTCACAGGTGTCCAGGGGCGCCACCTTGCAATGAAAGGGGATGTTTTAGAAAAACAATAGAACATGGGGATTTTTTTTTCTTTTTGCCCGCAGAGATTTAGACTGACCACAGATTGATGCCACCATGTCTCAAAAATATTTTTAAGTACTCTTCCTACAAATGTACCGTTTTGAATATACTGTTTTCCCCTTCCATGTCATTTGTTGTACCTATTTCAATTACTGACTTAGATGTAAATAGTAGCAGATGTCGAAAATCTTAAGCATCCACACTGAAAACTGTAAACTTTCTACAGGTGGGTTAACTTATCTTCGTATTACAATTTCAAGTCTAAGGGAAAACTGTAAGTATGGTAAGAAGCGAACTTCCCTTTGCTCCAGATTTGGTGTTGATTTTCAAGTCGGTTGATTTTCAGACTCTGCTGAGGATTAGCTCCAAGAAGTGGGGTAAGGATGGGGTCTTGCTGACCCAGGACCCCCTTCACACAGCATCGTGGCACTTCCCTGCCATCCTTGGCCCCTAAGACAAGAGATGGTAACCCAGGATTAATTAATAACCATTTGGAGTTGTAAGAAATGTTTGTTTATACATACATTTTTCTAAGGGGATGACCAGTACCTTTCAGCACATTTTCTAAGACATCTGTAATCACAGGAGAAGTTAAACCTTACTTTTAAGGGACAAGAGCCATCTGGGAGCCATCTGGGAAAAGATGAAAGCTAACATCTGTTTGGCACCCTGTTGATGTGAAGTAACAGGCACTGGCAGGTAGACTGTCCTTACTCTCTGAGGCAATGACATCCAGGGGCCTAAGGTCAAGGTAATGCCCTGGGGCAGAGCCAGGGATATAAAGACAGAAGTAATAACACCTCCACTTGGAGGGTTTTTATTTGTTTGTTTGTTTTTTAGAGTTCCTCTTTGTCAGGAGCTGTCCTCCAATCTCAAATTTCTTAGGTTGTTGTCAGGAGAAGCTAATCCTGATCTTTTTCAAGAATGTACTTTGGAGGGGCGCCTGGGTGGCTCAGTGGGTTAAAGCCTCTGCCTTCGGCTCATGTCATGATCTCAGGGTCCTGGGATCGAGCCCCGCATCAGGCTGTCTGTTCGGCAGGGAGCCTGCTTCCTCCTCTCTCTCTCTCTGCCTGCCTCTCTGCCTACTTGTAATCTCTCTGTCTCTGTCAAATAAGTAAAATCTTAAAAAAAAAAAAAAAAAAGAATCCACTTTGGAGACAGGAATATACTGAAACGTGGATCAGCTCCAGGCTCCAGAGATTCCAGCTGAGAGCAAGTACTTCTGACAGACCCAAAACCAAAGCAGAAACTCTTGATAAATGGAATTTTTTTTTTAATCCCAGGACCATCATGCTCTCTTTGATAGATGAAAGAGCCACTTAGATGTTGGCACTTAGCATCCTCAATTTATCTTCCTAATTGAAATTTAAGGAGCAACAGTACAGACCACTTAGGACGCTCAGAACATTCAGAACAAATTCATTATTAAAGAAGAGTAGAAATTACTTTAAGCCGTTTTCCAGAGGAGGAATGCAGAACTAACGGTGGCAGAATGGTCTGGAAGTGAGAAAGGAACAAGAATCCCTAAAACGGGGAGAACAAGAGAGACCCCTACCCTTGTATTACCTTGAAATACCACCACTGCTCTGTCTGGGTCGACGGCTCCCAGATGGGCCATATTTCCGTGGACTCTGAAGGAGGATTTCTGTGGTCAAGCAATGGGGCCAGCATGGTAGCCACGCCCTCCCCCGACTGCTTAGGAATCTGTTTTAGGAAAGAATCAAGAGCTACAAGTCATTCTTTCATTTATCTACATGAAGCTGTTGGAAAAAGCAGCTCGTGGAGCTAAAAATCTGTCCCGTGCCCCCAGGAACGTGAAAGCATTCGTTAGCGGACAGCTTTGCTGCCCTCAAGTTCTGGAGAAAACCCACAAATGAAGTCCTGCGGGTTCCTCTAAGTTCAGTCTCTGAACTCAGAGAATATTCTGTCATTTTATGCATCTTTAAAAAAAATAAGACAGGGTCAATCTTGGTGACTTTAACTGTAGGAAATACATAAGCAGAGAAGCTAATTAGCTTGAGTCTCTGTGCCGTCTCTTCTGAGGATATAGGTGCATGTGCATCCACTATGGGCCATTCCGGGCCCTGCCCTCAGGTCCTGCAAACCAGTGGTAGAAACAGCTATTAAATAAACACTTGGAAATAGCTCTCACTTTTAAGGGCCATCATACAGAGATAAACAAGGTACTAAGACCAGGACCAGAAAGAGATCTACTTTATTATTATTTTTTCATTGCGACCTAATTATTTTCACAGAAATGATGCATGCTCTTTGTAGATATTTAAGCAATACAGAGTCCAGAGAAAAAGTCAAGAAATCTCCCCAAGTCTCACCTCCCAGGAATAATCAATATAAACATTTTGTAAACATAATTCTAGACGTCTGTCTCTGCATATTTATAGATAAAAGGATGGATGGATGGAAGGAATTTAATTAACATAGAAAAGGGAGTACCTGCTGTTTTAAAATAAGTATTGGATTTGATTATATTTGAATTTAGCTGCAGCGAAAGAAAGTCTAGCTAGAGGAGTTGTTAAACTTCAGATAAATGTTTTTTGACTAAAAGATACTCATTTGTTAAAAAAACCTATAAAGAAAAGAAAAAATAGCATGAGGTCTATTTGCATATATATTTTTTTACTTCTGTTTTCACTTGTTTTGGGAAAATAGGAGTAGAATTGCTGGATCATAGGATACACATATGTTTGGTTTTTTTTTTAAGATTTTATTTATTTATTTGATAGACAGTGAGAGAAGGAACACAGGCAGGGGGAATGGGAAAGGGAGAAGCAGACTTCCCGCTGAGCAGGAAGCCCGATGTGGGAATCAGTCTCAGGACCCCGGGATCATGACCTGAGCTGAAGGCAGACGCTTAACGACTGAGCCCCCCAGGATACATGTACGTTATACCATATCAGGAACTGACAAAGGGTTGTCCAAAGTGGTTGTACCATTTGACACATCTACCCGGGGTACATGAGAGATCCAGGTGTCTCACATCTTTGCCAACATTTGGTGGTGTTGGTCTTGTTAGTTTCAGCCATTCTTTATCCTAGTGTGTATGAAATGATGACTGAAATGTTGAGCACATTGGTATGTTCTTACTGGTTATTTGTATATCTATTCCTGTGATGTGTCTGTTCAGGTCTTCTCCCATTTTATTTTATTGGGTCCTTTGTCTCTTTCTTATTGATTTGTGAATATTCTTGATATAGTCTAGATACAAGTCCATTGTTAGCTATATAGATTGTGACTATTTTTTTAACCCTTCTGTGATTTGCCTTTTCAATTTTTTTTTAAGATTTTTAAAAAATTTGTTTATTTGACAGAGAGAGAGATCACAAGGAGGCAGAGAGGCAGGCAGAGAGAGAGGAGAAGCAGGCTCCCCGCTGAGCAGGGTCGATCCCAGGACCCTGAGATCATGACCTGAGCCGAAGGCAGAGGCTTTAACCCACTGAGCCACCCAGGTGCCCCGCCTTTTCAATTTTTTAATGGCTCCTTTTAAGGAGAAAACATTTTTAATTTTGATAAAGTTTTATTTATCAAATTGTTCTTTTAAGCCTTTTGTGTCTTCTCCAAGAAATCTTTGCCTACCCTCAGGTTGTGAAGAGATTGTCCTATACTTTTTTCTAGTTGCTTCATAGTTTCAGCCTTATATATTTATGTCTATAAGACATCTTTAACTTTTGTTTGCGGTGTGAGGTAGGGGTCAAGATTGTCGGTTTGCTTGCTTGTTTCCTTCCTCCTTTCTTTCCCTCTTTCTATCTTTCCTTCTTTTTACGTATTGAAATCCAGTTGTTCCAGCACCAGTTTTGGAAAAGATGTCCCTTTCCTCATTGAATTGTTTAGGCACCTTTGTCAAAGATCTACTGACCTAAACGTGAGGCCAGTAACAGGTTGAATCTGTAGCCCCAGCAAGACTGTACTGAGGGGTCCAAACGTCTTTGGCAAACTGCAGCTGGCATGTGCCTCCTCTGGGTCACCAGGGCTCTCGCTTAGGAGGGCTCCTAACTACTGCTAGCTTCCTGTCAGCCCACATTCCACCCATGCTTGGAGATGACAGGGAACAGGGTATAGGCAGGCTGACAGAAAGCCAGGGCAGCTCTGAGAGCTCGTCGCATTCTGTACTTAGGAACAGTTGTTCTCAGCATTCACCAGTGCGATCAAAATGCCTCCAGCCTGAACGAGGACACCCCTGTTCTGAGAGTGGGGAGGAGTTTCTAGATGCCTCCTCTTCCATCTTCTTTGCTCATTTCCTCCTTGCAACACCGTGCGCCTTCCCATTTGTAAGCTCCATGGAGGGTAGGACCCTGCCTTGCTCTCTCCAGCCCTGTACCCCCACCAGTGGGGGGGTGTTGATAGCAGACAGGGATGAGGTGAGTGGAACCCAGGCTCTGCCTGAGCCATCGCTATGACTGAAACCTACCGCTTTGTCTGGGGGGTTAGTTTCTGATGCCCTGTGATTCTGGCTGGATTCTCCCCTGGAGGACTCCTGGAAACAGCCTCCCCCAGCACGGTCCAGCTCCTCTGCCCATGTCCATTGGCTCCCTGTGGTGAATGTCGCCGGCTCCTGGCTGGGCTCCCGGCGCAGGCGGTCAGCAGAAAGCCACCATCCCTCCCTCTCAGTGGTGTTGACCACGTGGTAGGCTTCATTGGTATGGAGCACATGCGCTTGCCTGCCATCCTTCCCCGCCAGCTGCTCATGGCTGTTAGGTTCCTGTTAAATGTCCTCTCAATCTTCTCTCCCCCTTTGCCACCGAATAAACTGGGAGGAGAACCTCCAATAAATGGTCAGTTTATTTGTCATATTTCGCCTTACTCCTGGCTCTTGATCGGCAGAGTCGCGTGTAATGCCACGCGGATTAGATGCATATGGAATGTTCCACAGACTACTCTCTGCCAAGCCCCCGAGAGCACGCACACCGTGGGGCCGGAGGGCCGGACCATCTTCGGTCCATTAGTTGCAAGGCGGGTCGCCCTCTGGAGCTTCCTTCTGCTCCTGACAATTACCCGAAGAAAGCTGAATTTATTACCGGTATTGCTATTTTAGAGATTTTTCCCTTCAATAAGGTCTGCCGAAACGAAGCCAAGGTACCAAGAGGCATTTGTTATGAATATTCAGAACTAATGAAACAGTCGGGGGGAAATGCGTAAAGGCACTGAATCAGCATGACTCACTGTTTCTGATGAGGTCTGTTCTCCGCAGAAGCTGCCATAGCCGGTTCATACGGAATCTGGAACTGTTGGGAGTGTGAACATTCCAGGGATCCCCAAACCTGGATTTCTGCTCAGAGGCGAGCCCTTAGAGAGGCACAGCCTCATAGGCTCTGGTGGGGTCTGCGGAGCTGGGCTAATGGGGTGCAGCAGCCAGGAGCGTGGGACCGCGGCCAGGAGGCGAGACCTGGATTCCTGGGTAATTCTGGGCAGAAAAGCAAAGGCAAAGCAGGACTTGATAAGGGGGACGGTGACTCTTGTTCCTTTGTGGGATGTCCCAGGGATGAGAAGAGGGTTGTAGGCATTTCTTTGTCATTGAAAATAAGGCTACGCAAAATCTAGCACGGTTAACACTATCCTCTTCAACCTTTCTCTTCCCCTATGCTAATTCTAGCTTTTAGGTCTTTTTATTTTCTTTTAGATTTATTTATTTTAGCGAGTGTGCCCTAGTGTGCAAGCAGGGGGAGGGGCAGAGAGAGAGAGGGAGAGAAACTCTTTTCACAGACTTCTCACTGACCGTGGAGCCTGATGCGGGGCTCCATCCCAAGACCCCGAGATTACAACCTGAACCGAAACCAAGAGCCAGCTACTCAACTGACTGAGCCACCAGACACCCCTACCCTTTAATTTTTTAATGGAGAATTCATGGCTTCACTTGCCACCATTGGGAGAGGTGTGGTGTTTGGCCACTTTTCTTAACTTGATCTTTTCCGGGTCTTCTGGTCCTTACTTTGCATCCTGCATAGTTCATCCCATTTGTCTCTCAATGTACCCATCAGCCAAGGTGGGTGGAATTCAAGCTCCTCAGCTCCAGAGCATGGTCTGTATTTTTCCTGTAGCTCGTTGCGTTCCTTCCACATATTATTATGTGAGGGGCCAGGGGACCCTCACCACTGCATCCGCCCTTCCGGAGCCCCTTCTGGTGGAGGCTGGCCAATGAGATACAAGTCCAGACCTTGACTGGACTTCACATATGGGCCTCCTGGGCGGGAAGCTGTCCTTGGATTCCAGTCAGATCAAGGGAAGTCTTCAATCACACGTGAATTGGGAATACCTTCTGAGTGCTTTCCGAAGCCAACCGTGAGTCACACGTACCTTCCGATCCCATGATAACGGTTTTTAGAAATAGTTTTCCTCTTTGAAACAGACCTTCAAATCATTTCCACAAGACTTTTCCAAATCCCAGCATTTGAGGAATGCGTGTTTCCTGTTTCTTGACCACTCCTGAGATTGTGTGATCCCTGTTTTTTTCTCTGCATCGAGACTTTTTTTTTCGTCTGGGAGGTTTTATGTATAAAATTCTTCCTTCATGTTAAAATGCTGCTGGTGCAAACGAGCGGCTCTCAGATCCTTGGTGGTGTGGACTGCCGCATACTCTGTGAGTTATAGAGGCTTTCATGTCCGTTCGTTCTTTGATTTATTCAGTAATTATTCACTGAGCGTCTGTGTGTCAGGTATTGGGGTTACCACGCTAAACAAATGGACAGAACCCCCTACCCTCCCAGAGCTTGGGTTTGCAATGGGGGGGAGGCTGTATGTGATGAAGTAAAAGGTCGAACATGTAGAAACTACATAGCATGAGTGCTGTTTGAAGAAAAAGAAGGAAGGACAGAGGGTGTTGGGAGTGTTGATGTTTTAAATGGATATTGAGACTTTTCACCACAAAGCGGTCTGTAATAAGGGCCTGCAGGAGGTCAGGGGACGAGCCGTATGTCTGGAGGAAGAGAATACCAGATTGAGAGGGAAAAGCAGAAGCAAAGGCGCTGAGGTAGGAGCAAGCTTGGTGTGTTCAAACAGCAAGAAGACCATTGGGGCCCGGAAGTGTGTGTGTATTTTTCTGAAATATGCAAAGAAAATAAACTAACGGGCTGTCATTTTCCTGAAACTCCCGAGAGATTTGAGTGTCAAGAATGCTTTCTGCAGTAGGGACAGAAGCTGCCGGGATGGAGTGAATGCGTCTCGAAGACTGTCATTGATTGCCGTGGAGGGGCTGTGGTTCTGGAGAAAAGGAGTTCTCTTGTTCCATTTGCAAAATGAAGGTGGCCCAGCCGCTTGTCCTTGGTGTGAAAACATGAAGCTGGGATAAAGCACGCTTGTCTTAGGGCCCAGATCCATCATGACCCCAGTGGGTGCGCCAGACAGGTTCCCCTTAGGGGCATCTGAGTCCGGGGACTAGCACAAGCCCTGTCGCCGGAAATCCCCTGCCATTTTCCCCTCTTGCCCCGCTGCCAATTTTTTCCATTCCAGTTATTTCTCATGAACAAGTGGGGGGAAATAATGGATGCGTTTCATGTGGGCATCACAAGCCTACTGCACAGGAAGGGTTTGGACCTCTTTGTCTCCATTTCAGTGTGACACTGACAAAAGTGACGACAATTGTATCTGAGGGTCTAATTGCCTGCCCTTCAAAGGAATCAGGGAAACGGGCCCCACTGTAAAGCCACCCCTCATTTTGCTTCGTGCGTTTCCATTTAAAGATGCAGTGGGGGGCACCTGGGTGGCTCAGTGAGTTAAAGCCTCTGCCTTCGGCTCAGGTCATGATCTCAGCGTCCTGGGATCGAGGCCCGCATCGGGCTCTCTGCTCAGCAGGGAGCCTGCTTCCTCCTCTCCCTCTGTCTGTCTCTCTGCCTACTTGTGATCTCTCTCTGTCTGTCAAGTAAATAATAAAATCTTTTTTAAAAAAAAGACACAGTGGGAAAGGTGGTCACGAGGTGATGCTGGATGGGGTGTGGGGACGGAAGCAGGCCTAGAAGAGAGGACGAGAGCAAGGTGGATAGATTCGAGAGGTGTGGCGGATGGGTCTTGAAGCCTTTTCCAGCATTTTCCTTCAAAAGCAACCCCCTAACATGCACCAGCTTTCTTTTTTTTTTTTTTTTTAAGATTTTATTTATTTATTTGACACAGAGAGAGAGATCACAAGTAGGCAGAGAGGCAGGCAGAGAGACAGGGAGAGGAGGAAGCAGGCTCCCCGCCGAGCAGAGAGCCCGATGCGGGCCTCGATCCCAGGACACTGAGATCATGACCTGAGCCGAAAGCAGAGGCTTTAACCCACTGAGCCACCCAGGCGCCCATGCACCAGCTTTCTTCAGTAAAACTCGAGACTGGCATGTCTTTCTCAGATGCCTACAACAGCCTTTGAAACACTTGTTCCTGCTCTTCCTTATTGAGATGGGGATCCTTTCCAATCTTTTGGTAAGATGGTACTTAATTAGCGCTTTTTTTTCTAAACCAGGTGGAGCATTAACTCACATTACATGTTTCCTCTTAGCTCACCTCGTCAGTGAGGACCTGAATGTGCTGAGGGCCCGTCTGGGACCTGGGGGCCTTATTTCCTGGCTGTGGGTGCAGGGAGACTGAAAAGGTCCCCGTAGGCCCTAAGTCTCTGGGGTGGCAGCCCCACTAGCGCTGTATGCTAACAAATGCAGTCGAATGTTTAGAACTTAATAATAAGCTCCCTTGGCTTTTCTCTGCTTGACTTTGGTCTTGGGGTCAGGAGAACTCAGCCCCCTCCCCTCCGTGAGTGTTCCACAGCCGTTCTTCATTTCTCCTTTCCTTGACCATCCTGATGCAACCTTTATTTTCACCCAGAGATCTGGACATTTGGGGCCATGAGAGGGCATGCGACGATGGCTCAAAGAGAACAAAAACGGAAAGTTCCGAGTTTGACTTCGACCCTGGCAGAAGGAGGTGCTAATATGATAAAGTGTTGGACATACTCTAAGAAACAGACAGGACGTGAGTTAGGGAGGCGGCCCTGACTGCAGGATGGTCCTAAAGTCACGGACACTCACAGACTGGGTAATCGTTAAGAGATGCATGAATGTGGGATGACAGACACATGCCTGGCAGTGAGTGTGCGTGTGTGCATGTGTGTGCGTGCGTGTGTGTGCGTGTGTGCATGTGTGTGCACGCGTCCTCTGGTGGAAGATGGGAAGAGGAAGATGGATCGGAGAGCGTGTGCCATCACTGGATTTGAATAGTTTCTCCATAGATCCTTGTCTTGCTCTGCAGGTTCTCTGGCACATGCCGGAGAGCCTTGGGGGGTGAGGTACAGGGTTTCTGGGGTCCCTCTGCTCTCCTGCGAGGTCCTCAGGGGGGTGGCATCTGTGTCCAGAAAGGTGGACCGCTACAAAACAACATCTTTCTCATCTGGCAGCTCTCAGGGACATGAAAAATGCTCCACTCTGCCTGGGTGTAATTAAACTTTGGGCTAGAGTTTTACCCTGCAGCTTTGCTGGCAAATTCAATAATGATGAATTAAGAAGAATATTTACAGCGTTAATGCGAACAGGATTTAAAATAATATATACAGCTCACTTAATTACGATCCTCGTGACTTCCCTCCACGCTCCGACTGTTAGCTCAGCATCCTGTCTAATGACACCAGCCTTTCTGTCTCAGAACAGCCCCTGTCTCTTCCTTTCTGCTCTCCACGGTCATTTACCCTCTGTGTGTGTCTCCGATCCTGTCTGAGGTCTGCTTGCCCGTCTGGGTGTTTTGGTTGTGAGGTTCCCTTTCCCCATGTAAATCTGGGGAAGATTGCAGCCACTCTAACATCCCTGCGCTTTACTGGGGTGTAAAATGGTTAGGCCGTGTTTTCGGGGGAAAGAGCTAGAAATGACTGGGGGACGGCACCCCTCGTGGCCACTGCGTCCTCCCCCGACCCGGAACACCTCTGCTCACCTGTGCTCGGCTCTCTCCTTCCTCTCAGACCCGTCCCGGGGGGTTTCTCTGGGGGTGAGGTTTGGAAGGAGAAAGTAGTGCATTTTCTCTCCGCACCGGTCACGTCTGTCTCCCCTCTCAACCCCTTCACCTGCAAAATGGGAGGGATTTATGGGACCTTGAATTATCAGGAAGCAGGGTTTTCCCCTTTCCCCTGGTGCCCGAGCTTTGCTCAGCATTCCTGCGACAATCTTGCAGGTAGGTGCACAGCGGTCATGGGCTGCGTGTCCAGCCTCGCTCGGGGAGCTTTCCCATCCCTTAGGCTCCAAACTGTAAGAGAGAACTGCTTGGGTCTGAGGTGGGAGACAGTCAGGAGCGGTGCCCTGCGTGCAGCAGAGACTGCAGAGTGGACCCTGGACTCGTCTCTTTGCTCTGGAGCAAAAATCATCCGTGCTCCCAGGCCCCAGAGGCTTGCTTTCCCTGGGCAAACATTTCAGTGGTTATTTCCAACCTGCTGTTCTCTTGTTCAGCCGACCGCTGTCAAGACTTTATCACAACTGCGGTTTTTGTCTTGATCAAGGAAGGAGCTTGTGGCCAAAGGGGAGGCAAACCCACTTCAGACTAGCTAGAGGAAGAGGAGAGAGTGCATTTTAAGGACATAGAATCCAGGTGTGAGGGGATCAGCCAGGCCTCTGGGGACACTGGGGTTAGGAAGAGGGAGGCTGATGGAGCGTGTCTATTCGTTCCTCCCCCCCGCCTCCCTGCCAGCGCCTGTCCTTTCTGCTTTCCGTCTGTGTTCTCCACCCTGCAAGCTTGCTTTCTCAGCTGTGCCCTGGCCAGTTAAGGGCTCCCCCGTGGTTCCCGGGTCACTGTGCCCACAGTTCAGTAGAACAGTCAATGCTGAGAATCTGGCAGAGTGGGTGAATTGTACCTGCCTGCTTCCTTGACCATCGCTAAGGAGCAGAGTAGAGCACGCCCAGCCCAGGCTGTCCTGCGTGGGGGGAGGTCACCCCCCAGAGGATGCAGGTGGGATGCGGGGCTTGGCTGCCAGCTCCCTTCACCTTCAGGATCCTGTCTTCCGGGTGGGACACTTACCTTCCCCAGCCCTGGGACAGGAGGAAAAACCCCATCCTCGGGCACCACTGTCCCTCTCTCCCTGCAGATCTCCCAGGGACAGGAATCATTGCTACAGTCAGGGAAGGGGGATCACTGAGGATTTGCAGAGATAATTAGGTGATGGACATCATAGGTTTATTAGCAGGCAAAACTTTTCTAATTAAAAGTCAAGGGATGGGTGCCTGGGTGGCTCAGTGGGTTAAAGCCTCTGCCTTCGGCTCAGGTCATGATCTCAGGGTCCTGGGATCGAGCCCCACATCGGGCTCCCTGCTCAGCAGGGAGCCTGCTTCCTCCTCTCTCTCTCTGCCTACCTCTCTGCCTACTTGTGATCTCTCTCTCTCTCTCTCTCAAATAAATAAATAAAATTAAAAAAAAATTCAAGGGAGGCTGGGGAATGCTTCAGGCCTCTCAGCAACATTATCTTTGGAGCTGCTTAACAGTCAGCCAAAAATCTGCAGGAGAGTGCAGCCAAAGGAGTAGGGGGGAGGGATCCCTGCACATCTGGACAGCATCTGGGGCATGTGGGATCATCCTCTCCCTGCTCCCTTTGCTCTGGCCTGGAGCCATGATTGAAAACGGGTGAGTGGCGAGTTGGGGATCTACCCACGAGGCTTTGCAGATGAGCGAATCTCCCGAGGGCACACCATTTTCAGAGGTAAAGCCAAGAATGATTTCCTGCCGGGTGCTGCCTGACCCCCAGGCAATTGTCCTGAGACCGTTGCAGGTGGATAAACCAAGTCTGGATGGGACTACTTGCCCGATTGCCCTGAGACAGGGAACACACGGATATTGTGTAAATGCAGGGTATTCAGAGGTGTTCTGGGGTCCTGCTTGTTGGGGCATCTCCACGGTCTCTGCAGGGACGGATACCGCAACCAGAGAGAGCTTCAGGTGAAGACACCTGTCTTCCAGGTCCCGATTTCTCAGTGCGGTCTGCTGTCCACCCGCCCCTCGCCCCAACACCTGCCCTATTAGAATCACCCTAAACCCTGATTGAAAAAATGTCATTTCTCCTCTGCTTTAAACCTGTTAACGTGAACAGGGTAGGTTTTTAAAAATGCAGAGGGAGAAAAATCTATGGGTTATAGTGAATAAAAAAAAAAGTAACTGTTGGAAAGGACATATTTTGTCCTGGAATTAATGTGGTATTTTTTTTCTGGAAGAATACATTAGAATCTGTGATGACTGGTTGCCTTGGAAAGAGACACTTGGGGCGGGGGAGGGGGACTCCTGGTTTTCGTCTCAATCCTTCCCGTTTGCATTTCTAACCACGTATATCTGTGTTACTTTCATGCTTTTAAATGTCATCAGGGATTATCTGGGCAGTGGGATCACACCATTTTCTTTTCTTCTGTGTGCTCTTTTTGCGTTAAGAAAATCAATTTTTAAAAATGCACTTCACAAAAATGAACCTGTCACTGGCTGACAGGACCAGATTCTCCGAGGAGGGAATCCCAGTGTTGCATGTTTAACATGCACACGGATGTCTGAGAATGTGGTGGCTCGGAGCCTGCCTCCGTCCCCCCTGCCCCCGAAAATGTGGCCCTGCAGCATACTGATGATTTCAAACAGACACTTGAGAAACAGCAGGAAGGGCTCTCCGACCTCCTCCATCCTACCGAAAGACAGGACGGGAGAGTTCCTGTGAAGCAGGTGCCGTCCTTGCACTGGGGAGGGCAGGAGCCCTGAGCCTGGCCAGAGACACTCGTCAGCCTAGGGAAGTCCCCATTCGGTGCCCAGTGACCCTTGTCTCTCCTGGGTTCCTGTGGGTATTTACCTTCCCACCATCTGTCACCTGGTTTTTTTTTTTTTCTTTTAGACTTTATTTTTTTTTAGACTTTATTCATTTATTAGGAGAGAGTGTACGTGCAAGTAGGGGGGAGGGGCAGAGGGAGAGGGAGAAGTAAGCTCTCCACTGAGCAGGAGCTTGACATGGGGCTCGATCCCAGGACCCTGAGATCATGACCTGAGCCGTAGGCAGCAGATGCTTCACTGCAGTGCTTAACTGACTGAGCCACCCAGGCGCCCCCCACCATCTGTCACCCTTAAAGGCAAATTGTGCTTTCCTTTGTCTGGTCACTTCCCTAAAAATCTGTCGCTCTTTGTTAAGATGCTCCATAAGCCCCAAGTTCTAATCACCCCTTGGAGTCACTCATCACCCAGCTTCCCCCTTGTATATCCGGGCTGCAGGTGTTCATAAACCCTCTTTTTCTCTTGCCAGTCTGTCTTTTGTCTGTTTAGTCTTCAGGCCCCAGCTACAGAGCCTAGGAGGATGGAGGAAAGGTTACTGTTTGTCTCCTATAAAAACCTGATGCTTCCCAGATCCTTCTAAATGGGCATCTTGACAAACACCAGAGCAAACACTGTCTGGCGTTTTCTTGTTCCTTTCACCACTCGGGATGGCGACGGAGCTCATTTGCCTGGGGATGCGTATTTCACTTGCCCTTTTCTGAGCCTATCCCCCAAGAAATGGCTGGCTTCCTCTTCAGTAACCAGCTGGAGAAAACTGTCTCTTTTAAAGAGCTCATGGGATGAGCAGGCTACCTGGCTGATCTGCCTATTTTAAGGGCAATTTTTGGGAATCACAGGAGTGAAATCCACTGTATTCGGAGTCCCAGGGATTATGCAAATTGAACATACAAGAGGGAGGGGGTATTTTGGGTGCTATATTTAGAATTCTGCCTAGAGTGCTAAAGACAACTTTTCTATTTTTTTTTGCCATTAATATATTTACTATAGGTTTTTGAGAGATACCTTTAGATAGAAACTAAAGATAGTCTCTTCTTACCCACAATAGTCTGCATCTGTGTTCTTAAGTGGATGTGGCTTAAATTTTTTATTAATGTTTTATTTCTCTGGATTGAATATTAAGGTCATACCAGTATCATCCAGGGTTAAGTTGTTGTGCCCCCCGTCCCCCCATTAATTCTCTGGAATAGTTAGCATGGAACTGGGGTTATTGATTCTTTGACAATTTGACAGTGTAGAGGAAGGGGAAAATCTTTATCTCTACTCTCTTACGTTCAGTGCCGGGGACCTGTGAATTAAACTTACAAAAGATAGGCTAACAGGAGAAAAGCACACAGATTTTAGTTTTAATTTTTACACGTACCAGGGCTGCAAAGAAAAGACATGAAAACCCATAGCAGTGTTTAGGACTGAGAGCTAATACACCATTTTGACACAGGGTAATTCATTGAGGAAAAAAATGACTAAAGGGAAAAAAGATCGAGCTTTTAGGGGCCATACTTTGTGGGAAGAAAATATCTAGGGGAGACTAAGGTAAAGAAGGATTATTTCATAGGGTTTGTCATGTGGGCTCTAGTTGTCGCTGGTGTTCTCTTCTCTCTCGTGCGGGGATGGGAGGAGCCATTATGAAGGGCGATTTATGCCTTTTTTTAGGCAGAAGTTCTTCTGAAGGCAGAGACTTCTTCCTGCATCTGCTGTTTCTCAATGGCCTTAAGCACAAAGTTAATCCTTATGCCAAAAGGGTATATTTGGGAGTGGCATGTTCTGATCCCCTTCAATAGTCTTTACCAATAATAGCATCTTGCCTCTAATGTGCACGTGTGTACGTGTGTGTTTGCACTTTACCAGCACCTCGGAGGCTGTGCACTTTGGGAGACGTGCTATGGATGTTGGTAGGGCCTCATCCAAGATCAGTAGTGCTTCTCCATTTTTCACATTGTTTATTTTTGTTTTGTTTTGTTTTTAAAGATTTTATTTGTTTATTTGACACAGCGAGAGAGAGAGAGAGATTACAAGTAGGCTGAGAGGCAGACAGAGAGAGAGGAGGAGGCAGGCTCCCTGCTGAGCATGGAGCCCGATGCGGGCCTCCATCCCAGGACCCTGGGATCATGACCTGAGCCGAAGGCAGAGGCTTTAACCCACTGAGCCACCCAGGCGCCCTTCATATTTTTTTATATTTACCAAGTGTCTTCTCCCCTCTTTTGTACTTTATTGGGTCTATTGACTTCTCGACATAACTTCCTTCTTTTTTCCTCACCCCTTTATTTGTTTGGGAGTTTTAAATTCAGTTTCTCTTTTGTGACTACCTTTAGTGTTTTAACATGCATAGTAGACTTAAGGATGTTCAAAATTAATTAGCATCTCTCCCTTTCTCCTTAGCAATCTTTCAGGACCCTGGATGGCTTAAAGTTGGTTCACCCTGGCATCTTCCTTATTTTCCTAATATTTTAGTTCCGTGTTTTCTTTTTTTGATACCTCCAAATTAGCTACAGTATCGTTCTTGTTGTATTTTTTTAAAAGAATTTATTTATTTATTTGAGAGAGAGCACGCAAGGAGAGGGGAAGAGGGGCAGAGGGAGAAAATCTCAAGCAGACTCCCCACTGAGCATGGAGCCTGATGTGGGGCTCGATCTCATGATCCGTGAGATCATGACCTGAGCTGGAACCAAGAGTCAGATGCTCAATTGACTGAGCCATGCAGGCGCCCCTTATTGTTATATATTAAAAAAAGAAAAGAACTTTAGACTTTATTTTTTAGAGCGACATTGGGTTCACAGCAAAACTGAACTGAAGGGGTGCCTGGGTGGCTCAATGGGTTAAAACCTCTGCCTTTGGCTCAGGTCATGATCTCAGGGTCCTGGGATCAAGCCCCGCATTGAGCTCTCTGCTCAGCAGGGAGCCTGCTTCCTCCTCTCTCTCTGCCTGCCTCTCTGCCTACTTGTGATTTCTTTTCTTGGAGGGTTTATGTAGACAGAGACCCTGCAGAGACCCAGGGAAGATGAGAGGGGATACCTTGGTTTTGGGGAATTGATTTTCGTCTCGATTCTTCTGCTGGTGGTTGTCTTTCCTTGTGATGGTCCGTATTCTCTTCTTCTTCTTTTTTTTTTTTTTAAAAAAAAGAGGACTTTCATTTGATAAGGAAATGGTTTCTATCAAGACAATGCAATTACTTTTCACCTTCTAGTCTTAAATTCCTTTGCCTTCCCCACTGTGTGTTTGACAGCATCCTCTGTCTTTGTAGGTGCCCAAAGAGAACAACGGATCAGGTAGATCCCTGTCTATGACCCCGAGATATCTAATTGGGTGGTAATATTTGGGCTGACATAAATTTAGAGGCTGAGGAAGTACCTGGACTAAGTGGTACTTATGTGGTCTCAAACATTAATTTCCAAAATACAGTCTGTATCAGAGTTGCCTTGGGGGTGAGGGCGGGAAAGGGCACATGGCAGGTCCCCGGGCCCCTCTCCCACAGGTTCTAATCCAGTAGCTCCAGCGTGGGCTTCAGAAGGTGGGTTTTGTAAGTTCTCAGTCTGACCCAGCACTGGATGGTCTTTACTCCACACTTGGAGATGCAGTGGTCTAGGCTGTTAATCTTTATTCTCAGCACCAGAGGGGATGGCAGAACCGCATTACCTCAAAGGGGAAAGTAAGCCAGGCAACTATAAAGTTAATATCAGCTGTTGGACGTGAGCCCTGAAGTGGGTACTGGGTGCCCCCGCCCTGACCTGATCATCAGCCACCATGTCAGTCAAGTGCACAGCTCCCATCTTTCTGCCATCTTTCTGGAGTCGGCTGAGAGTCCTTGGCGAAGCTCTTCAAAGCACTGGTGAGAATGCCCTTTCTCTCTCTCTGATGAGCGGGCTGGGACTTTTCAGCAGCAAATGTCTTTTTCTAGTGGACTCCCCCAAAGCTGTGATGACCTCTTTCCTCCGGGGCTATTTGTGCTGAATACACATGTGCAGGGTGAACGGAGAGTCGGTGAGATGGCTCTGGAGCCCACCTGGGATTTATTTTTAGACTCTAGTCCATTCATCAGGAATGAGTTCGTGTTGATTTATTGGTTGTTTTGCCTTCACAGCAGAAGCGCTGACCTGGTAGGTGGCCGCTTTAGTCTTACTGGATATTTTGGCTCCCTTGCCTAAGAGTAGAAATTATTACCTTAGTTCGACATCTGGAACAGGCACTGTTTTAGTGGGCGGTCTGCTTAATGGATGAGAAAACTTTCACTAAGAGTGAACCCATCTCCTCCTCTGATGTATGTTTTATTTTTACCAATCATGCAGATCTGTTTGGGTCTGCGTTGTCACTAAGCAGTTGCTTGCCCAGTTGTAAGCATCATAGGTGAGGCGTGGGTTACTTTCAGTGCCTGGGAACTGTGGATTGAAAGGACAAGACAATCAAACCAACCTCCTCACCCAGGCAGAATCTGACCCTCTGATAACCGCCTGGCTGGTGATCTTTAGGATGATAAATGGAGACATCTATTCTAGTTACAAAGATTGTAAATAGGTTTTGCATCCTATTTCTGAAACTCCAGATGCTTCTCTGTTCAAAGATTAGTAACTAAGCCTCATAAATGCTTCAGTTATCTTCCCATGAAGATCCCTTCATCTCCAGTGGCATCTTTTCCTGCCCTGGATTACACACGACCCATGCAGTAAGCCTCCTTCAACAGTTCCGTACTGAGTGTGTGGCTGCTTTCAGAGTAGAGTGCAGTGACTTTGCTCAGCATCTCCTCACCCTAGAACTCAGACCCTGAATGAGGCACAAGTAGGACTGTCCGATAAAATACAGGTATCTGGTTAAATTTTAATTCCCAACAAAGAGTACTTTTAGCATAAGTATATCCCAGGCAATATTTGGGGGTATACTTATACTAAAATAAAAGTTTCATTTTCTCCGAAACTCCGGTACAGCTGAGCACCCTGTTTTCAGTTGCTGAATCTGGAAGCCCTCTCAAGGATCCTGTCCACACTAGATTCGTCTCACTATGTGTAGAACGTTTGCCGGACTGCTGTGTTGCTCCCAAGAACCCCAGGGTCGTTGGGTGGAAAGAAGACTAGGGAAGCAAGAGAAGCTCTCACATACCCTGCTTTTGAAAAATGCAGTGTTTAAGTACTGAGAGAAAAGTAGCTTTCGGGCCATACCAGCTAGCACCGTAAAGAGAACAGATGACTNTTGGGTGGAAAGAAGACTAGGGAAGCAAGAGAAGCTCTCACATACCCTGCTTTTGAAAAATGTAGTGTTTCAGTACTGAGAGAAAAGTAGCTTTCGGGCCATACCAGCTAGTACCGTAAAGAGAACAGATGACTCCCTCTCTTTTTTTTTTTTTTTAAGATTTTATTTATTCATTTGACACAGAGAGAGAGAGAGATTACAAGTAGGCAGAGAGGCAGGCAGAGAGAGAGGAGAGAGGAGGAAGCAGACTCCCCACTGAGCAGAGAGCCCGATGCAGGCCTCGATCCCGGGACCCTGGGATCATGACCTGAGCCGAAGGCAGCAGCTTTAACCCACTGAGCCACCCAGGTGCCCTCCCCCTCTTTTAAAAATTTTTTTTTTAAAGGCAGTATGCTGTCTTGAGGAATGTCAAAGAATAACTTTTACAATGGAAGCTAGAGGGGTACCTGATTAGCTCAGTTGGTTAAGCAGCTGGCTCTTGGTTTTGGCTCAGGTCGTGATCTCAGGGTCATGGGGTTGAGGCCGGCGTCAGGCTCTGTGCTGAGTGGGGAGTCTGCTTAAGGATTCTCCCTCCCTCTCCCTCTGCCTCTCCCGCCGCTCGTGCTCACACGCTCTCTCTCTCAAATAAATAAATCTTTAAAAAAATAAATAAAATGGAGGCTAAAGCCCCAAGTTGGCCAGGTGGATACATCTGTCTGGCGTGTGAGAACGCCTGCTGCTCTCACGGGCCAGCACTGAGCAAAAGGGGATCACTGGAAACTTACCCATGGCTGTAAGGTCTTAGCTAATCATGTATCATTAAAGAAGCCTCGTTTAGACAGAAGACCTTGCACAAAAGAGGAAAGAAATATGCCTGAAACACTGAAAAACGTTCAACCTCACCTGTAGCTATAGAAATACAAATGAAGAGAAATGTCATTTCCTTCATAAAGGAGTACATTTATTTTTAAATGCGAAATACCCATGCTGACCAAGAAATGCCAGGACGAGAACTTGCAAACTCTGCCTCACAGGAGTGTAAATGGCATGGCCTTTCTGGAAATTAATTAGCCAAATGTATCCCAGCCCTCTGATCAGCACTTCCACTTCTGGGAATTTTGTTCAAATTTCTCATTGTTTATACAGGTGAAAGGTTTTGCAGTGATATTTATAGAAATAAAATTAGAAATAGCCTAAATGCCCAACAGTATGAGAATGTAAATAATAATGTGCATTGCTTGAAATGCCTCTTAGAGTTTTCAATCACAGATGGGAAATGCTTATGTTTGGCGAGAACAAAAAGCAGTCTTCAGTTGTATAATATGATATCTCCGTTATGTAAAAACCATACAAAAAAGCATGGAAGGAAATACACCAAACTCAAATATATAGATATTTTTAGGCGATGTGATTATGTGCAATTTAAAATTTCTTCTGTGTATTTTTAGGGTTTCCAAGGTTGCTTTGATATGCACTTACATCTTTGTAACTTTGTAGTCAGAATAGGGTTACTGGCAGTATTGTATTCGGGGCACCTGCCCAGTGGTGAGGAGGGTTGAATGGCTGGCCAGCCCTGCCTTGACTGCCGAAGCCCATCAGACTTATGAAATGGCAACCCTAAAGTGAATGGCCTGCTGTTGGCTTCCTGCCAGGACTTCACATTTGCAGCACATATGCTGGCATTTCCAAGGGCTTTGGGAGGCTCTAAGGACATTTGTGGGAGAATAGCTTTGCAGGGCTCAGGGAAGCTAAGGAACTTCTCCCTGGGGGAAGGCACCACGGGCATCCTCTTGGCTGCCCAGTTTGCATGGAGAAGGAGGTGGCACTCCAGCGCCAGTCTCCGGCACTCAAACCTTCCCACTTCCTGACAGCTGAGTCACGTGTCGAGGGCCCGCTGGGTTCTAAAGACGGCATTGGAGGAAAAAATGTCCAAGGGGAGTCAAAATGACCCCCTCAGACATCCTTTTTCTCCCTTAAACTCCAACACCTGCCCCTCCCCCAGAACATCAAAAGCCAAGAATTAAGTTTTCTTACCATTTGCAACAAATGCCTCCCTCTCTCTCTTTCTGGGAGCTCAAAGCCTAAATCATTTTGGAAAGATAGTGGAAGGGAGAAAGGGAGCGATGGATCCGTGAAGGGAATTTTCATGTTTTATCTTCAAGGGCATGTACCTGCATTTGCATTTGTAAAATGCACCCGCCACACAGCTCCACTGTGGTTCAATTTTAGCAAACCAGTTGTTGGCCAACGATGCGTTACAAGCAAGCTCATGGAAGATTGAAGGATTGTTGCACGGATTCCCAGTCTGCAAGAGGAACTTTTGCCCACATGCTGGGATGTGTTTCCTGGGATAGGTCAGCCCTGTGCTCCCATGGTGTATATGAATCATGAAGCCATAAAACAATTAGTGCCTGAGGTCAAGAAGGTACTTCCCCTGGGTGGGTGCCCGTTCTGGGCGGGAGGGAGCAGAAAGAGTATGCCCCCTGTGGCAAGACAGGGCACTGCATCTTTTAGTATCTGGTAAAGTGTGCCCACTCCAACTTGAAAAGAAAGAAATGGTTTTGCAAATGATGGGCTCAGAACTAAACAAAATTCCCTCAAGGCATTAAAAACTAGAGTCACAAAGGGTGAGAAATGTAGGAAATATTTCTGTAGTTTTAAGTGAAACAAGTGGAATATGAAGTTGCACGTTAAGAGGTGTCATCAGTAGGAATCACTAACCTTCATTGTTCTTTTCATGTGCCAGGCACTGTGCCCAACCAAGCACTTTACCTATATTTCAGTTCTCATAACAACCTTATTAAGAAGATGTGATTATTAAACCCATTTTAGTACAAAGGCACTGATGCACAGAGACAGCATTTCCTTGAAGCCTTATGGCTAATGCTTGACTGAATCATGATCCTATAATTGACAGCTACAGTCCCATGTTGGCAGAGCCACATCCTGTGGTTGACAGAGCCACAATCCCATGTTGGCAGAGCCATGATCCTGTGGTTGGCTGAGCCACGATTCCATGGTTGGCAGAGCCACATCTCATGGCAGGCAGTGTGATGCTGCAGCTATTCTCCTCACCATTTGCACTGACTGCAAATATGTAAAATGTGAATGTGCATGAACTGGACAAGGGATAGGAACAAACGATAGTCACTGTGGTAGGGATATCAGGGACTTTTTCTTTATTGGAGTTACGTTTACAGCTTTATAAAAGGGAAACAGTATGCATGTGGCTAGGTTTAGAGACGGTCACAGTCTTTGGTTTTGGATGTCTTTGAGCTGAAGGGTCATCTGCCAAGACAAGGAGAACCACCGAACTCTTTCTTAACTTTCCATGGGGCTATCAAGAAGGGCCTCCATGGGCCTTGATTTCTCTCCATGCCAAGGCTGATGCTACCTCATGTTGAGTCATTATTTCATGCCCAAATTCAGCATGAATTACATAAAGGAAGCCATGCTAATTCCATGAACAATTAAAGAAGCAGAACCAAATTCTTAGCAGGCTTTGTCACACTCACAATGATAATTGAATTTCTTCCCCCAAATCATTCTGAGTCTCTGGGAAACAAGAAGGAAGGAAAAAATAGAAGTAAATAGATCCTCCTTTTGCTCTGCTTTGGATCAGTCTTTTGATCCCGCTTGTGCCTACCTAGTACTTAGTGAGTACATGTCCCTGACGACTCTTCATTTTATGTTTTGTAAATGGGGTTTAGAAGGAAGGTAAATGGAATTTAGAAAGAAGGCATTCCTCCATAGGTTTGAAGTTTTCTGTGCTTAGCTGATGAGGAGTTGCCTATTTGTGCTAATTCAACCAGATCATTTCCATTGATGTCTTGGGGATATTTTCAAAGCTCTCATGGCTGGTGATCTGTTAATTAACGTTGCTGCATTCACTGGGGACTGAGGTTCCATCATTGGGCCCTATTAGATTTGGCCGGTTACATCATCAGAGGGACAACATCCTGTGTCCCCGGGGGGACTGGGCCCATGGGTTATGAAAACAGTGGTTAACATAACATTCATCTTGCATGATGTTCTCGGTCTGAGGTCCTTGAATCCATAAGGATTCAAAAAATTTTTCAAAATACTTTTTTTTTTTTTGCTAGAGAGAGGATCATAGCTCTCACCATACTTCCAAAAGCAGTTGCGGGTGCACAGTGGTTCAGAGCCAGTGAGCTAGAGACTTTAGCACCTTTTGCTTCACCAGAGAGGAAGTCAAACCCCGAGGACGATGGGGTTTCCCCAGGCAGCCGGGTCCGAGATGGCCCCCCAGCTTGTGCCTGCTGGACCAGGGACAGCTTTGCCCTATGATATGATGGGCTGGGATGAGAATCACACGTGTGATTGTGCGAATGTGTCACCTAAGTTCGCCCTCTGATTCAGCAGGAAGAACAAGCCTTGGACACATCTGTTCGTTCCCCGGTGGTCCTCAAATGCAGCAACACCGTGCCTCCCGAGAAAAGATGAAATTGGGGGACGACAGGCTGAGCCCCAGGAGTGGGTCTCTTCTTCGTGTGGATTCTTAGATGCTGGAGCCTACATTAAAAAAAAAAAAAAGCCTTTTGATAATGGGCAGCTTGAAGTCTTTTCTTCTTCTGTCTTGAAAGAATTGTAACCCTGTGTTCCATGCCTGGTGTTAATAACTATTTTCTACTTAGAGGTGCTTTACACCTGGAAATAGTAGCGCTAAGGGGTTAAGAAGCACTGTTTTTCTGCATCCTTTTCAGGTCTGTCTTCGAGTGGGAATGACTGTAGACAGGAGTTTTCCAGCTTTTCCCACCACTGGGGTCATGGGTTGCAAGCTCACCAGACCCTCTCTGCACCCTGAACATTTCCACGCTAACCATCTGGGATTTCAAGCTCTTAAATGTCATGGCAGTGACTGCTCTCACTGCCCTTCTTGGGGAGCAATGGAGCAGATCGACACTCCACCCCCACCCCAGGTCAACAACGGGACCCTGATTAAGAGGTTGCCTCTGCAGCCAAAGACCTGACTTGACTCCTGAGTCCACCTGGGGCAGGTTGTGTGATCCGGGACCAGCTAACTCCACCTCTCAGCTCTTCAGGCTCTTTATTTGTTAGTGGGAATGCTCTCCACTTCATGGGGCCTTTGGAAGGATTGAGGAAAAGTTCTTAGTACCACTGATCCGTTGATGTCACTGGCGCCATTTTGTATTTCTGAACTGACATTGGCTCTTCCATCTCTAAATGTCTTTCCTCTTTGCCAGTCCTACTTCAGAAGTGCCCAGACCTTTTCCCTCTCAGCAGATCTCACAGGTTCTGGTCACTGTGGCCCAGCCCGGGCTTGCCAGTTGCCTCTGTGAGGTGGTCATCCTTTGCCAACGGCGCTTGGGTTCTGGTTCTTGGCATGTGGTGGTTGAACTCGCCTTGCTGGAAGAGGCCAGAAGATTCATTGCTCAGGAGGCGTCCGTACTTTCTGTAGTGATTTATTTGGACTAATTTTCCTCGTTGCAGACTCATTAGAGGCTGTTACCAAATGGGGGCTTACTTACCTCGAACAAGCACGTCAGGTGTCCCCACACCCCCACGTCCCACTGGGGAAGGCGCGGACAGCAGCTTTCACACTCGGGGACCTCAAGGCCGAGTGTGCAGCTTTACTTCCTTAACAGCTCTTTCTGCTTCTCGATCGTTCCTCCTGACACTAGTACACTGCAGGAACTCCCTAGCGGTGCCCCCGTCCCTGTAGCTCTGTATATTGCGGGAGAGTCAGAGCCCGGTCCTTTGTGACCCTGACAAGGATAAGTGCCTGCTTCAGAGATTGTCAGAGAGTATACATCCCTGCCCTTGGATTGAAAGGTATTAGCCATGTCTTCCGTGTCTGTTCTCTCTTAAAATGTCAAATCCCAAAGGGAAGAGTTGCCTCGCCCCTGCCCCCCAAGCCCGCCCACTCCCACTGGAGGGCCGGGTCAGGTGTGTGGACTCAAAGGAAGCCCAGGGAATTGGAGGTGTTTGGGGACTGGTCCGGGAGGAAGGCGAGGGCCCTCCGCCACCATATGGCTTAGTTCCTGGACAGTGCTCGGGCCTGCTTTGCTTGTGTCTCTAGTGTTCATGGACTTGAGGTCCCAGATGTTTACTCAGTTTTCTGCCCAACCTCGGTGGCCTGAGTCGTCAAGCGTGGTTGACTTAAAAGTTGGCAGCCTGTGGTGTCGCGAGACAGGTGTGCATACATGCGCAAAGGCCGTGTGGTATGTGAGGTATCAAGTGACGTTCCTCTGCTTATGTACATAACACACGCACAAACACACGCACCGTGCGGAGAGCGTGCGGAGAGTTTCGCCTCACGCCATGCACACGGCGTCTGGGAGGCATTGCCTCCCCACAGAAACAGCAGCGGTCCCCAGAGACTGGCTATGTGCGCCGGGGCCGCCGATGCTCGGGGGGCTGGCCTTCCTGCATCTTGGGGTATCCATCCACAGAGGGCCTCTCCTTCCGGGGACCGAGATTCAGCTGTTGCGAGAGGAAACAGGTCGGGACCTGGGGAAGCCGGAGTCTCCCTGCCTTTGGCACTTGCTTCCTCCTCCAGCGGACCTGCTGGATTTGAGTGAACAAACACAAAATGATCTTCGAAAGAGGTGTTTTTATTTTTGTTCTTTTCCTCTTTTGGAAAGAGAAAGCGTGTCCAGTTACGCGGGTTCATCTGAAAAGGGCATCAAAGACCCGATCCACTTTATGTAGCTAGATCTGGTCTTGAAGAGAAGCAACCGAGAGGGAAAGGTAAACCACCCCTACCTTGCTTTACACCAAAGCAGTGAGGAGGGGTGCCGCAGGAGGCCCACGGTCAAGGCCAAAGGAGCCCTTACAATTGGCCATTACTTCTTAATTGACTTTGGGAAACATTTTCTGCAATTTCCAGCTTAGAGATGAGACTTCTTTAGCTTGTGGAAAATTTATCGAGGAGGGAAGTAGAACCCCCAAGGACAGCCCCTCCTACCCTTCAAGTTGATGACCACGGACTTCTGCAAACAGTGGCCCCCAACACAGCCGAGTGTCCGTCAGGCTTCTGGTATTCCCGGCAGTCAGAGGAGCCACACCATTTATTGTCCAAACCAAGATGCTCTGAGCATGAAAGGGGACCCTCCTAGTCCCCCCAGGATGGCAAGCCCAGACCGGGAGGTGTGGTTGCCCTGCTCGTGACGGGGATCACGCAGACGCAGTCAGGGATCCCGTCCGTGACCTCCGAGTTACGACTTGCAGGTTCTTGGGTTCATTCATGATAGAGAGACTCTCCTTTCCGTTCCTGCCACCACCGGTCTGCGATTGGCTCAAGACTCTGCTCCTCCCGGACGCTGTTCCCGCAGGTGCATCCCATGCTCCACGCCACCGTGCGCTGGGCGCTCACGCCCGGGCCATCTGCCTCCGTTAGGAATGAGCAGATAGGACCCGGAGACCCTAGGTAGTTGGCATAACGTGGGTCTATGAAATGACACCCTTCCAATAGACCCCACCGAAGGAAGGAGGGAAAGGAAGATAAGCTCATAAAATCTGGTGGCTGGGTACCGTAGTCAGCCCACGAGGGTCAGAATCTCCTGCGACACCTGGGCTGCCATTTGCCTGTCTGTCTGTATGTATGTCTGTCTGGCCGGCTGGCCGGCTGCATCGTTTCCCGTCTCTGCGTGCCTCTGCGCTTCTGCTTCCTTCTGTCATCTGTCAAGCTGCCTCCTTGTTCGCTTCCTGCATGGGATGTCAGGCTGCCCGTCCATGACCTTTCGGATTGCGAATCTGCACTTGAATCACCAGGCCCGTGCCCACTTCATTTCCCCAGTCCCCGGGGAGGGAATCTGGTTGGCTGGTTGGCTGGGCCTGGCAGGTGGATGGGTTCCCATGAGGCAGCGTGACCAGGAAACCAGGGTCACCTGTGTCGGGAGAGCGGGAACACATGACAGCCACCACAGTCCACACCTGCGCACTTAGTAGCAGTTAAGCCCTTGCCTGGAGCCTCTCAGTTAATCCTCACACACCCCTGTGGGTCAGGTACCATTTTCATCCCACTTCGTGACTCTGGAAACTCGGGCACAGAGAGGGTGAATGGCTCATTCAGTGCCACACAGCTGATAAGTAGACAAGTCTGCAGGTGCCCGGCAGCCTGGCTCCAGAGTGTGAGCTCCTAATCACCACTCAGTATTGCTTCTCCCTAATAGGCATTGCTAGGGCACCCCCGTTTCATCTTTCTTATCCTCTCCCATCCCTGTACATTGCGCACCAAGTGTCTGTTCAATGAGCGTTTGCTGAACGAGGGGGTGAGCAAGCGAAGGAAGGGAGAGGGGAAGAAAGGAACAGAAGAACACTCGGTCCGTTAGGAAGTTCGGGGGTAGACCCTTCCCCAGGGTGGGAAGCTTGCTTCCGCTGCTGCTTGCCTGAGCACCCGTGGGCATGTTTTCAAAGGACTCTCTCTCCCCGCCCCCCTGTCTTTGTTCAGACAAGAGCGAGAACGGTGAGGCCTATCAGAGGAAGAAGGCAGCGGCCACTGGCCTTCCCGAGGGCCCTGCCGCCCCGGAGCCTCCTCGCGGGAGCCTGGCGCAGCCCGGCAGCGGCAGCTGGAGGAGGATCGCGCTGCTCATCTTGGCCATCACCATCCACAACATTCCAGGTGAGGTCCTGCCCCCGCGCGGTCCAGCCACCTGCCCGAAGGGAAAGTCGCTCAGTCATCTCGGTCCCTCAGTCCTGGCTGGTAAAGGGGCGCAGACCGCCGTGACGTGGGTCCTTCTTTGGAGGGATGTGGGGACAGAATGCAAATCTTCCTTGACTTTATTTTCAACTTGCGTTATTGCTTTGGCTGTGGGGTGCAGCCTGTAGAAGCGCGGGATGTCTCTGGTTCTGCTGAATGCCGTTTTAAAATCCTGAGTTTCGCACAGGTTAGCCCTGATGGTTACCTCCCCTGCCTTCCTCCTGTGGGACACCTGTCTGAAATGCCCTCGCCAGTCCTATCCTTTCTAGAATGCTATGGTTAATTTGCTTTGCATCTCTGATTTATTTTTTTTTCAAAGATTTTATTTATTTATTTGACACAGAGAGAGAGATCATATCACAAGTAGGCAGAGAGGCAGGCAGAGAGAGAGGAGGAAGCAGGCTCCCGGCCGAGCAGGGAGCCCGATGTGGGGCTCGATCCCAGGACCCTGAGATCATGACCTGAGCTGAAGGCAGAGGCTTTAACCCACTGAGCCACCCAGGCGCCCTGCGTCTCTGATTTACTTGAACAAAATTTGTTGGCGCTCTATATTAAAAATAACATTATGTTTCATTTAGAGTAACGAATACACAAATATGCATAAAAAAGAACAAAGGTAATTCTTTAAAAAAAATGAGGGAACCTGAGGAACCCCTTGGGTCACATCTTGGAATACCAGCTCTGCTACTTACTAGTGTATCTAGACAAGTTACTTGAGCTCTCTGAGCCTTGGTTTTCTCGTCTGTGAAATGGGCATAAAGTTACTACTGAGAGGACTGGGATATCATTTGCAAAATGAATTACATTTATTTCGATACTTAAATGAGGTGCTGTAGTGCGTGTGCGTGCACGCACAAACACACACACACACACAATTTTGGTGCAGTACTCGGGCCTCATGAGCATTTGGAAAATCATAGTGGTGATTAGCATTCATGATACTCCTGTCCTCCCTTCCAGCTGTGACTTCCTCGGGCTTGAGTTCTTCAACGTTCTGATCCCTCATTGGTTGTGCTGGAAGTCAGGTTTCCGGAATAATCTCGCTGAGGAAGTGTCCCCGGGTGATACGTTCATTATCTAAGCCCTTTGCACAGTTCCTGATGCCAACCTGTTACCCTGTTACGGGGCAGTGACTAGAGGCACCTTGTTCTCTTCGAAACTCTTGGAGATGTTGCTCTGTGACCCTCTGGCTTCCATATTGTGGGGTCTAAGGCCACGGCCAAACCGAACTTATTCCTCTCTGGGTAACTCGATAGCCTTCTGCTTACACAATGAGGACTTACTTTTTGTTTTTGGGAGATTTGGGGGTCATTTTTAAAGAATGAAAATTTCGATATTTTATGTATTCCGGTGTATACTAAACCTCAAAACACTATGTCTCCAATCACTTTTTAAAAATGATTTTGTCCTTTTCGTTATTTTAGAGTGAGAGAGTGTACATGAGCAGGGGGAGGGGCAGAGGGAGAGGAACAAGCTGACTGTGCTGAGCACAGAGCCCGACGTGGAGCTTGACCCCAGGACCCCAAGATCATGACCTGAACCAGCCGCCCAACCATGTGAGCCACCCAGGCCCTCCGTTTCCAGCCAGTAAAGCTCAGGTCATCCCCGGGATGAGAGGCACCATCCTTATTATTTGTATCCTGGTCTTCGGAATTTCTTTCGTATGATTGTATAGGCTGGTTGGCCCCCCAATTTTTCTTCAGCATGTTTCTCTCATTTCCCTCTTCGCTCCCTCCCTCTGGGTCATGGGCAGACTCTTTGGTTTTTCTAGAGCCTGCTATTCAGTATTCCTTGAGACAGAGTTCCAATGCACAAAGCTGACCAAAGCAGATTTGTCCTGGTGGAAGGGTCTGGCCACATTCACCCGCAGAATCTTAGCGAGCTCACTGGAAGACCTAGGGCTTGGCTGAGGACAGCTTGAGAAACCTCCACAGTTGCCTTCAATCTGTTAAATGCTAATCAGCAGAGAAGAGAGGGTACTTATCCTGTCTTTTCGGTCATCATAGTAGCGATCTTTCGGCCACTCAAGGCTCCTTCTCTAACCAGTTGAAAATGAATAAAGATCTGTCCATCGGGTTTACAGTCACGTAAGATAAATCTACTGGCTTGAGGTATCCCACGCTGATCCTCCGTCTCCCTGAAGAATACAAAAGTGTTCTAAAATCTAGATTTCATAGCACTGGGTTTTGAGAACCCGGGAATGAGCTTTCCTCTGACAGAGCCCTTCCTGTCTCCCACCTGCCTCTTCCCTTCTGTGTTCCACGTGCTCAATTGGGACTCTTTCCTGGCTCATTTTGACAGAAGGTCAGGAAGAGTCAGAGTTCGCATCTTTGAATGTTGATTGACTTCAGCGAGAGCTTGGATTAAGCCAGGGTCAAAACTGTGCTAGCAGCGAGGTGTATGCGATGACAGCCACATTCGAGGATCACCATCAACCCGGATTCAGAGGTTACTTCTTCCCTGACAAGAGTCCTTCTTCCGGATCCTGGGAATTCCCAAGTTCGTGTTCAACCTGTGTCCCTATTATGGTGAATGTGGAAGTGTCTTTCGAGATTAGGATTGTATGACTCGTAGGAACCTCAACCGAGTCGGCTTCATCAGGATCCCAGTGCAACGGTCCATGACCTGGGGAGCAGCTGGTTTGCCTGGATCGAGAAGTTTGAGGCTAAATTTCTTCCCCAGTCTTGCCTTTTCTTAATTGCATTTTAATAATGAATTCTAGGTACTCGAGTTGTATCAGTCATAAAACAGACCAAGATCCCTAGCCTTCTGTAACTAACATTACAGCAGGGAGATAGACAATGAACATAATAGTAATCAGTGGATTATATGTTATGTTCAAAGGTGGTTGGTGCTATGAACAATGGACAAGTCCAGCAGGGCCGATGAGATGCTAAGGTGTTACAGAGGTGCAGTTGACAAATAGAGTGGTCAGGGCGGGTCTCACGGAGACCTTGCATTTGAGTGAGACATGCAGCTCTCTGGGGCACAGTGAGTGTTCGAGGCAGAGGGAGCGGCCAGTGCAAGAGCCCTGAGGCAGAAGCACGCCTGGACCTCCGGCAGTAGCCAGGAGTCCAGCATGGAGTAGGAGTCGGGTGAGTGGGAGAGAGAGGCTCAAAGTGAGGACAGAGAGGTCAGCCCTGCCCCAAGTGGAGCTCAGAGGCATTGTAAAGATTTTCCTTTTGACTCTGGGAGATGGGCCACCCCAGGGTCTCGAGCAGAGAGGCATATGATCTGAATTGTGCTCTCAAAGCTTCTCTCCAGGCACTGAATTCAGACTGGACCCAGGAGGGGCGAGGGTGGCCACGGGGAGACCGGGCACAGGCCGCGCTAGGGGTGTGAGCTGCAGACAGAGGTGGCTCAGACTGGGGCGGTTGTGCCAGAGGCCCTGACAAGGGCCCCGTCCCGGCGTCGGCTGAGGGTGGAGCCATGGGGTGTGCTGACGTCACAGACTGGGGGTGTGGACAGACGGGAGCCAGGAAGGACCCTGAGGTTTCAGGGCCGATGGGCTGCAAGCATGGAGTGGCCCCCAGCTGGGACGGGGGAAGACCCCGCGGGGGCAGGTCTGAGAAGGGCATATCAAGAACTCAGGTTTGGACAGTGAGGTCTGATGATCGCCAGACATTCGGGTGGAAATGCCAGTCAGGTCATTGCACGGACGAAGTGGGGGACGGGAGAAGAGTCGGGGCCACAGAGAGAAGTCCGGGCCAGGGCGGGTGGGGAATCGTTGGCATGTAGGTGTCCTTGCAAGTCCCGGCGCCAGTGACCTCCCCAGGGTGGAGCTGCAAGCAGACAATCTCCCCGCCCCCCCCACCCCACCGGGGCCTATGCCCACGGCCTCGGGCTGCTAACTCCTGTCCGGAGCAGCTCGGCTGCCCGGGTTACGGGGCCCCAGCTTCCTGCGCTTTGACGGGAACTGTATCGAGAGCGTGTCTGTCGCCTGCTTACCTTTGAAAAGGTCTCTTTTTTAACACTCTCCTTTATGCTTTATTAAAAATTTAACTAGAGCTTTGTCGTTCCCTGAGACTCTGGGTTTGAAGATAGACTTTTCACCATGACTAAAAGGATGACTGATTTTTTTGAAGTTTTTTTGTCTTTGCTGGTTCAGTTTTCTCTGTCCTGGGGATGGCATTTTGTTAATTTTCTTTTTAGTTTGGAAGTAAAAAGGGGAGCTTGTTAGTGAGTATCCTGTCTTCTGGAGGTTTCTGGAGTGCGAGGACACATGCACACACACACACACACACACACACACACACACACACACACACCCCGGGGGCAGTGGGTTAATATTTAATACACGTGTGCAAGGACAGATGTGTTCTTAAACTTCTGTGGTTCACCGTCGTCCTGAAGGACCTGGGCAGAGCTGGTGTGCCTGGGCCCCGAGAAGACCATCCCAGCCCCGGAGCAGGGCAAAGGCACAGGCGTGCAAGCAGCTTAAATGTTTTCAGAAGAAACCGTCCTGACGGATGAAGACCATCCTTGGGCTCATGTGGCAGACACAGAATCTCCGCAGGGAAACGCGCCGCTTCTCCACGTTGTCCCTTCTCTGGCTTGGCCCGTGTGCGTTGGCGGCGGGTTGGGGCGCTCGGGTCCTTTGGAAAACGAAACCCCGAGGAAAGAACGTGTTTTCTGCAAAAGCAACCCTGTAGGCTTTGGAGCCTTGTCTCTTAAAGTGATTTTCATGCAACATCCTGCAGACTTAAGGGCTCGGAGCCTTCCAGAGGTTCCCGGGCCTTCAGAAAACACACTCTCTGTGTATCTGAGTGGAATTAAAAACCAACTGGCCATTGAGTTCCTACTCATCTCTTTTCATGAGTGGCTTATGGTCTCGACAGTGCACTATAGCATTGCTTTGTGTGCCAGAAAGTTAAATTCCGAGCGTCAAGGGATCTTCCCGAGGTTATCTCCTTCAAACACTAGTCCATTTGGTGATTCAGGGTGTGCGTGTGTGCGCGCGCGTGTGTACACACACGTGTTAAATTATCACTGTGATTCCTTTCAGCCCTGGCATCGGATGAGTCTGTGAATAATAATACAGATCGAACAATATTCTTTTCACGTATTTTAGTGTTAATCATCCCTTCCTTTGTGACACCGTGCTGTATCCTGCGTCTGCGTCTGTCGGGATCCTATCGCTCTGAATGGCAGTTATTTCAGCGTGTCTCCCCTTCCCCCACACCGTCTGCCTTTTTGGAGCTCACATATTACATGTTGGAGCTCACGATCTGTTCGAGCCTGTGAAATGACAGGTGCACTTGGTACCTGGCCTCCATCCTAGGAGGACAGGGTGTCATTGAGAGCGGGGGGTGTGGGGGGGGTCCCAGCTCCCCTTCTCCCTTGGCTGACCAGGCAGGCTAAGGGATGGCATTCAAGTCCTGTGGGTCCCCGGGACACAGTCGGCTTTCTTTTGCATTTGAATTACTTATTAATCCATAGAGGAGGCAAGCTGAGTCCCGGGCTTTTTATTTTCCTCTCATTAGAATCAAGAGTCAAGTTCACTTTGTTCATTGCTGCTGTGACCTAGAGCGAGCTAAGGTCACTGCCTGTGTCTCCAGAACAGCATGATAGTTGATTTTAATGATTTGGCTTATCTTCATTGACAGTTTGTATTTCGTGGCTTTAATGAAACGCTTGAAATTTTAATCAGAAGGGCTTTTTTTTTGCCCCCCCCAAGGAACAGCACCCCACCATCCACACACTAAAATATTAACGGTGGTTGGTTATTCCTGGGACTGTGCTGATTTTCATTTTCTTTGTGTTTTTGTGAGATTCATCAACTTATCTATCATGAATGACTCATAGGGTAAAAATAGATTTGGGAAGGAGAACCTCCATCACCTGACCATTTCAACATCCCTAACCCCCAAATCATACAAAAAAGAGTGTTATATATATTTAAAAAGGTCACAGTTTCCCTTTATGCCTGAGATAATCTTATTGGGGTTCTTTTAATGACAGGTTGGGAAGAAAACAAAGGATTATATTAACATCCAGTGATATCCTCACAAACGGTCACAAACGCAGTGGCTTAAAACAACCCAAACCTATTCTTTTACTGTTCTGGGGCCAGAAGTTTGACGTAGATTTTACTGGGCTAAAGTCGCGGTGCTGGGGGTGCCCAACTGCCTCTCCTGGGAGGAGAGTCAGTTCTTGCCTGTTCCAGCTTCCGGAGGCTGCTGGCCCCCTGGCCTGGTGGCCACACCTGACTCTAGTCTTTGCCTCCGTGAGCACATGGCTCTCTCTTCTGTGTCTAATCAGTTTCCCTCCTTTTTTTTTTTAAAGATTTATTTACTTATTGATTTGAGAGAGAGGGAGAGGGAGTGCATGAGCAGGGATGGGGAGAGGGGCAGAGGGAGAGGGAGAAGCAGACTCTCCAGGCCAGTTGTGTCTGCAAAGTCTCCTTTGTCACCAAAGGCAGCGTTCACACGTCCCCAGGCTTGCTGGTGGCATGAGCCTGGGCATCCACTTGACCCTCACCTGGTGTCCTTGTGCCGCAAGGGCGGCTCCGGAGGGACAGTGCTTCGAGCTTGCAGGGAGGAGGCCAGGAGCTAAAAAGGACAGCCTTCTGACTCTTCATTTTCCTGGGACCAAGACTGGATAGAAAAGTCTGTCATTGGACAGAGACCTTTCTGGCGACATCACTCAAGCAACAGCCTCTCTCTGACATTGTTCTGCTTCCAGAAACTGGAGGAGTACTTCGCGCAGAGACTCAGACTTGGGTAGCAAGTGAGTGGAGCTCCTCTCAAGGCCACAAGTCGTTGGCAGTAGCAGAAGCCGCCTCTGATGTTGGAGGCTGCCGCTCCCTGGGGCCTTCTTAAGTGCCCTGCTATTTATACCTGTTTTACATTTTAGAAACTGAGACCCGAGGAGGCTCGAGGTTGCGTGAGTAGGCACAGACAGAGCCTGACTCCTGCTCTGTCCCCCCATTGCTTCCAGCCCACCTCTCCCTAGGGTGAGCTGTGCTTCCTTCCTTCCCGCGGTCACAGCGCTTTCCAGAGCCAGGGACAGAGAAGGTCAGGAAATGCTTCCCCCTTTTTTGAAGTTTGCCACATTAAGTGTGAACTGCTGCACACTTAGTGTGATTATCACTCCAGATGCCGTGGCTCAGTTCAGCAGGGAGTTTGCGGCGGGGACAACGGGAACCGCCAGTGTGGGCGCCCTGCCGAGGCGTGTGTGGTGAGCCCCCCATGGCCCCTGCCCGCCCGCCGTCACCTCCACCGCCTCCCCTGAGTGGGGGGCCGTCCAGGACCCGGGCAGATGGTCAGTGCTTATGTCAAGGAGGGTGACATGGGGAGAGGGGACAAGCCCGGGATTTAGAATCCGAAAGGCCAAGGGCGTGGATCCCGGGGCCACCCAGTGCTTTCCGAGCTGGGTGACATTAGGTAGGACTCTGGGAGTTTCGGTGTTCCTGGCTGTCACCTGGAGATAATGTCCACCGTGGGCTTCGGCATTAAGGGAAATGACAGTGCTGGCCACCAGCGGGGCCACTCACCGTGTCACCTGCTGTGACGTGTGTATCAGGGGGCTAGAGCACAGGAGGGCCCAAAAGATGTTAACTCCCTCACACCCCGTCCTCTCCCCCTGCCCCCTCTCCCTCCTCCTTTGCCTCCGCTTCGCTCTGATCCTGCAAGATGGTCTGGCGCTGGCCTTGGGAGTCTCCCAACAGAACGTCTCCAGCCACTTTAATTTTTACCTCCAGCAGGTTACGTTTGAAGAGGCTTCTCATTTACCCCAGGGGTTGGGAAACACTGTAATATTCTCCTCTAATTATCTGTGTCTCGGTGGGAAGCCTGACATTATAATTAGCTCAGGCTCCCGTCTGGATGACATTTCGCTCAGCATATTGTGTCCCCGGGTGTGCGCTCTTGCAGAAGCCGGTGGCGATGCTGTTGGGTTGGGGCATGAGAACCCGCACAAACGCCCCGAGGGCGAAACCCCAGCGCTGAGACTCCTGCAGGATCCCCGGCACCCCTAAAGCAACCGGGCAACGTTCAGATGGGCTGCAGACCCCTCCCCACGCCACACCGGCTGGCCTTCGGATCACGTGAGCTGTGTTCTCAAGCTGCGGGAAGACTAGGGTGGAAATCAAGACTCATCTCCACATCTATTAGAGGATGTCATCCTCCTACCTATTATGTAAATTAAAGGAAAAATTAAGGCAAGAGAATCTGAACATATTTTTGTATTAAGACTCCAAGTTTCCAGTAAATTCCAGTTGCCTTTCTCCTCTGGCCCGGCAGATGTCCACTAGAACGTGGTGCTGCTGAGTCCTCTTGGACCTGCGCTGTCCGGTACAGCAGCTGGGTAGCCACCGGGACAGACACGCAGCAGCTCTGGAGTCAGAAAGGTGTAGATCCCGGAGCCACCAAATGCCGTACTACATATTGACCAGATTTGAACAAAATGCAAAGTTTAGATCCTCAGTCAGACCCAGCCACTTGTCGGGTGCCGAGTACCCATCCCTATGCTGGTGGCTACCATATTGGATAGCACAGACATGGAATAATTCCATCGCCACAGGAGGTTCCAGCGGATGGCCCTGCTCTAGACCCTTGGCAAAAACAAAACAAAACAAAAACAAAAACAAAACAAAAAAACTCCACAAATTATTTAGAGCTTTGGGCTGTAAGCTTGCCCTGGGCTGAGTTCTATTTAGAAGCGTTCTCTTTCTGCAGACAGCTGTTCTTCGCCATGGGGTGTGTCAAACATGGATTATGAATAAAGTGCCTTAAACTTCAGAATTCGAAAATAATTCCTTTTTAAACTAAGTTAGGGTAGTACGGAGTCACCGCTCCAGTGCCATCATCTCGTTCCCATTGGTTGTGACCTGGCTTCTTGTCTCTCCAAGGGGGGACAGCACGGGGTGGGGAAGAGCAGCGTGTGCAGGGAATTCACAGCGGGCTCGTCACCGCGTCTGATGTCAGAGGAGTGGAAAGAGCTGCTCCAGGGGTGAGCTTGTCATCCGTCCCCCCCCCCCCCGGTGACACACACCCGTCCCCCGAGCCAGGCAGCATCTTGGTTCATGCCAGCTTAGCCCCCTGAGCGAACACCTTCTCTTGCCTCAAATCGGGTTTCAAAGGAAGGATGTTAACGGTCATGTGAAAATCCCCCCAGCATTTATTGTCACTTTTTTTCCTTTTTTGTTGTTGTTGCTGTTGCTGGGGAAAATGCCCAGTTCATCCCCCCAGTACTCCCAAATAAGATATTTATTGTAGAATGCACTCGCCGAGAAAACTTTGCCCACCTCCTGGAGACAGTATTCATAAATTATTGTGTATAATATTTCTTTTCTCCCTTGGCTGCTCAGAAGCCAACGCGATGTGAAGGAAGTACGTTCTCATGGGCTCATCTTCTGAGTTCTTCTCTTCTTTGACCGCCTATTCTACTGTACTTCCATCCATTTCAAAAGGAGGGACGTGATTCAGTCATTGGCACATGTGATTTTATCCCTTTGTCCCCAGTGTTCTTTTGTGTCCTGGGCACAGATTTGATTTCTGATCCTGATACCCAGCCTGATAAATGCTTTCCTCTGGTTATGACGGAGACCGGAGACCAGGCAAGAGCCATGGAGTTGTCTGTTTATCATGTTCAACCGAGCAAGTGACTGATACTCTCCACGAGGGAAGCTGCCAGAGCCCCCACATCCAGTGGAGATACGATGCCAGCCACAGAGCTCTCGTCAGCTTTCCAGTAGCCGTGTTTCCAAAAAAAAAGCAAGTGAAACTAATTTTTAAAATCTACCTTTTTGAACCGAAAATAGTCAAAGTAATATTATTTTGACATAGAATCAATATAAAAAATGGAGACACTGTACATTCTTTCTTTTTTTTTTTTCTCCCACTAAGTCTTTGAAATCCAGTGTCTGTCTTCCACCCTGGCACACCTCAGTTTGGATGCTAAACTTTTAATGGTTCAAGTGAAATGGAGTCCTGCCGAAACAAAGTGGTGTATAGTAGAGAAGAAAAAAGTAGTTTCTACTTCCTCAGTTTTTAAATTCAAATGTAAGTTAATTTAAATAGAAATAAAAGTTTTCCTTTTCTCCGTCCCACCAGCCAAATTCCAAGTGCCTCGTGGCCACACGTACCTGGTGGCTGCCATGTCCGATGGCACAGAACTCGATGCTCTGAGAGATACAAAAAAAAAAGAATAAAAAACAGCCCCTTGAAAGAGCCTTGAAAGAGCTTCCAGTCTGACAGAGGAGATAAAGTTTATAGAAACACATACTATAATGCAGGGCAGAACGAATCCATCATCACAGGAAGTCAAAACAAGTGCAAGGCCCCAGACCAAGGGTGTAATTTCTTTGGGCTCCATGTGTTTTAAACAGTAATAATATTTGCTGCCCTCAGACTTGGCATTGAACCCAGGCCTTGGAGGACTGATGGGCTGCCAGTAATCCACCCCCACACACAGCAGAGGGGGTGGAGGAGGCAGCAGGAATGCCATGCACGGTGGCACACGGGAAGGGTCAAGGCCGCCAGCTTGATGAGTGGCTGTTCTCTTTCTTCCTGTGACTTAATGAGATAAGGAGGAGTATCTGGAGCTGCACGCAGAGCTAACCTACCTGCAGGCAGCTGAGCAGATCAGTCAGCGTCAGGAGTCATCTTCACCACCAGAACTGCATCACTGTGGCTCTGTTCAGCCAGGCAGCTCCACCCTAGGCCAAGGCTGCCATGAGAAATCTCTTCGGATCCTGTCCTCCTGGGCAGGCCACGCCGAGGATCATTGCCACTGCAAACTGGCCCCTAGTTCAGAGACATTGTTATGTGCAGAGTCTCACGAAACCCATGTTGGCTTAACCCCCAGAGCTTACTTGTCTTTGCTTCACTGTAGAGAGGACGGTAGCTTTTCTAAAACTTTGGGTTATGAAAACACCCTGAGCCTGGGCTCGCAGGAAAATCCTCCTGGGAACGTCTCACCTGCTGATGAGTCCCTGTCCCCTGATGAGCTGGCCTCATTTGTTCAGAAGCTGTAGAAGATAGAACAGGTTTAATCAGTGATCCTAGTGGAGGTGCAGACTTCGTAATAGTCCCAGCTCACTCGTATTTATATATGCTAATTTTAGGGCACATTAATTATGTATTTAATAAGTCCCTGTTTATTCTGTTTTCTCTCCATTCCCTTGATAGCTGTTATGGTGTGGAGTTGGAAATAATTAAAATGTTACTTGTGTTCTGCAAATAACAATTAGCCAAGGATGAATTCCGAAATCAAAATCCTGCTCTCTTTCCGTTTCTGTCATTAAGTATAGTGAGTGAAATTATACCTAAATGCACCTGTAGGTCTGTGCCACATTCCCTGCTCAGTTGGAGGGTGATTACTCCCTTTTCCAGGTGGTAATTGCCAGAGACGCCTGGGTGACCTGACTGAAACAGCTTCCGAGGCCTTGGGCACCTCTCTCTCGTTGGCCTGGAGACACACATTCAGGGGTGATGAGCTCAGTATGGGGCCGTGGGAGAGGACAGGAGGAGGGAGGCTGTTCTCCACAGAGCACAGGAGGGGGTGGAAATTGGCGAGTTCCATCTGTAGGAAGCCCTTCGAGTGGGGGGAGGGCTGTGTTGGACCCAAGCTTCCTGCAACACCTGGATTTCCAAGCCACGTCAAACCACCCATCCTACCGCGGTTCAGCCCCTTGGAGAATAGGCAACCCCATGGCCTGTGCTTTTTGCATATTACCTGCCCAGAGGGTGGCACCACATCCTCTCACAGGGTCTCATCCTGGTCTGTTGCTGTTCTGCCTGCTCGTGCTGTGGTTGGTAGCTACTGGGAGTAGATGTTGGGCCCCAGTTCCTTTTGTCTTGGGTCTTGTGCCATATCTCGCCTTGCCTCCTGCCAATTGCCAGTAACTCTTCCTGCCCCTAATCTCCTCCTTCCCCGACTACTTCTTCTTCTTCCTGACCCCAGGAGTGGCCCCAAGCTGTTGATCTTTGCAGCCCATCCCCAGGGCTTAAGCCCCACTCTCAGCTTTGTAGAGCACAATCCCCCCGCTTTAGCCAAGTAGCTATTGGAAATGGAGCTCACATGAGCGCTCAAAAAGGAATTCATTGCCCCTTGCAGTCAGTAATTCTACTCAAGGGAAATGCACAAGGAGAGGAGTCTCAAACAGATCGTCTTGTGATGTGCCACCTGAAAGATTTAATTAGAAAATAACTCAAAGCTCACGGAATGTGGAATTTGGAAACCGCCTTGAATGATAACAATGGAAACTAGCTAAACTCTTATGATGGGTAAGAAAGAGCTAGGACTCAGATTCTGTAGTTTTTACCCTATTTTGAAGATAACCCTGTGGCTGTGCTTTAACAACTGATTTCTAGATCTGTGAGGGAGGGCGAATCATTCTGGCCCCACGTGAGGATAAACTCGGGTCCCGGACGAGAGGCTGCCCGAGGAGTAAATGGACCAGAGAGACAGCAGTTTCCCTGACGATCGGATCCAGCAGTTCAAAGCAGCATTGGTCCGCACTGTCTCCTCCCAGATCCTCATTTCCTTTCAGCCTTGGAGCTGTGCGCTCATCCTCTCTGGTCCTGATTGGAGTTTAGAGCTGTCATTTCCAGAGGTGGTGTTCATTTGCTCCTCTTCTGTATGTTTTCAGAAATCCTTCTTGGCACAGAGTTGTTGAGGGAAGAGGTAGGGGTGCGCTGGTGGGGGGAAAAAAAAAAATATATATATATATATATATATATATGACTCCCTGTTTTCAGATGCAAAGTCTTCTCAAATGTCAGTCCAGCAACAGAGGCAAATTCTCTCATCCGCTTTGAATCAAACACTTATCTCCAGCAAAGCCATTCATTTACAAGATCAGCAAGTCACAGAGGCATCTTAGCTTTCCTGCCAGGGCCCTGGTCTCAAGGGGCAGCGTCCCCTTCACACTGGGGCCATGGAGGGCTTTCCTGTCAGGAGTGGGGTCTGTGATGAACTCAGCCACTGACCCCACCAGAGGACAGAGGAAAAGCCAAGGGGAGGAGAGAGAGAGCTGAAATGTTAGGCACTAAGGACGTGGGGCGATCCCGGGTTGCGTATGGGGTTTGGTGAGGGTATTTGGGGCCATGCACCTTTCCGTGCTATTTGGGCTGTGCCCCATAAGGGACATGCTGTATCCTGATTTGCTTGATCCCTGGGGTCTCAGGATAAGCTGTGGGTTTTACCTCTCTGTCATTCTGAAGAGTGCCCTGTTGCTTAGAGACAGGGGATGGTGCCTGGAGCGAAGATAAGGTTGTCAAGGAAACCAAGCCACAAATTCCCTTGTTTTTTTCTCCAAGTTGCTGGACAGAAGAGTAAAGGATTTTTGCTCTGACAACTGGAAGAAAAGTATCTTCTTTTCCATGTGTGTTTTAGACAAATATCAATTTGTTGTTCAAGACACAGCTGAGTTAGTACCTGAGTTGACAAACAGGCTTGAGTTTTGTATTATCTTTTTGCTTTCCATCAGTGAGTGCTTTTATTTTTTTAAGTAGGCTCCTCGCCCAGCGTGGAGCCCAGCATGGGGCTTGAACTCATGACTCTGAGAGACCCTGGGATCAAGATCTGAGCTGAGATCAAGAGTCAGACACTTAACCAGCTGAGCCATCCAGGCGCCCCAGTGAGTGCTTTCTGATAGAGATAGAATTCAGCAGCCATTTTAATGGTTTTTTTTTTTATTTTCAGATGTGTGGACCCCAGGACCCAATCTCTTTCTTTGACACAGCTGAGCTTTTTTGAATTCTGAGTTTTCTTTCTTTTTTTTTTTTGCCCCAGCTTTTCTCTTTGTGTGGCATTGCAATGATCTTTCTGGAAATTCACAGCAGCACCGACCCCCTTTCTATCCTCCGTCTCTGAATTATTTGCATGTTTCACATGGTGGGGACCAATAAACCCAGACTCCTCAATTCTGGTGTTCATAATTCAGGAAAAAAATCCTTTTTGGGGTCATCCTCAAGGGATCCCTTGTTGAAGCCACAGAAATCCACATCTGCTCTGTGCGCTCCTGTCCATGGACAGCAGAATTGGAGGGTCCAGACGGTAGTGTCCCAAATGCCCCCCACCCCTCTGGGGGGTTCCGGGCATACGTAAAGAGTTCTTCATTTATCCGTGGTGGCAATTTTAGCTTTTGCTGGGAGCTTTGGAGAATCACCTGTGTAGAGTGTGTGTGTGTGTGTGTGTGTGTGCGCGCGCGTGTGTGCACGCGCATCTTAACCTTCTATAGACTTGTACCTTTACCTACTTGTTAAGAAATGCATCCTTGCCTCTCTCCTTCTCTCCCCACCTCCTGCCTGTGTATTGGTCTGGAGCAGTAATGCGGGTTTTCCGGGACCCTCTGATCTGTTTCTCTCTGCCATCCTCTGACCTCACACAGAACTTCTGGGCCGTTCGGTGACCTTCCTTAACACACTCAGTCCTGCCCCTTTCCTGAGTTCTCGGGACTGCTTTGGCACTCTCTGCAGATGTGGGAGGGTCACTCAGCCTGGCAAGGGGGGTTGAAACACAGCCACGTAGGGGAAGGACCTACCCCCCAGTGACCGAGAGAAAGGGCACCAGGGGTAGAGAGGAGGCACTGGTTAACTCCGGGTCGGGGCGGGAGTACTGCGGGAGCTGGCGAGGAAGGACGGGCCGGGGGAGTCAGACAGTAAAAGATGCAGAGGATTTGGATGAATGGAAAGGAGAGAGGGAGGAGGGGCCTGGGTCTCTCTGGAACCCCAGAAGCGGCTTGTTCTTGGCTAAAATACCCCTTCAGTGGTAACCCCTTCAGTGTTTTGTCCTGACCTCCAATGGGGGGCTGAGGCTGAGTCTTTCTTCGGGTTTTTGCCCATGATCCACTTCTCCCATCCCGTGTCCTCGTGCTCCCCATTCACACACCAGCCCTAGCAAATGTGCTGCTTGCGAACCCTGTGCTCTGATCTGTCTAGACGCTGCCACACCCCTACCCCCCTCTG
>LNAC01000098.1:3220114-3245707 GCA_002007465.1 Ailurus styani | reverse complement strand
TCTGTCCGCCCCCCCCCCCCATATCTGGCCCACCTTTTCACCTAGCTTTAGATTTCTGGGTTTTCCAAATCCAGACAGACATTTGCAGACAGTGGCTCACTTTACTCAGGGCTGGGGTTGGTTTTGTTCCCATCTGAAATGGGCAAGAGCCTTGTACAGTCCCTAGTGAGCAGGGAGGCGGGATGGGGGAGAAGACCTGCAGAGCCGAGAGGGGCCCAGGGCTGCGGAGCAAATTACCACAAACAGGGTGGGGGGGGGGGTTTAAAGAACAGATTCTCACAGTTCTGCAGGCTAGAAATCCAAAATCAAGGTGTCGGCAAGGTTGGCTCCTTCTGAAGGCCCTGAGGGAGGATCCGTCCAGGCCAATCTCCTGGGCTTGCAGGTGGCTGTCTTGTCCCTGTGGCTCTTCCTGTCTTCCCTCTGTGCGTGTCTGTCACAGGACACCTGTCATGTGGGGTTAGGGCCCCACCCCACTGCATTAGGACCTCATCTGAAGTCATTACATCTGCGACAACCGTATTTGCAAAGGAGGTCACATTCTGAGGTCCCGGGGGGTTAGGACTTCAACATATGAATTTGGCAGGCGGGGGCGGGAGGGGGAAGGGAGGGTAGGATTCCATCCATAACATCCTCTTTCCAGGAAGACCAGACAAACGTGTCTAACTTGCCTCTCCCAAGCTTGTAATATGAACAAAAGCCAAATATAATCTAATTAATCACTCAGAGCCTGTCGGTGGCATGACAGTGTGCCGCTGACATGAAGCTGGGAGGGACAGGTCGTTTGTGGGATGGTTAAATCATTAAACCAAAACATCTCCACATGCTGGAATTCTGATGTGCCTCTCACAAGGTGCACCTGCACAGAAACAGGGACCTACGTACAGTCCCGAAATTAAATCTCCCCCCGCCAAACGGTGATCGATGTGTATTCAAGAGGAGGAGAATGAATTTGGGTTCTAGTTCAATTAAGGAGCTTCATCATTCATTCAGTCACGTCTTGATCGAAATGTCCCCTGCTCACCCCTCCTCTGCGAGGCATGAGGCAGCCTTGGGAGTCGACGTCAACCTGCTCAAGTAGTTCCTTCCAGGATTCCTGCCTGCTCTGTCGGCCATCGCTTGGACAAGGGGAAGAGAAAAAGGGGCCCCTTCCTCTGAGAACCCAAGCATAGAAGGGAGCCCTCACATCCTTGGACTTGCCGATGAGGAACCCCCAGAATTCAGGGCTGGAAACTAAGAGGGCAGTGGTGACTAAGATCGCCGGAGCTTTTAGGCCAGAGCGAAGAAGACAGGGGTGGTGCTGGCTTCCGGAGGTCTTGGGAGGACCACCGTGGGGAGGAGTCTGGGCCTGTCCTGTGCTCCCTCCCAAGTCAGAAGTAGAACGAAGGAAGGAAACGTACAGGAGGACATGTTAGCACAGCATAAGGAATGACTTTTTCATAGTTAGAACTGTCTAGAAATGAGATAGTCTGATTTATCTTGGGAGGGAGTGATGTGGGCTAGCCCGCATCGTTGAGTGCTTACTTACTATGCGCCAAAGTGCTCTTAACACTTTCCAGGGAAAGAGACCCGGGATCTGCCCTTGTCAGCCGTTCCTCCATCTGATGTAATAGAAAGGCCTCCGAGAACCCCTCAAGTCAGAAAACGCTCCCGAGCAAGCTAATTGCTTTCTTTCCCAGACCACAGAGTTTGGAAGGAGCTGGTTCCTTGTTCATCAGTGGATTCGAAGTAAAATTTTCTTTTGGAATAAGAACTCTCTTCTTCCTGTCTCTCCACGTAAGCTTGGGCTGCGCTGTGGTGTATGAAATCTAATCTCCTACTGGAAAATGATTATTTATTCAAACGCTTCCCCCAAATCCATTAAGCACTCTGGGTGTTAGCTTGGGACGATAGATCTCATAGCACTCTCAGAGCTGTGCCTTTGACACTCTGGGTGTGTTCTAATTCACGGGAGCCCTTCTTGCACGCGTGGCCAGCAGTGAGTGAGAGGATTAGGAGCGCCCCCAGCCGTGATTGACAGATGCCTGTGCAGATCTGGATCCTCTTATCCATTAGCTTGGAACATGCTCCGCGACCCCCGTTGCTTTCCTTAATGTGCCAGCTTTGCGCTCGTGGGTAATTAGCAAATGCTCTTCAAGTGACTGCTGCTGGCTTTTCAAATGCTCTGCTCTTTCTAATTAAGAAAGGGAATTGGATGTACTCTTGCCTGGCTTTCTTTTTTTTTTTCCTCCCAGGCATGGGATGGGGGTGGGAAAGAAGAGCAAAAGAAATAGTTAAGAGGGACACCTGGGTGGCTCAGTCGGTTAAGTGTCTGCCTTCAGCTCAGGTCATGATCCTGGGGTTCTGGGATCGAGTCCCGAGTTGGGCTCCCTGCTCAGTGGGGAGCCTGCTTCTCCCTCTTCCTCTGCCCTGCTCGTGCTTGCTCTCTCTCTCTCTCAAATAAATAAATAAATATCTAAGAGATGTTTAAAAAGTCTGATGCCACCAGTGATCAAAGCTATGTCTGGGAGTTCATTCCTATGACAGAGGCATAGGTATTCCCAAGTTCAAGTCCAGTCTGAGGAGTGCGTTCGTGGAGACAGGAATTCACTCCGCAGCTGGGTACCCGCCTCCAGGCACGTCTCTCGGCCCAGGGAAATGTGGGCAGATGATAATGAATGGAGCACGCAGGATTCAAAGATCAACGTGTAGAACCTCACTCTGGCTCTCTGCCTTCCCAGCTGGAATAAGGGGTCAGCTGCACGTACGGAAAACCTGAAGCAACAACATCTGCTCTCATTTAGAAATCCAGAGACAGGGGCGCCTGGGTGGCTCAGTCAGTTCAGCGACTGCTTTCGGCTCAGGTCATGGTCCCGGGGTCCTGAGATCGAGTCCTGCATCGGGCTCCCTGCTTGGCCGGGAGCCTGCTTCTCCCTCTGCCTGGTGCTCTGCCTACTTGTATTCTCTATCTCTCTGTTGAATAAATAAATAAAATCTTTAAAAAATATATAGAAATCCAGAGACAGGCAGGTCCTCATGGGTATGATGACCACCAAATGCATTTAGGGACACAGGTCCCTTTTAGTTCTCTGCTTTGCGTGTGGCTTTGGTCTTGAGTTACCTCATAGTCAAGGTTGCCATTGGAACTCTAGTCATCCCCCCCTCCTTCAGGGAGCATAGAGGACAACTTCAAACTCTTGCTTTGTCTTCTGGAAAGTTCTAGTTCACAGCGTTCCCCTGCTAAGGAAAGGGGGAGAGTGGATATTGGAAGGCAGAAGCAGTCTCTGCCCTGCCCAGACAGTGGTCGCTTGGAGAGTCTCGGAACCAGTGCTGCGCCTGAGTGACTTCATGGGAAGGGGTCCCCATTCAAGACCGCTCCTTGCAGAAGCAGCAAAATGGTGGCTAAGAACCCACCTGGGTTGGAAGTCTGGCTCACCGGCTCACTGCAGTCTCTGGGCAAGTTATTGAACTTTTTTGAGCCTGCAAATTTCCCTCTGCACAAAACGGAGCAATTACCCATGCCTCCCGACGTTCCCGTGGCCAGTAGTCTGTGTTCCAAAGCTGATAGGTCCCTTGTGTCATTGTTAATTTAGTGCTCTTACCATAGCCTCCTTGTGGGCTAATTGCATCCCCGCAGTCCTACCTAGGCTGCACTTTGCTCATACATTCCTTCTAGAACCTTCTGAGTCTGTAGGGTGAAATCACAGAACGGCTTTATAGTCTATCTATCACTATCTATCTAATGGCTCTAATGGTTCTCCCTTCCTGCCCCTGGATGATTTCACGGGCAGACATCTAAATTTTCCAGCATATTCGAGGTGAGTGAGCCCTTTTGATTATCCTGTTTGATGCTGATGAGCCAGTCTGGTGATTTCAGTCTCTCATTCAGGATAACAAAGGTCCTTCTCTCCACTCATAGCTCCTCATCTGATTAGCCTTAGAAGCTTGCTGTGGGTCAGAGGTGGGTAGTCAGTCTTGTCCTTGGTTTTTTACCCTTTACCCTGCTTACCTTGCTAGGGATGGCTCAGCCATGCCGAGGAATTGGAGGAAGAGGCAAAGAAGAGGCAGTGATGGGGTATATAGAGTTGGTGGTGGTGCTAAAAGGTCTTCCCTAGAGGTTATAGTTGTAATTTAGTGTTGCGCCCTCCAAGTGGTCGAGTCTCAAGTGTGGACCCTTTGTATCACAGGGTCCTAACTTTGAGGGTTCTTGAAGCCTCCAGTGGGAATATCTACCCTGTGGTTGACCACTTACAAGTTCCCTCTCCTCCTCTGGGGGTTCTCTCTGCACAAATCCCACTAGAAATTCCATTTGCCCCTGTAGGTGGACCTCTGAGGGGAGAACCTTTACACGCTGTATCCGGTCACCTTCCCAAATGTCCAGTTGGCCCTCTGCCCTTTGGAAATGCAGCCCACTTCCACAGCAGCCCCCTCTCCTCAGTCCACCACTGGAATCCTCCCAGCCACCTTCTCCCCTTGGGACTCTCCCAGGAGATGGTCGGAGAGCAGTTCTGCAGGGAAACATGCCAAGCTTGGCAAGCTTATTTCTTGGAGTGGCCTTTTACTTGGCTCGAGTGCAGAGAAGTTCCCTCATCCTCAGGGCACACTCTGATAGCTCTCCAAGGGGGTCCTTGATACCGCTGTCCTCCTTGTCTCCCCCACTTTGCATGGGGCCACTGGGAACAGCACCATCTTGGAGGGATGACTCCCCTTTAAGACCTGCACAGAGTATCAGGCGCCTCTGTGTAGATCAGTACTGTCTGAGAGAACTTCCTGTGATGACGGAAATGTTCAGTATATGCATGGTCCCGTATGGTAACCACTAGCTACCATATTGGATATGCAGATACATAATCTTGTTACATTTTAATTAATTTACATTTAAATAGCCACATGCGGCTACTGCATCAGACAACACAGTTTTAGAATGAGAAGGTAATGCCACCTATTTTTCTTAGCGATGGTTCTGAGACCAGGTAAATCCCATTAGATCTCTTGTTCTGTTCTTTCTAGAAAGTCATTCTCAAAGTCTCTCCCCACCATAAATAAGTAGCACTGTCAGTGACAAGTTTAATGTTGGTTCCCAAAGCCATATGGTTAGGGAGATTGACTTTAGTCTTTGTTAATGGGGAGTAGGTGTCTTTCTTTGAGCCTCCCTCTACCCTGACTGGAGGCATTTTACTCCTTTGAGAGTAATGATGGAAGTCTTAGCTCCAGCATATCTTTTGACTGTCTATTAAGAAGAAGCTCATTATTTTCCTGGAAGAAGTACTCCCAGCGGTGCCATAATGGGCTTTGGCTGAGCGATCTGCTTCTGCTTTTCTCTCCAGGAAATGCTTGGTAGATTGGAGGCTGCCCAGGGTTGCACGGGAGTCTGGTGACATCCATGATCACAGGAAAGGACAGAACTAGTTCCAGAGTTTGATACTCGAATGCAGTTGACCTTGGTTCAGGTCTAGCATGATGAAGAACGATGCTGTTTGACCAAATTAATCTAGTACAGTCTACAGTAGCAAAAATTAAGATTATGACTCTCAAAGTGCAGTGGCTCTGTGTATTCTAGTTGGAGAAAATATATGTCTTACAAGACAAAAAAATATCTAGTTTTTTAGAGTACTTTAAAATGAATTAAGTTTTACTAATTTAGGGGAGAACCCAAGGTCCCACAGGGATCAGGAAAGAATTCTAGGTCAGTTAGGATTCTTTAGTAGCCAGCAACAGAGGTCAGTTCTGGCCAACTTAACCACATCAAGGAGATCATCAGAAGTCGAAGGAGTAACTTGGACAGTCAGAGGGGAAAGTGGAATCGCCAAGCCTTGGAAGACCACAGTGAGGCATCTCAAGATTTACAATGATAGAGATGAGCTAATGGGCATCTATCGAAAGGGCTGATACCAGGACGACTCAAGAACAACTCTTTTCTACCTCTGTCCTTAAGCTCAAGATTCAATTCTGGAAGAGAGAACCTGATTGAGTTCGTCCAGTGAGGTTGGGGGTGGGGAGGACATTCTCCAAGAAAAGCAGAGCGCCATCTTCAAAGACAGGGGTCTTTGAGCATTTGAAATCTGAGACCTTCCCAAACACACTGCCTCTTTAGTGTTGACATAGTTACAGACCCAGGAGGGAGTTAAAAGAGTCAACTTAAAAAAAAAAAAAAAGAGTCAACTTTGTGTTTATCTTTGCAATTTTTATCCATGTATCAGACAATAGTTAAAGTTCACCATATAAAAGAGACTTTGGAAATGATTTCATTTATGCTAATAGGCCTACTCCTCTGACTCTCCCATCAGCAAATGCTTCTCAGTTGCTTGAACGCACATTGTCATGTGTGGCTAACCCTTCCTTCCTTCCTTCCTTCCTTCCTTCCTTCCCTCCTTCCTTCCTTCTTTCCTTTCTCCCTTCCTTTCTTTTTTTTAAAGATTTTATTTTATTTATTTGAGAGAGAGAGAAAGAAAGCATGAGCAGGGGGAGGGGCAGAGGGAGAGGCAGAAGCAGACTCCCCACAGAGCAGGGAGCCTGACATGGGGCTCGATCCCAGGACCCCGAGATTATGACCTGAGCCAAAGGCAGAGGCTTAACCCACTGAGCCACCCAGGCGCCCCTAACCGTTACTTTTTCCATCTTACACTTGCAGTTCAATTGCTTAGGCCTCTCTGTAGCAGCACCGTCCAACCCGAGTCTCTAGATTCTAAAGCATTCAAGTTCATATTACTTTTTATTACTGCTCTGATTTCAAATAGCAACCAAGATGTCTAGGATACAGTGGTGATAATTCTTCAGCTTGCCCCTGGGGTAAGATCTGCAGAGAGAAAAAGGCTGCCAGGCGTCCCAGATACTTTTCCCCTTCACAAATGATCTCTGGTTAGAATAAGACAACCTTGGGGAATAGCTTTCTCTCCAAACATAATATGTGTTGTTTTTCTTGTTTCTAGCCAAAGGAAATAGAATGTCGTGTCTACTAAAGCCAATTTTGGGGTGGAGGGAAACAGGCAGTTTCTTCAGTGGCCCATTAAGTTGGCCAGTAGAAATAGTAACTCTCTCCAAAGTCTTGTATTGTTAGACACCTTTGCTGATGGGATTTTTACTGTGGATGCAATTTCGTAGCTTTATAGATATAAGGCTTTGTTCTAGATCCAATATACTTTTTGGCAAGATAGGTTTTTTTCACCTAACTGCATCTGCTATATTCATCTCACTGAGATAGTTGAGTACAAAAAACATGAGTGATATGGTCTCTGACCCCTGAGTGCTTTATCTGGTCTGTGCTAAGAGGGTAAAAGCAAAGGAATCATGTGTCTGGTTGAAAAGGAGGAAAGAGATAACGTATCTTTTGTTTAAGAAAAAAAAAATCCCAATTTTTCCCCCCACGGTCCTAGAATTTTAGAATAGACCTCAGAGGTAAGGCATGTCACCCCCTCTGGTTAAAGAGAAACTCGGAGCAAGTGCGGCTTGCCAGAGATCACAGCGCTGGTAGCAGAACGGGGGACGGAGAGGAAGACTGAGCTCCCTGTGTTAGTCATGGCATCTCAGTATCCACACCCCCCTCCGGGACACAATCAGCAATGCCAGGCCCTCCCCTTACTTCTGAGATCCAGGCAGGTGTCTGAACACATCAGATGTCCTTTTCTTTTTCTCCCCAAATATCTTTTCCCACAAACTTTAGTTTTTCTATTCCGTGATATTTTCGTTTTTCTCTTTTTATTTCTTTAAGAAAATTTATTTATTTATTTGAAGGAGAGAGAAAGAGAGCGTGGGCAGGAGGGAGGGGCAGGCAGAGGGAGAAGCAGACTCCCTGCTGAGCAGGCTCCATCCCAGGACCCTGAGATCATGACCTGAGGCCGAAGGCAGACACTTAACCAACTGAGCCACCCAGGCTCCCTCATTTTTTTCTCTTTTTCAAGTCAAGTTATAACATACGCACAGTAAACAGATCTCAACTATACAGCTCAAAGAATTTTTATGTATGTATGCATTTCCGGAACCACTACTTTGATCAGGATGCAAAACATTTCTAGCAAAACAGAAGGCTTCCTCCTATTCCTTCGGGGGTGGTAACTTCCTCTAAGAGATAACTATTGTCGTAACTTACTTTACCACAGATGGATTCTACCCATTCTTGAATAGGACTTAATGGAATCATCTTGTATGTTCTCTTCTTTATCTGGCTTCTTTGGCTTTGAGATTCATTTATGCCTCTGTTGCATTAATTGATTAATTTTTTTTTCTATGTAGTATACCATTGTATTTATGGACTACAGTGTATCCATTCTGCTGTGGGTAGATACTCGGTGTTTCCAGTTTGGGGCTATTGGGAGAAAAGCCACAGTGAAGGTTTTCTACGTGAGTTTTCTCGCGTGTGTACCTAGGGGTGGAACTGCCTGGTCATCAGGTAGACCTATATTTGGCTTGAGTAGATGGACCAGTACTGTTTTAGAATCAGGAAAGACACTTTCTTACCATGGTAGTCAGTGATGATTATTACTGGTAGCTCTTCTTTTTTTCCCACTTAAATATAAAAACAATAGAACAGAGGCCTAGAGTTAAGCTGACCTCCTTTAAATGTAGTAGATGAGCACAGGCATTTCTGCAACCTCCCCAAACCCTTCTAAAATGACAGTAAGGGATTAAAAATCGGTACCTAGAAGGACAGAGACCTGGAGTGGTGAACAGCTGTTTGATAATGGGAAACAGATGAGAAGGTGCTAATTAATTGGCTTCAAGTGGAGAAAGACATCAGCACCCGCTGAAAGGAAGCCACCAAGACGCCATCCATCCCGGGGATCCTCAGCAATCCTGGAACTAGAGTGGGGACAAGATGGGACAGCCAGTGGGTGGCTGGTCATTGTCATCCTTATCAGGAGTAGTTAGCTCTTTATCCCACATCTTGCAACTGGACGGTCACCTCCCATGCAGCACGGCAGGAGAAACATTTATTATCCTCATAAAGGAGTCCAGAGAGGCAGCTGACTTGATAGACCAGGAGAAAATAAAGACAATGATCCAATCGGCATAGGGAATGATATAGTGAAACCAAGAGCATAGCATCCGAGGAGGAAAGGGAGGGACTCTTTGCTGGGGAAACAGAAGAGCCTTAGGCAAATGATCTTCAGGCACTGACACATCAAGCAGTCTGCCTTCCAAAAAGCTGCCGCCGCCGTGCAGTCCTCTGGGACTTCCTCTAGTACCCGACAACCCCTATCCATCCTGGGCCTCCAGTGAACTTTTTAATGTCTTGCAGTGAAATATGACTGGATAGCCAGAGTTACTCAGACTTCTGAGGAATGCCTTCCTATGAAAGATAAAGTCCAAAAGCTAATTTGGAGATCACAGAAACAATGCAGCCATCACAAGAAAACTTGAAAACAAACAAAAGGTTTAATATCCTCAGAGGGAGAGAAAGAAGATGCTGTCCCTAACAAAAATGGACGATCTAACAAAGAAGGAGCTCTTGGAAATTAAAAACAAGATAGCCAGATTTAAGAAGTAGAAAGGTTAAAAGAGCAAGTCAGACAATTTCTAAGAAAATAGGATAAAAGACAGAATGCCACAAAAACATGAGAAAGGAAGATAAGAAAATGAGCAGGAGAATCGAGCAGGACCAGCTGCTGACTCATCAGCATTCCAGAAAATGAGAGATAATGGAGTTTCATATGTGCCAAAGTGGTCTGATAAAAATGTCCCCGACCCAAGTCGCCTCACCTCGCAGACTAGAAAGGAGTCCTGAGTATTAGCCCCATAAGTAGCAAAGGGACCCGTGCCAGGAAGTGACATCAGGAACTTTTTGGGTGCCATCAACAGAGCTTGCAGAACCGGGGACACGGTTCCAAACGAGGAGGACATCGAAAGTCCCAGCAGCTGTGCATCAAAGCAGAGGACGGCTGGAAGAGGTTTGCGTGTCCCAAGTCTCCAGCTTTCACAAGTCAGAGGATTCCGAAATGGACACAGGTCTCTCGAAGCGTGGAAGCGAGGAGAGAGACCTGTGTCCATAGTGCAAGTTAGTACCATGTCACTTCTCCTGGTCCCCGCGGTTCGGGTGTCAACCTGACCTGGGAGCCCGGCCGGTCCCGGAGGAGACTGGTTAGGTGCTGTGATGCGTGAGGCTTGAGCCTGTGTCTCACTGGCCAGGGGAGAGAGGGAACACCAGCCAGGCCTTTTGCACTTGTGAGTGTAAACACGCCCCCCTCGGGGGCCCGACAGCACGTATGACAACCAGAGCATCAGGCATCTTACGTGGCCAACTCCACACGCTAACGGCAAAGCTGCTGCCACCCAGGTTCACCCGTCGCTTGGACTTTGTGGAGGCCGGGGGTTCTAGCAGGCTGGGGGGCCGTTGGTTAGGGCGAGCGAGGGTTCACCTGCCGTCTGGAGGTGGGGGTGGGGTGGGGTTTGTTCCCCAGTCCCGTCAAGACGGCATGGGATGGAGGTGGGGGGTCCTCCAAGAAAGGTAGGGTCCTGCCACCAAAAGTAGGGGGTAGGGATGCCACCCCCCATCCCAAACCCACAATGTCTCTTCAAATGGTATGCAAACCGCTACACATACAGAGACTGACTCTGCATCTGTCACTGTAATTTTGTATCATAGAGTCGTAAGGTTCGTCATGATAAGGGGACTTGGGAAGTTAGTCTACCCTAAGAGGCCCGCCTTACAGATCAGGAAACTGGATGACTTGTCCAGGCTTCCACAGCTAGGACATGGCAGAGCTGGGCCCCGAAGCAGGTCCCCAGACACAATATGTCCTCACCACTCTGCCAAGCCCTCTGTGTCACTCATCAGCAAAGGCTTTTCAGTTGCTTGAAAGTACATTATCTTCTTGTTCCTGATTCAGTCTTAGAGTTTGCAATTAAATGACTCAGGTGTCTTTGTAATAGATAATTTCCAGCTCCAGGCTCCAGTTGCTCAACCCGGCCACCCAGCCTTGCCTGCCTGAGCTGGGAGTGGGTGAAGTGGGTTGCCCGCTGCCAGCAAGGGTCTGTGTCCCCTTGTGGTCCTTCGGTTGCCAGGCCTGTGCGGCCAGATCTTTCCGTCCCAGGGGCCACTGGGCAGAGCTCTGTGCAGGACTGGAGGGAAACAGTGGGCTGTGGTTCCAGCTTCCTAGGACTTTACGCTCAGATAGGGACTCCGAATAAAACTGTATCAAGGCAAGGTTTACAAAGAAACCTAGAAAGAGGTCCAGCGACTCTGGGTGTGAAATGGTGGCATCTGTCTTGAAGATCTCATTTCGTATATAAAGTTGGTGTCAAGGGCATAGGATTGATGATGACTTGTCTTAGAAAGGCATCTGACCCAGGGGCAGCAGGATCACCTAGATCCCACGTGAATCGTCTTCATCCAGCCTGCCTTCCGCCCCCTCCAAGGCCATTACGGGGGAGCTGGGCCTGGAGGGTGAAGCCAGACTGCCTTTATTCTAACCAAACACCTATCAAGCCGCTGCTGAGCCAGGAGCTGAGGGCCTGGCTCAGGTTGGGGGGAGGGAGGGGTGTTAAGCTATTGGGGGATGTTTCCAAGCGATTGAAAGGAGACCCTGGAAGTAACCTCACCCCTCTCTTATGGGGGTTGCTTCTGCCTTTTAAGCCCTTTAAGCCCTTCACCCGTGCGGGAAGCAGCACGTGACAACTGTCCAGAACTTCACAGTGCACGCCATGCCCCCTGCTACCCGCAGAGTGGCTCCTTTGCAGCTCCTGAGGGTGTCACTTTCCTCCGCCTGAGAAGTCACACCCCAGCAAGTGGCGCAGATTCTGGGCGGGTTTGCGCAGAGACCCACGGGGTCCCTTGCCCAGCCCTAGGCTGGCAGGAGCATGGGGCCGGATCACGACACTGCCGCCCCAGGAGTCGGGAAGCATTGCTTGATGGGCTGCACTGGGTCTTCTCAGCCAGGGGCTGCAGGGAGGGAGGCCCAGGTGCTTCGGGGGTACCCAGGTACCCCCCGCTTATAGGGGATACCCTGCCTTAGCCGCAGAGCCCTTCCTCCAGCCTCGCAGCCCTTGGGGACTGTCCTGCCAGGCTCCTCCGTCAGTGCTCCCCAGCGGGAGGCTCCCTGCAGAGGCAGCATGAAGGAGAGGTTGTGAGCATGTATCTTGAAGCAAATAGGGTTTCGGTGCTGGCTCTGCCACCCACTGGCTGGGGTTGGACACTTGATACCTACCCACCGCGTAGATCTGGACGGCGGTGGGAGCATCCAGGGTGAGCAGGGTGGACTTGGAGAGGCAGCGCGTGCCCAGTGCCTGGCACTTGCAGAGAGCTCAGTAAATGCAACTACCGGCAGGAGTAGCTATGCTACAGTCGGTTGGCCTTTGCCTGGCCCTTGCTTCCGCTATTCCCTGGAATAAACAGAACCTCATCCTCTAAAGCCCTCCTCACTTGCCACCTTCTTCTTGCCTCATCGCCTGGGCGGAATGGAAGGGGGAGGAAGGAAAGGCATTCAAGTGCCCTCTGCTTGCCAGTGATGGCCTCCTTCCTTACCTCATTCCGTGCTCCTACAGCCCCATTCTACAGATGTGCAAACGGAGCCCAGCAGGGGCTCCCTATTGCCTCCAGCAGTAGTGTAGACCGCTTGGCATTCCACAGGCCCGTTGTTATTATTTATTGTTCACAGTAACACGGTCTCACGCGCTGCTTTGGATCACAGGTGTTTGTGTACGTGTCACTCTGACGTCCTCAGTAAGCTTGTAAACGCCTGGTGGGCACGTCCCTGTTTCGTATCAGGCTGTGCTCCTCACGCACAGCCATTTCCCAGCCGCAGCCCCGCTGTCTGGGAGTCGTCTCCCCGGAGCTCGCGGCGATCAGGAAGTCCCAGCCCCAGCTCCCCGGGGAACTCTCAGGGAGGGACTGCCTAGCGTGCGGACAGCTCCCTCCTGACAGCTCTTGTGTGAATTGCTTATTTGGCCTGTGGCATGTGCCAGCTTGTATATGTTGTCGCTTATCCTTTTTGCATGTGTGTTGTTTTCCCAAGTGGCTTTGAAGATCAGGAGGTGGGGGTAGTGTCTTTTTTGGATACTGAGCACTCCCGTTATCTCGCACAGGGCCAAAGCTAAGTCAGTATCGCGTAGATGCAGTGATGCCGTTGCACGTTAATGTGTGCGGTTTGTCCCTGGACACACCCACACACTCTCCAGGGTCTGGGTTCTGTTTTCCCAGCCTCCCCCTGTAATACGCTCTCCGTCCTGCCCTCTCCCTCCCTTTCTGCCGCCGTCCACCTCTGCCTCCTGCCCTCCCTCTCATCTGGCATTTCCCCAGGGGAAGGTAGAAGGTTCTGCCTACAGAGGCCACATCTCAGGCTGCTGCCTAATTGTTGATGACAGCCCAGCTCCCCGGGGAGGGCGTACTTCCAAGAATCTGGAGCACGGATGCTGGAAACAGCAGAGAGGCGAGCCCCCATTCGGATGGGGTGAACCAGAGTAAAGGGGGCGGCACACCCACTGGGTGCTGTGGATGGGAGCAAGTGGATTTGAAGCCCGTCACTACCGGGAGGAGGATGATGGAAGCCCCAGTGAATAAATAAGATGTGACTTCCAGGCTCCTCTGTCTCATGTATTGGAAAATGGGTTTTCTGTTGTGCCTAGAGGCCTCCTGAGCCCATCTGAGGTGCTTCCTCCTGCTCGAGGTTGAGCCCAGGGCTCCCTCCTCATCACTCGGAGCATCTGAGCTGCTGGTCAAAGACAGGGGGCTGACTGGCCTGCTGCTCGGGGTGGAATGGCATTTCGTGACATTGTCCTTGCACTCTATCACAGTCATCCAGTTTTTACATCTTTCTTTTAGTGATTTTATGTACCTTCTTCTTTCTCCCCCTTCCTCATTCCCCTTGCATTCGTCGTCTGTCCCATTCATTCACTCATTTATTTTTCCATTCATCCAAGAAATCTGTTGACCCCCTATTACATACCCAATGCTGTGTTACCCACCAGGGGTGTGACCTGCAACTGTCCTTGCCTTCATGGAATCCTGCATTTAGAAAGACAGTACCCTGCAAATCACACCCATTATTAGTTACGTGCCTTTGTAATGAGGAGTGAGAAGCAGAGGCATGGTATGGTATGACCGCTGAGCCGTTGAGCAGGGAATTCTGACCTCACCTGCCAGGAAGGTGTGGCCGTTTTAGAAACATGTCCATGAATTCTTTGACATTCCTCCCTTTAAGAGGTGCAGCCTAATTCTCCTTCCTTTGGAGGGGGAACCCCGGATTTAGTGATCTGCTTCTAACCAGGAGGGAAAAGCGGAAGTGTGTGCACCTCTGGAGACCAGGTCATCCAAAGTCCGTACGGTTTCCATCTTGGCTGCTCTGTTGATCTCTTTCCCTCTTGGATCACTTGCTCTGGGGATAGCCAGCTGTCACATCATGCGCAGCCCTGTGGAGGGACCCATGTGGTGAGAAACTGAAGCCTCCAGCCACCAGCCGTATGAGGGGGCCATCTTGGAAGCAGATCCTCCAACTGAGTCCAGCCTTCAGATGACCACAGCCCTGGCCAGCTGTGTTGACTGCGGCCTCATGAGAGGCCCTGAACCCGAACCACCCATCTAAGCCACTCTCAACTCTTGAGCCTCAGAGCTAGACATGCAGTAAGTCTTGGGCTGATTTATTACACAGTAATAGATAATATGTGGTGTGATGGAGATTACTTCTTTGATACCCTACTTCTCTGAAAAGTCTGTATTATACCCTCACTCTGGACTGATGCCTTGACTGTGTGTAGAATTCTATTCCATGTTGGAAGTCCTCTTCCCCCAGAATTTTGAAGGCGTTCATCCATTGTGTCCAGTGTGGGCGTTGATGTGTCCAAGGCCTTTCTTTCCCCACCCCCATCACACAGAAACTGCGTGAGGTCATAAATATTTGTTGTTTTAAGCCACTAGATTTTGGGGTGCCTGGGCCAGCAATAAGTAACTAACACAGAGAGCCAGAGAGAAGTGGTCGATGATGGGGACTTGCTCAGGGAAGTGAAAGTTACATAGAGCCCTGCAGGCAGAGAAGGAATTGGCCAGGTGAGGAGGTGGTTGGGGCGGGCAGGGGCACGGGGGGAGCAGGCAAGGGAGAGGGGCTCATTAGCTGGAGTGGAGAAGGAGGGGCAGAAGGTGGCTGGCCACGAAACTGGGGATGTAGGGGGAGGACAGGACTCCGGGGCCTCAGGGACACTAGGCTGCCACCGTTGTGAGCAATGAGAAGCCGAGGTTTTCAAAAGGAGAGCAGCATTGCCAGTTTTCTTACCAAACTAGCAAAGTGATTGCCTGGGACCCAAGAGAAGAGGATCTGGTGGTGTGTGAGTCACGTTCTGCCCGTAACCAGCACTGCGGCTGGACCAGCCTTTGCAGCTCTTAACGATGCAAGATGCCTTTCTGCAGTAACAGTCGGGAACCTTGTAAGAAAGAGGTTTGTTACCTACAAGACCTGCGAATTAGGTCGCCCTCTAGCAGCCAGGAGCAGGGGTCACGAGGGGACACAGAGAGCAGAGAGCAAGCAGGGATACGAGAGCCAGGGCACTGGGCCTAGGGCTCTGTGGGTTCACTCTTTATTGGCAAATTGAAAACGTGAGCGGGAATTTAAAGTGTGGGAAGAGAAAGGCCAGGGCCCAAATGGCCAGTCATCAACATCAACCGAGATCTCTAAAACACAAGGAGCCTCCGTGTGGGCAGGCGGCCTGGCTCTCCATCCGTGTGGCCGGCCATGTGTTTATTCCAGAGACATCTTTGAAGCGGATGCCATGTGTGAAGGACCTGTTGAGGCCGGCAAAGCTTAAGTCATGCATTTGCATGACAATGAAAGAAAACAAACGGTAACTGCGGGGGCTTTACACTACAGTTTACACTACAGATCCCCACTGTGCTGGTCCTTACTGCCCCTCCAGTTTATGGGGGCTGGTCTGCTCTCCTCTGTTCCCGGAGGCCGTGCTGCGTCCTCCAGAGCAAGCTCTCTGCCTTATTCTGGGTCATTCGTTCTCCTAAACCACAGGACTGTTCTGAGCGAGAGCTTCTAAATTTCCTCTTCTGAGGGGGAGGAGGTGTGGGGACCCAGTGCGGACAGTACGTGGGGACTGTTCGGCCACACCGCGGAGCAGCGTTTCCCCGGGATGGGCGACGGTGCTCTCGGGGCAGCGCCGCGAGTCCCAGCCGCTGCTGGATGCCGACAGCACCCCAGAGCTTGCAGGCCGCTCTTGCCAGTTGGGGACCACACTGCGGATCCTCACGCCTCCTTCCAGCCTGCAGAATCTGTCTTTGTCCTGCCCGCAGCCTGGGCAGCTCCCCTGCGGATGCAGGTTTGCAGCACCGGAAGCTGTAGGATGTCTTCCTGCACCACGAGGGCTGCTTCACGTCTGCAGAGCAGGAACGGGCTGCTCGACGGGCCCCATGTGAACCCGCTGACATCCTCCCTGAGGCTCAGTCCTGGAGAAGCAGAACTGGTTCACCACTGTCGTTCCTTCCCTTTCCGAGCGCCTTATCCATTCGTCCAACAGAGCAACGTGCCCATCAAGGGACATTTTGTGATCTGCACCCCTCCCCGCCCTCCTCCCTTGCTCACCCAGTCCTCTGTTCCACACAGTTCCTCCCGCCCTCACATGCTGCGTATTCCAGAAAAATCTGTGCAGTCCGAGGGTCACAAATATAAAGCCTTGCTGGACCAGGCCAGCTCGTGAAAGGCACGAGCACTGCGGGCCCTGCGGCGAACGGGACGGCTGTTTGCCCAGCTACGGGACTTTTTGAAATGTGCCCTCTGTGGCCTGTCTCTGGTCCCTGTTTGGCTGGTGCCCTGGCGGTCCGCGACCCTGCCCCTGGCCATCAGCCCCTTCCTCTCTCAACAGCCTTTTGTCTGGAAGCCTTACCAGAAGCCCACGCGCATCCCAGCTTTGCCCACCCACGGTCCCCAGAATCCCCTTCCCCAAATGTCTGATCTGTCCGTGCCCCGTGAGGGCCTCCGCGGGCGCACCGGAGCCTGCAGGCTGCAGGGCTGGTCTCCACTCCTCGGAGGGGAACTGGAGCCCCTTGCGGTTTTCTCCCAAAGCTCCGTGTGTATTTTGGCTCCCCTTCCGCGGCTGGGAGTGCCTCGGGGCCCCGTTGTTTCAGCGTTGCCTGGGCCCTGAGCCTGGCACCGAGCACGGGGCTGGCACGTACGAGTCAGAGCCGTTGGCCGAGGGAGGGGATGTGCAGCATCCACAGGGCCGTGTGCAGCGCCCGTGGGGCCGTGTGCACGCCCTTACCCCCCTGCAGCGGGGCGCGTGGAGGGGCGAGGAGGAACCGCAGCTGCCGCGGGGTGGGGCGCGTGAGTCCGCGGAGGGAGGCCTTGGACCTCGGTGTGGGCAGCCCCCCGACACGGGCTGCTGCGTTACCAAGTGCGCGTGGGCCCAGGAGCGATCACGGCGAGTCCACCAGGGGCACGCAGTGCGGCTCAGGGAAAGTCGGTGGGGACTCCGGGGCTGCGGGCTTGGGTTCCAACCCTGCCACTGTCACCCCCTACCGCGTGGCCTTGTGTATGCGGAAGCCTGAGGTTCTACGTGCCACCTTGACCTCGCTGAGCCTCCGAGAGTTCTAGCCGTGAGGTCCCCACTCTCACTAGATTGGCTCTGCACCTGGCAGGGCACTTGCGTCCGCCGTTAGGAACCCTGAGCCCCCCCTTACCATGGTGAAGCCTGACTTTGTCCCTGGGTACAGCCCCCAAGTGGCCCTTCGTGGCAGGCGGTGCCCCCTCCCCTGGTTGTGAGTGTGCATGATTAGTGAGCTGCTGCAAATCTGTCTGTCTGGTGGCCGGTGTCCTGTGTTTGTCCATCTGGCACTTAAGGTGGGGAACGCCGCCCTCGCGACCAGGTGAAGAGGAGGTGGTCAGAGCCCCTTGTGGGAGCAGTCTGGCCTCTCGGAGCCTCAGTTTCCTCCTCCGTGAGAGGAGAGGTTATCACCGTACCTCCCTCAGAGGGTGGCCGTGAGCACTGATTGACATAATTACCCATAAAGCACCTGAAACCATGCCTGGACCACAGGAAACACTGTTACTGACCTAGTGCAGGGGTTCGCAGACGTGGGGTGGCTCCAGGATCACCCGGAGGGCTTTGCTGCACCCCACTTCTGGAGCGTCTCATTCAGTAGGTCTGGAATGGGGCCCGGGAATTTGTACCTCTAACAAGTTACTATGGTGCTGATGCTGCTGATCTGGGGACCCCCACTGGAGAGCCACTGGGTTCATGAGGAAATCTACCGGTGAGGGAGCCGGACTTGTCCTTGACTTGGCTATGTGACTACAGGGACCTGGCCTAGCCGTTTGCATTTCCGCTTCCCTTCCGCCTGCTGTTTAGCGTCCCACTTGCTTTCAGCGTAGATGTGATAAAATCTCAGAAGTCCATCGATTCCTTTCAAAGACGGCTTTTTGTCATATGATCTGGCTGCTCCTTGGACATGCAGTTTCGGGTCTCTCCACTGCACACAGAACATGCTGGCCGGGACCACGTGCCGCCACCTGCTATCTCCGTTCCTGCACACTGTGGTTCTTTCTGGAAGGAGGGCCGCCTGCTTCCTTGCCGGGTTCTGTTTGTCCCGGTCACTTGGTGTGTATTCTGGATATTTGTTTGTCCGAGCTTGGCCACGGGCAACCAGAATGGAGTCTTTTTCATAGAAAACCTCCAGGAGGGTGCCTGGGGGCCTCAGTTGGTTAAGCGTCTGCCTTAGGCTCAGGTCATGATCCCAGGGTCCCGGGATCGAGTCCCATGTCGGGTTCCTAGCTCAGTGGGAAGCCTGCTCTCCCTCTCCCTCTGCTGCTCCCCCTGCTTCTCTGTGCTCTCTGTCAAATAAATAAATCAAATCTTTAAAAAAAAAAATAAGAAAACAAAACCTCTGGGATTAGCCCAGCCTAGAGTCCTGGATGTACCAATCTGCTATCCTGGGGGTACAGGAAGCTTTGGCACTGCCTGGTCCTCGGTGCTCTGGTCCTTCCACAGAAGGAGGAAAATAAACAGAGAGGCGCCCCGGTTCGTAATTGCCTACTCCCCTCTGTGCAGCCACAGGTAGGCAGGCTTCCTGGCATAGAGTACAATCACGTTCCATTGATGAATCCTTGGCAGAGAATAGACTTCTTATATCACAGCGGCCTGACTTCCCCCAGCCTGATCTTCTGCCCTCTGGGGGATCGCAGAAAACCAAACTAAAGTCAGATTCCCTGCACTACGGGCACCTCGGTTCGTCAGAGCAGATATGGAAGGTGAAGCTTGATCGGGTTCCTCCGTGGTTTATTCAGCAGGATGGGAAGCCCATGCCTGTCCGCATATGTCTCCCCGCTCTCCAAGAATGCTTAAGCACCGGGCCTGGACTTCTGGAGGGCGATGCCTTTACACTGCCCCAGGGAACGAGGTCCCATAGAACCTGCTTCCACGTCCAATCACAGAGCCATTCTTCATCTCACACCTCCTTTGCCCCACCACATTCTTCTCTGACTTCAGTTTCGAGGTGGCCAACGCTGTGTTGTTCTCCACGGTCCCCTGGCATATGTGCAAAGGTAACAGACAAATATGGAGAGATTTTGTGGCCTGGGTGGGGTAGAATATTGCTCTGCCCACCAAGTCTTTGTCTCTGCTGGTGACCAGGAGAAAATGGAGGGCTGACCTCTGAGAGCTTGATACTCGGTCACATGAAGATAGTGCCGTCAGGAGAGACACCAGAAAACAGGCCAGGGTGAGACAGCTGTGCCCTGCACTCTCCGTGCACCCGGCCTGCATGCAGCATCCTGTCCCAGTGCTTGGGATCAGGGTCTCTGCCTCTGGTGTCATCGGGGGCTTCTGCTTAGGTGGGGGAAGATTTCCTGTTCAGTACGCACCCCTGGCGCCTGTCCTCTCCATCAGCTTTTGGATGGGGCCACTGTTTGGCCATTGTAACGATGAGACCTCCTGTGTCTCAAAATTATCGGTGTCTCATTCTTATACTCCCTTTTCTGGGGTCAGGTTACTGACAGCTTAAAAAAAGGGGGGGTACTTGAGAAAGCGATACAGCAAAAAGTTGCAAAATTGAGGGTTAGAAAGCATAAACCAGAGCTGCTAACCAGTTGTGTGAAGGCAGTCAACCTCCTTGACTTTTTTTTCTTCTCTATATAAAAGAAAATGAATAGGGATGCCCAGCAGGCTCCATCGGTAGACGATGTGACTCTTGATCTTGGGGTTGTGAGTTCGAGCCCCATGCTGGGTGCAGAGATTATTTAAAAATAAATCAAATCTTAAAAAAAAAAGAATAAAATGGATGAACACTAACTAATCTTCAGACACACTCCAGATGCTAATACAGTGTCATTCTCAGATGAGAAGATCATTAGAGGAAACTATTAACGCACGGGGACAGGGAAAGGATGGAGTCAGTCGGAAGTCATGGCAGAGAGCAATCAGGAGAGCCTGCTGCAGAAGGGGTTTTCGGAAGGGGCTCGGCCAAGACAGTTCTGCTGGAGGGATTCAGGAGGTGTGGAGGAAGCAGCCTGCTGTGCTGGTTGGGGTCTAACCAGTGGGGAGAGGACCTCGGTTTCCCAGGCCCAGAGGATGCAATTAAAGGCAACATGACTTGCAAAATGCCGGGGAAACAATGACTCATAAATTAAAGGTCATTTGAACTGTGCTGAGTGTTAGGGGTGCAGCAGTTAGTAAAACATGCTGTCCCTGCCTTAATGGAGATTTATAGTTCGGTGGGGAGGAGGACACACAAATAAATGTGAATCTTCAGCCCTCAGAGATGTCCAACAGGGAGGAGCCATGGGAACGCCAAATGGCAGGCCTGGCCCCGAGAAGGGGTCCAGGGGAGGAGGGGGAGAACGAGCTGGGGTAGGCAGTGCATCCCAGGAGGGGGACGGGGTATGTGAGGGAAGAGGAGGTGCGCGATGACTTCGATTGGGGCAGAAATACAGCTGTGGGGTCGTGTTCAGATTCTCAGAGTAGTGTTCGATTCTCTCCGTACTTGACTTTGCCAACTTTCAAATTACCTTTACCCCCAAGATTCAACAGGTATTATTGGCCGAGTGTGTGATAGTCTGCACAGTGGGAAGGAAGGGCTCCAAGGAAAGGGAAACCACTGTAGAACCCCAAGATTTCAACTTAAAAGAGAATTGCCTGGAAACTTGGGATGGATACAGCAAAAGTGACAGGTGATACGAAGGCTGGAGGTGTGCTGTTTCAGGGTCTCTCGAGGCGTGTTTGTCCCGATAAGCTAATACCGCATCCCCTGTACTCCATCCCCACATGGAGAGGCTGCCTGTAGGCCCTGCCTGTCTGTAGCATCCCTCACGGCTCCCAGCATCCCCGGCCCCTAATCTCATCGTCCACTCAGAGGAACCTCCACCTCCTACCCCTGCGGAAGGAAGGGGTCGAAGACAGATCAAGACACAGCTCTGCCTGGTCATCGAGGAATATCCCGGGTGTGTTCTAATCTGGAAAAGTACCCCAGAGTGCGTCCTGACATCTTCTGTTCTTGTAACCAGTTGAACATTTTGAGGCACAGGGAAGGGGGCTCTTTTCAGTATCTAGGACTCCTTTCCGATCTTGTCGAAAAGGCAAGATGTGATGTATAAAATAAGACTCGTATGTGGGAGGCTATATGGAGCATTTGCCTTGGAAATTGGGTTATTTACAGTAAGACAGGAAGACAAATGTAAAAATTCCTCTGGCACAGGCTGTAGGTTAATTGTCTGGAAGAGCCAGGATCAAAGGCATCTGTAGTTACAGTATTAACTAAGAATAGAACCTTCCATTGGCTCTCCTGGCACACGCAGAGTCTTCACGGAAGCTCCCATATGTTTGTAGATGGTGCGGTGGGGTGGTGTTTCCATCAGATCCCAGCTGGGTGCCCAGGCCTTGATTCCTGGTTTCCCACCCAGTAAATCACTAGGAGTTTATACCATAAGCCCTTAGCATGTGCACACCCCTCTTTGAGGGTGTTTGCAACTTCCATATAGGTCTCCGATAATCACGATCCATGGATGGGGGAAAGAGCTCATCTGACGAGGTAAAGAAAATGAATATTCAGTAGTCTCGAGAGTGGGCTTTGGTCAATCCAATGAAACAATTTTTGGAGCGTGAAAGATCATTTCCAGCCGTGCTAATCTATTTTCCTGGCTCAAAGTGGTTTTCATACCTGTATGTGAAATGCATTTAGCATCTCTGAGGGACAAGACAAGACCCGGAAGATTCAGATACATACCCACCTAGCTCTTCCAGTTCATCTGGGAGCACAAGGAAAATGCGTGGAAGGAAAGGAAGGCGTGTGCCTAGCACCCCTTCACTTGGCCTCTCAGCTCTTATCCTCCTTGCCAGCAGACCCCCGACGCCTCCACTGAAGTCCTTCCACCTCCAGCCTTGTCTCCTCTTCAGAGCGGGAGGAACCCGAATATTGTGGGGCCGGTGCCTCTACACGCCCGTGGGCTTTCCCGCCATCTTTCCTTAATCCTCCTTCTCTGGAGTTCTCCTCCTCTGGCTTCTTCCTGACGGCCTGCACACATCTCTCGTAGTCTTAGAGGACAGAGGGAGGGACGGAGAGAAGATTGAAGGTGGAGGGAGGAAGAAAGAAGGGGAAGGAAGGAGAGGAGATTATCCTTGGCAATAATTGCTTCTCAAGCTCTCATCCTATTCCTTTGCTTCTCTTCATCTCCAGACTTTTCCAAAGGAGCTCAACACCCTAGGAAATGCTCCCTCCAGCTCTGCTCCCTGTGCTGACATTCTGGTGACAAACCCTCTCTTGGATGTGTTTGCTCTTCCCTGTTTGTCTTCGGAGCCCTTCTGAACGCTTCACTCATACCCCCTTTGCTTTTACTCGCTACCCAGAGTGACCCCCGCAGCCTCCTGTTCCCACCCCGCCCGCTTCTACTTCTGACCCGTCCTGCCATCACCAGGCAGCACCTGTCCGGGCTCCTGAAAGACCCAGGCTTCCACAGAGCCTTTCCCCACCGGCTGACGCGGGGCCAGGGAGGCCCTGAGACCGCCTGGCTTTTTTGGAAAAGTTGCCCACATGGCTGCTTTTTTTCTCGTCCTAATTCTTCAATCCATCATGTTCTGACTCGGCCATTTATTATCTCTGCCTGTTCCCTTTCCCTGCCTTTGCAGATTGTCTTCCATCTGCCTTTTAGAAGTTCATGTTCCATTTGATCTGATCTATAATTCTCTGGATTTATTGTCTCATCCTGGGCATTTTTATCTGCCACCACGGTTTCAGACTACCTGTAGGTTGATAACTCCCAAATCAATATCTGCCATTTACACTTGTCTCTCCTGCTCCAGGTCATATTGCTCGTTGCCTTCCAACTACCGAGCTGGGGCGGATGCGTCTGAATGTTCTGTACGCTTCAAACTCAACGTGCTGAAAACCTTGAGCCTACTTTACTTGCCATAAGCTCAATTTCAGTTCATATCAAAACAGTTCATTTCCCCAGGAAAGAAACATGTTGTCCTTGATCTGTTTTCTCTCATGTATAATATCTCGTTGATATTCAGATCTTCTCAGTGACACGTTATAAATGCCTATTACTTGCATCTCCTGCCTCCCATCCGTTCTGCTCCGTCTGTCTTCGGTTAACATCAGCCGAGCTGACGATTACTGGGTCCCCCTCTGCTTTGCTACAAAAAGCTAGTTCGGCATGCTCCCTGTACTTGAGGGAAAGGAAAGAATCCCCCGATGGATTATTCCAAGCCAGTGTGATCGGTGTGACCGTGGAGGTGAGTGTGCTCGTATGAGCAGGGCACAGAGGAGGGGTGCGGGGGAGGCCAGAGAGGGTCCCCTGGACCTAGGGACATCTGTGCTGAGTCTAAGGGGGATGAAAAGTTGAGAAGAAGGAGCCCCTCCCGTGGGGGGTGAGGAAGAGCGAGCGCGGTTGGCCGGTCATCAGACAGCCTGGGCTCACCCTGTGGCCACAGGCAGTTGGGACTCGTGGAGCAGTGACATCTAAGGGAAGGTGGGGCCGGGGGGCGGCCGTGCCAGCTCCGGAGGGTGTCCTACACCAGGCACGGGAGGCTTTCTCCTATACAGGCAGGAGCCGGCCCTTCCCGTGGGTCTCTTAGGCAGCGTCCTGGGGAGAAGCTGTCTGGAAGGAAGTTGGGAAGCCATGGCGACAATTCGGGCAGAAGTCAAACAGCTCCAGTGTTATTTAGGGTACTGGCCGAGGGGCTCTCACAGGCCCCTGAATTACAGTGGTTTATGTCAGTTAGAAGTGTGTTTGTGTTTTGCTAGTTTATATACTTTATCCCAGTTACCAGGGAGGCTGGAAATAAAGTCTCGCGCTTGACAGCCCTGTGCCCCGTGCACCTCTGCTCCTGGGAAAGGAGGGGGAGCTGGAGGGAGGGGGAAGCGGCTGGCGCCCACAGTCACGCTCTTAGGGGCGTCCGCCGGGAAGAGTCAGCCTGCGCTGGGCTCCGCGGTCAATGGGAGCGGGAAGCCGGGGAGAGGGCGTCCCTGAAATTGGCCCTTGTCCGGCTCGGGCAATCAGGGGTTGCCCTCAGGAGAGGCAGGAGACACAGCAGAAGGAGGGAGCACAGAAGGAAGAGCAGGCATGGTGGTTGGGGTCGTTCGCTTGAATTTCCAGTTGCTCCTTGGGGGGAACCCAAGTTCTAGTTCTTAAACTTGAGAAGCCCGCTTCGAGCCAACCTGGAAGATGGTCCCCGCCAGTGCCCTGCTAAGAGCTTGGGCTAAGATGATGAGCGTGGGATGGGGAGAACGGACTTTAGGAAAGACGTTAGAGGAACAGTGCTGATCTCGTACAGGAGGGGAGATGAGGGAGAGAGAGGTTGCCAGCTCCACGCAGCGATGACCTCGCGTGCTTCTGTGCCCCCGGTGTGTCCAGGATGGTGCCGGGCGGGAGGGAGACATGGAGGGGTCGCCCACCCAGTGGATGTTGTCCCCTCCTCCTGACTGTCAGCTCTTCAAGCAAAATGGAGAAGTTCCTGCTGGGCCTCTCAGGAAAGCAGTATGTCCTCTCGACAGTTGACTGTGCCCAGTTCGGGGATGTGCAAGTCAGCCCTCAGACCAAGGAGACAGGAGGTCTTGCCTGGGAGGTGTTTTTGGAGAAGGCCTGCTTGGCTGAGCCTTTACCATGTAGTGAAATCAGTTTCTCCTCACTTCTTTCTCTGAACAGGGTTGGCCCACTCAGAGCTCTTCCTCTCTAGCTTTTTTTGCTGGAGTCCACAAACTGGGTTGAAATAAAGAAATTAGGGTTCAGCCCTCCTTCACCTTTGACACTTGGTAGGCCTGGGGTGCACGGAGCAGCAGGATGGTCACTGCTCAACCACCATGAGAAAGAGGTCCATGCCGGCCTTGCACTTGGGCCCCGGGCCTGTGGGAACGGCACCCCCTGATGCCATGTACTCAGAGAAGGGGTGTGGGCCATAGGTCGTTGTGCCTCCCAAGGCCCCTGGACTCCTTGTCCTCTTGGAAGGGGGGCAGCTGTAGGACAGACACCCTAGGAGGAGCCCTGTTATGGGCAGGGCCAAGAGCAGGCTTGGTGGCCCCAGTCTGTAGGCAGTTCTGGGTTTGGATGCCCCACACCATGGACCATGTGTGCCGCTGGGACACATTCTGGGGTCTACACATCTCAGCAGGCATGAGGCAACTGAAAGGAGAGACCAGAGCTGTGAATCTCCCCTTGAACTTGAGATGCTGCCATGACAGTGTCGGGTGGGGGGAAGTGCAGGGGTGAA
>LNAC01000098.1:3179573-3219807 GCA_002007465.1 Ailurus styani | reverse complement strand
GGGGGCAGAGGGGGGCGGGGATCCTCCCCCAACAGCTGCAGCGTGTGCACTGAAGTGTTGGTACAGGTAGACGAACCATCTCCTTAGCACTTGTGCTGGAGAAGTAGAAGGCAGCCCAGAACTTTTTAAATACCTCTTGTGTCCCAGGACTAGGGGGGTCACTAAGCCAGCCCCCCTCAAGTGCCTTCTAAGGGCCAGCCTGCCACCTGGTGGACACCACGCAAACACCAGTTTTTCATTCTACCAGCCCACTATGATGCATCCTCTGCCCCAGAAAGTGGGTCCTTGCAGTTCAGCAAGGTTGGGGGGGGTCGGGGAGGACAGTAAAAAGTCTTCCATCGTGAGTGCTGCTGGGTAATAGGAAATGAAGGGTAAGAGGCCTCCGCGTTCCAAGAGAGATCAGAAAAATCCAGAAGCACACAGATTTGACCCGTAAGAGACCCTGAGTCTCTGCTCAGTTCTAAGAGTTGGTTATCCGCTCCCTGAGCCTTGATCCGATGAGGAAGAAAAACCAAATGAGACATGAAAGGGGAAGGTCTTGCTCTCTGTGAATCTCCCGACAACAGAGATAGGAAAGCAGATGCCCTAATGGCAATGTGAACAGGACATAAAATCGATGACATGTGTCATTCATGCAGATGCCACCTCAGTACACAGGCCAGCTGGGGGTGGCTCTAATGAGGCACCTGTCGTCCCCTCCTACCTCCAGATGTCCGAGGCCATCATGCTTCATGTCCGCGCACAGTAAGGGACGTCTCTGAGATGAGGCTGAGTCATCAGCACAGAAATTAAATTTAATTAAGGATGCAGGGACATGAGGATCGCCTTTGAGAACAACCTCTGTCAACAGAAAGGACACGATCCGTGCTTGAGGGTGGACGCTCGGCTGCAGGAAAGACCGCATTCATTAGCCTGTCCGGCTCCCCGTGGTTCTGAGTCACTGAGCTTCTCTCCATCTGCACGGGGCGTGGGCACAGGTCACTGGCCGTGGCCGTGGGGACAGAGGCAGAGGCGGCCTCCCGCAGCCCGGCGGCTGAGTCCGAGGCCCCAGATCAGGCCTCGAGTCCCGCCATGTCTGCAGAGCCGGGTGAACGGGGCCAGGTTCCGACGCCTTTCTAAGCCCCAAGGAGAAAATGTACCCGAAGCACAGAACCTGTCCCAGAAACTTCCATGACTATGTGTTCGCATTTCCTGCGACTGCCAACCCGCACGGCTTAAAAGAACAGAAGGTTTATTTCCCCACAGTCCCGAGGCCGGCACCTGAAATGAAGGTGTCAGCACAGCCACACTCCTCCCGGAGCCTCTGGGGGTGAGCCTCCCCGGTTCTTCCGGCCTCGGGAGCTGCTGGCCAGTCTGGTCCCTGAGACACGTCACTGCAGTCTCCGCCTAAGCTCACGTGGCCGGGTCCTCAGAGTCTGGGTGTCTTCGCTTCTCGTGAGGACACCAGCTGGTGGCTCCAGGGCCCACCCCACTCCGCGACAGCCTCGTCTCCATGACTTACCCTTGCAAAGACCCTGTTCCCAAATAAGATCACGTGTTGAGCCTCGGGTGTGCGTGAATCTTGGGTGGGAGATCACTGTTCACCCCCGTATAGGATGCTCTGGTGTGATCTACAGTTTTCTGAGAGGGTCCTGTCCAATATCGAGGTCCCTTCCCCTCCCTACCCCAATCCCTGTGAGACCCGAAGCCTGGGGCTAGAACCTTCTCCATGTGGCCTAAAGCTTTGTCCCCTGTTAGAGTGCACGTGAGTCAATGGGGACGCTGCCCTTGTGTTCACGCAGGCGTCATCCCAAATGCGACCAATAATGCAGTCCTCAAAGCAGATCCACGTCACCCCAGGCCATCTTCCCAGCCTCCTGAAGACAGAGGCAGGTGCCACATGACAGATGAGACGAAGGTCACATCCCGTGAGCTCTGAACGTCGACTGCAGAGCTGTTACTGCAGCAGGGGGTGGTGACCAGGTGAGAGGCAGGATCATTGCTTTACAGACCAGCAGGTGACCCCACCTCTCGGAACCACTGTCATGCCACCTGTGGAGTGGGATGGATCGCATCTTCTTGGAAATGCTGCTGTGAGAATTAGATCAGACCCACGTATGTAGTATTGCCAGTTGCCCAGTGAGTGCTAATTTCTCTCTTCCTCTGTCTCATTATATCATCAGCAATCCATCTTCCGGTTTTGCTCACTGCCTGCCTTGCATGGTCCCAGGAGGGTTTGCCTTGGGGAAGCGGAAAATGCACGGGTCGGGGTGCGTGGGAAGGGGAAGAATGGATACCATGGTTGTGGGTCCCCCCCCCCCACTATCCTGGCAGCTTTCTGGGGTAAATGCCAAGTGGACTTCCTGGAGGGGGTGACTCCGCCGCCATCTGGCATTTGCAAACGCATGTCCTGGTCCTGCTGTTTGTAATCACATCTCCCCCACGCCAGGGAGCCGGCCCATCTGTATTTCCTAAGTCTTCCCAGACCATCCTGATCCGAGGAGACGTAACATGTGGCCACTCTGCGGGATCTGCCTGGAACAGAGGGTTTCATAAATAACTTAGAGCCACAGGGTACCTGGGGAAGGGCTGGCAGAGTTCTGTGTGAATATGGTTGGTCGTTCAGAAATACGCGTGCATCCGATGCAAACGAGCTCCAAGCTCTCTGCAGCAGAAGCGCGAGTGCTAAAATCTCATCCCTCATTTCTAGCCCAGCTCTGCAATGGGTTTTCCCATTGCTGGACTTCAGAGAAGTGGGTCGGCTTGGTCCTTCAAGGCAGACCAGCAGAAGGGCCTTGAGGCAGAGTCCGTCCGGCCTGGAGCTCAGGGTGGGGCGGTTCCTGTGTGTTGAGGTCACCTACTGAAATGAGCAGGGATCTTATAACCCAACTCCCTGCAGCTGCCCCCCAAGTAAGGACTCCATCTGATTGGTGCAGTGCCCCCCATGATCATCTTTGCAGGCTGTAATCCTTCAGGAAAGACTGGTTCTGGAGGCTTCTATTAGGGTACAGATCTTCCTGCTGCATTAGGTGGATATAAGCTCAGAGAGCTCACCTTTTTACCTTGTCCGGTTGTGCCCTAGACCTGATGCGTCTCATAGGACTAGAATCACCCTGACATGCTGGTGACACACACAGTTTCCCTGTTGCTTCCATGTCCCTTCATGGAGCCCAGGGGTGTTTTCTTGGGGAGGGTCACAGACGATTCAGAGTCAACCCATCCAAGGACCAGCCAGCAGACCATTCCTAGAATGGTGGCCAGTGGGGAAACTGGGCTGCCAGGGGACGGGATCTTGGGAATGGGCTCCAGGCTCAGAGCCACGGAAGTTCTTAGCTGCTTGGGGTGAGCTCTGCAGTGGAGGGTCTCGGGGCTGGAACTGGGTCTGTTGAAAGTGAGTGGAGGAAAGAAGAGTGGGGCAGCAGGAGAAATGAGTGCTCGTAATATTAGGGAGAACTGGGGTTTTTTGTTTTGTTTTGTTTTGTTCCTTTCTTTTGGTGAGGTTTAGCCAGGTACCATTACTCCTTTAATAATGAGTGCCTGCAAGTTACACAGGCATGAATGGAAAGGTGGGTGAAACAAAACAGAGGGGGGATGTCTCATGCCTGAACCTTGTGGAGAGAGAAAGAAGGGAGAAGAGAGGAAGAAGGGGGTATTCTCTAAGCTCCAGGTCACCCTGGGCTCATGGGATGAACCCCTGACCTTGACTTAGAAAGAAGAATAAAGCAATCTGGCGTCAATGGCGACTGCATACAGCTAGATCCAGACAGACGGGGGATGTTCAAGCCAGGGGCCACCGTTTCCTTTTCAAAGAAGCTCTTTTAAATTGTTTTAAATAACGAATGGGCTACATGAAATGGCCCCTTTGTCAGCAGTCGATGGGGTCACTGCCTGGCCGATTGGATTCTTAAGGCCAGCTGACACACCCAATTAATGCAAGTCTGAGTTCCCCCCCGCCCCGCCCCTGGCATGACTTTAGACTAGTTTACATTTATTTTGTAAAAAGCGGTCTTTGCAAGGTTTTAGGTTATCCCAGAGAGATGTTGCCTTGGCCAATTTAATTACTTGCCTCTCTGGAGCTGCTGTTTTGCAAACCGCGGAGATGTAACGGAAGACGTGTTATCTGGTTGCTTGGAAACTCATGCTTTTACTACCTAAAGTCGTCACCAAGCCCTTCTGGGGAGGCAAGGCAAGCTGCCACAAACCTTCCTAGGTCGTAAATTTCTCAGGAGCGAGGCATGCACTGTTCAGCAAGATGATGGAGATTTGGGTGGTCATTGTCCAATTCCAGACATCTTCGGTCCCTGCAAGGAGCATGAGCCGGTCTGCTCCCCGCTTCTGGCTCTGGCCATCTGCTGTTCAAGTGCCCCCTTGTTTGTTTGCATTCCCCGGACCAAGTCACCACGCCATGGAGGGTGGCCGCACTAGAGGACACCAGAAACCAGGAGCGACTCCATGACCTTCTGCAACCAAAGAGACGCTGAGGCCCAGGGTGCTTAGTCAGGAGCCCAGGTGGCTTTGGCTTCCAAGTTGGTCCCCACGTCTGGCCTCACCAATACCATCCCTTGCTCTTTGCCTTTTCAGTTCCACATCCAGGCTGATAGGCCATACAGATGCCTCCCAGGCCAAGCTGCCTCTGTGGGCCAGCGTGCTCCCGCCAGTTCAGAAGCTGGGGGGGAGGTCAGTCCCTAGGCCTGCAGCCCCCACCCCTCCTTGAAGTGTCTCCAGCTAGGTCTGTAGATCAGCGACGGTAGAAAATTGTTCAGGTCCTATTCTCGCGGTTGTGGAGGTGCTCACAAGCTGTGGTCAGCCTCTGCTCTTGGCCACACCGCGGTGGACACCACCCCATGACACCCCGTGAGCGTGTGGCTCAGCTCGTCTATAGAAGGTAACATTTCAAAGCAGCAACCCAGGCTAGGGCTGATGCACGCCTCTTCCCAGGTGCATTTCAGGGTAATTTGTGCCAAGGCGTAGCTTCAACCAACATTTCCAGATCCAGGAATATCTGTGCATCTCTTCTCCATCTTCCCCTTTTTCTCTGCTCTTTTCATCGTTCCTTCTGTTCGTTTTGCTCCTTGGCTTCATGCGTTCGTTCGTTCGCCCATCATGAGCCAAGCCCTATGCTTGTGGGCTGCTTAGCAGGTCTATAGTGTGGGTGATGAGACAGAGGAAGTCACCTTCTCGTTCTGTCTCTCCTCGCAGCTGAGCCCCGCCACGTGGGGACTGGGTTCCCTTATGCAGTTTCTCACTCTGCCAGAACCATGGACAGTATTTTGTCAAGCAGGATTGGTCATCTGCACCTGAGTTTTGAGCATTCACTGTGTGGCTTCCAGAGCCGTGGGGATGTAGAGGATGCCCAAGGCACGGACCCCAAACCCAAAGGAGCTTAGAGTAGGTATTAAAAATTAGAAAAAAAAATGAAGGGAGAAGGTGTACATCATTGTCCTCAGCCTGGGGGTACTGGTGGGTTAGATAATTTGTTTTAAGATTTATTTGAGAGAGAGAGAGAAAGCTTGAGTGGGGAGAGGGAGAGAGAGAATCTCAAGCACACTCTCTGCTGATACAGGGGCTCCATCCTAGGACCCTGAGATCATGACCCAAGCCAAAACCAAGAGTCAGACGCTTAACCGATTGAGCCATGCAGGCGCCCACGGGAGGTCTTGAACTTGGATGTGCAGGTAAGGGAACAGAGTGCTCAGGTGCAAGGAGGAAGGAACAGGTATGGCTTGAAGGATGGGAACCCCAAATCCTGCCCTTACTGAGGTGGAGGGATGACTGCAGATTTGGGTGGGGGTGCCCGGGAGTGAGGTATAACCCTTTCCAAATGACTCTGTCTTGCTCAACCCTCAAGCCCAGTCTTGCAGTGAAGGTTTGTTGAGTGAATGTTTACCCTCATGCTGTGTTGCTGGAAAGGGCTCACGGGGAGGGGGTAGAACTTTTCACCTGACATGTGTCCCCAGGCCAGGTGGGTGAATGACCTGGACGAATAGAGAGCCATGTGTCTGGACACTCGTGTTTCTGTAAGAGAGAGGGTGGGGAGGCACGAAGGACGTGGCAGGTCAAGATGGAAGAAAGATCCACAGGAAACAGAGCAGTAGCCAGTGCCACCCTCTCGACAGGCGGGGCTGAGGGTCAGACGCACTCTCTGCACCATCGCTTTCTCTCAAGGTCCTCGGCACCGGATGCATATCTTTCTCTGATGACTAGTTTATTGCATTTTAAAAATTAACATGACGTGAGACGTCACATTTTCCTTGATCGTCTGACACCTAAAAGATAAAAATCATTCTCTCTATAACTCACATGTGGATTTTTCTCATCTCTGTATCGCAGTCGACCTCGGCCGTGGCTGACGGGCCCGTTACGGCACAGTCTCGTTTTATTAGGAGTCTGAGCCATGGGCTTTATTCCCCATTGTCATGTCTTCTCATTGAAGGCATCCGGTGTGAAAGCAGAGGCGGCTGCATGAAACTTTAAAGATCCTGCGTCAGACCCCAGAGCCTCTCAGCTCTGCGGCAATGCCCTCCAGGGCGAGGCTGACTCGCAGGCAGGGCAGGCGGCCTCCTGCCAGGCGAACCTGCAGGTACAGGACTGCCGTGACTCCCCCGTGCCTCCTCCAGGCCAGCTCCTGGAGAGCACGACACGCCAGGCAGCTCCCCCCGCACATCTGTGCTTCCGGTTCCTCGTCGTTCCCTGAAGCATGGGGCTGTTTCGGGGGTTGTTTTATTTTAACGAGCAACCTATGAAAAGTCTAGAACAGTACCTGGCACGCAGTAAAAGCGACATGACGTCGATTGTTATTTTTATCATCGTTAATTATCACCAGATTATACACTGATAGTAATCCTTTAGGGCTTGCTCTCGTGAGGAACGCGGATGAGCCCGCCAGGCTGCCTTGGACGTGGAGGATACGCACGCGCTTGGCATCCGCGGGGTTGGCCGCACGTCCACTGAATGGATAATGTAGACGTGAAACTGTTGAGTTCTGGGAAAGATTGAAGGCGATTTTTGCTGTTCTTCCAAATGCATAGCGCCCGCTCCAAGTACGTCTATTGTTCTGCACGGCATTTATCGATTTATTGGGCGTTTCACTCTCTTTCGGCCAGTGTGATGGTGTATCAGCTCAGGTCCTTCGGGGGCGCGTGCCTCAGGAAGGACAGACGTGCAAGAGGGCTGTCGGGGGACATAGCGGTACGGCTGGAGGGGAGGGGGTGGAAGGTGGTAGGGGAGCCTTTAGCCCGTGATAAAGGCCTGGCACCTGTGAAGGGAGATGGGGAAGGAAGAGTCTCCACCTGTGGCACACCTCCAAGGGTGTCTCAGCCTGGACAAGGTCGGGGCGGGTCCTCCAAGAGGAGCCCCACGTCCTGTACTGGTCACCCCACCCTCAGTCCCTGGCTGGGAGCAGCTGGGGGGGATGGGGGTGTGGCAGTGAGTTCTGAAAAGCAGCAGCGGGGGCCACCAGCCACTGTCTCCCCACAGCAGGAGCTGCGAAGGATGCATTTTCATGGCCACCACAGATGGTCAGTGGGACCGGCTGTGACCTCTTGAAGACATGGAATTGATTGTCTCTGGTTTTCTTTTCTTCCCCCTTTTTGGATTCTATTGCTCAGCTGTGATTGGAAGACAGAGCAGTGGGTGTGTTTGCTGAGGCTTCCTTGGGAAGAAGCAAGAGACTGAGCACGTCCCCATGGTGGGCAGGGGATAGTTAGAGGCAAGACAAGGGGTTATCCAGATCGGTTGCAGGGCACTGTCCAGCCTCCCTAGTGCTGAATTCTGATAGAAGGATAGCTAGTGGGGCGCCTGGGTGGCTCAGTCGATTAAGTGTCCAACTCTTGATTTAGGCTCAGGTCATGGTCTCAGAGTCGTGGGATCGAGCCCTGGGTCAGGTTCCACACTCAGCACAGAGTCTGCTTGAGATTCTCTCTCCCTCTCCTGATTGTGCTCTTATTCTCTTTCTCTCTAAAATAAATAAACCTTAAAAAAAAAAAGGAAAGACAGCCAGACCTAACTGCTTTTTTTTTTTTAAGATTTTATTTATTTGACAGAGAGAGTCAGTGAGAGAGGGAACACAAGCAGGGGGAGTGGGAGAGGGAGAAGCAGGCTACACACTGAGCAAGGAGCCTGATGCATGGCTTGATCCTCATCTTGATCATGACCTGAGCTGAAGGCAGACGCTTAACGACTAAGCCACCCAGGTGCCCCAAACTAGCTGCTTCTTAAAAGAATTGGTATCCCAGGAAAACACTGACTACGTTGGCCACAGCCCTTTGGTGGATAAGAAGACTGGGGCAAGGAGCCAGGGAAAGCAAGGAGCTTTGCCACCACCACTGCTGCCACATCTGAGAATTCACCCGTGGTTTTCTGGCTCCTGGTCCACTGCCTCAAGCACCCTGAGGGTCACTGCAGTTTAGGGAGAGGATGACTTACCTAGGAATCCGAGTGCCAGGATCCGACTGGCGTCCTGACTCCCTGATGAACCTGCTCAGTGGATTTATTCAATCACATGTTGGGGCGGGAGCCCTCCTCCTTTGCTGTCGCGGATTGCCAGAGCCTCAGGGGCAGATCCCTGTTCTCAGTGTGCCTGTGATTTTCACCACCGGCGTAGCCTGTCTATAAAGGGATGCTCCACAAAGATCAAGGGTTGGGGGCGATATGTGGAAAGAAAGGCAGGCAGTGTCCTTCCTATTTCCTTGGTGGTTTCTCGGGGAACTGATTTATTACAAAATTTGCTACACATGATGGAAGTTTTATATCTAAGAGGTCGCGCAAGGGTTACTTTCCCCTTGCACCTTGTATTTTTCATTGTGATGAAATATACCTGACATAAAATTCGCCACGGTAACCATTTTCAGTCTATAGTTGCGTAGCATTAAGTACATTCACATTATGGTACAACCATCACCACCGTCCGTCTCCAGCACTTTTCCATTTTCCCAAACTGAAAGTGCACCCGTCAGACAGTAACTCCCCATCCCCTCCTCCCGCCCTGTCCCTAGCAACCACTGTCCTATTTTCCATCTCTATGATTTTGGCTACTCCAGGTGCCTCATATACTTGGAATCTAACCGTGTCCATCCTTTTGTGACTGGCTTACTTCACTTAGTATAATCTCTTTAAGGTTCATCCATGTTGTAGCAGGTGTCTCCACGCTGTTCCAGTGTATGTTACTCGTGGGTTTTTAAAGGCTGTGAACCTCTGCTCTGTTGTTGTCCTAGATGAGAGAGAGAGCTGGAAAGAGGTGCACTATGTAGGCCGTTGACTCGTCATGGGCGGTTGACTCTCATGGGCTCTGGGATCTCACTGCCTAGTATTCAGGGCGGTTGGGTCACTGCTTCCTCTGGCTGGGTCTCCCCTCTCTCTACTTTTCCTTCAGGTTTCAGATTTCATGTAACTTGCTCAGAGAAGCCTTCCCCAGCCCCCCAGCTAGCTCAGGCACACCCGGTCCTGGCCCTCACAGCACCTTCTACTTGTCCCTCACCACAGTGTGAATTACATGTTGATTGCAAGTGTTTCTTTTGTTGATTGGCTCAAGAAGTATTTATTCAGCATCTACCCCGGGCTGGAGTTTGCTCTAGGTGCTTGAGAAACGTCAATTAATAAAACAGGCCCCACCCATTAGGGGTTTGTTTTTTTGTTGTTTGTTTTTTGTTTTTTGTTTTTTTGCAGAGGAGGAAGGAAAAACCAGATTAACAAAGGCATAGAATATAAGGTCAGGTAATGATGAGTGTCTTAAACGATCCAGGGCTGGGAAGAGTATTCCCCGGGGAGCTGTTTTCAGTGGGATCACCCTGGAGCCTCGTAGAAGAGGCAGCTTAGATAAACATCCGTCACCTCCATGAGACCGTGAGCTCTAGGCAAGGGTACCTGTGTCTGTTTCATGCATCATCATGTGAATCTCCAGCACCAAGGTGAATGCCTGGCACATAACAGGATAAGTGGATCAATGAAATGACCCCGCCCTTGTGGAGCCCTAGCACTCTCTGTCCCCGTGGCCACCTCTGGGCCCACAGGGTAGCCTGGAGGAACCCCGGAGTCAGAGAGCAGTCTCCCAGCCCTCAGCCCAGCACGTTTCCTGCTCCCACCACCAGACCTACCCTCCATTCTCTGCGCCTCTTCTCTCCTCACTAACGCTGGCATATGGCACAGTCATTAGAGCAGCTGGATCCCAGCCAGCCTCTGAGATGACCAGGTGTGAGCTAGCAGGGCCGCTGCTTGGCTTCTAGACCAAACTTCTCACTGCCCCCCTCTCTCCCCTCCATCCTTCACCGCCCACCACCCTCCCTAAGTGGCCTGGAGTTCACACAATTAGCCGCTGGCACTGACTCAGAAAAGCACCTTAATACTAGGCAGTGAAATCCCAGAGCCCGTAATAGTCAACACCCTTAATACTAGGCAGTGAGATCCCCGAGCCTTTGGAGCTTGGAGACAAAGGGCTGAGCCCGCCATGGCCAGGAGTCTATGACACACAGGCCTTGCTGACTTACTGATCAGCCCACCTTCGCCATCACACGGTGGGGGTAATGAAAGAGCAGCTTCACCCCATCCACATGTGGCAAAACCAGGTGCCTGTCTGCGGTGGATGCAGGCTGCAGTGGCTTCTTCGGCCCTTAGTCCACAAGAAGATAAAGAATGCATGGTTTCTTTACCCCCTTTTTTTTTTTTTTTTTTTTTTTTTTTTTTTTTTTTTTTTTTTAAAATTTTTTTTTTTTTTATTTATTCATTTGACACAGAGAGAGAGAGATTACAAGCAGGCAGAGAGGCAGGCAGAGAAAGAGGAGAGAGGAGGAAACAGGCTCCTGCTGAGCAGAGAGCCCGATGTGGGCCTCGATCCCAGGACCCTGGGATCATGACCTGAGCCGAAGGCAGCGGCTTTAACCCACTGAGCCACCCAGGTGCCCTCTTTACCCCCTTTTTAAAAAAAGATTTTATTTATTTATTTGACAGAGGGATAGAGAGAGAGCACGAGTAGGTGGAGCAGCAGGCAGAGGGTGAGGGAGAAGCAGGCTTCCCACTGAGCAGGGAGCCCAATGCGGGGCTCGATCCCAGAACTCTGGGATTATGACCTGAGCCGAAGGCAGCTGCTTAACCGACCGAGCCACCTAGGTGCCCCCTTTTACTTCTCTTTCTATAAGAAAAGTGAATCCATGAAATCCAAAAGTTTCAGGGACTGGAAAACAAGACCTTTACCCAGAAGACATGTTTAAAATGACTGAATCCCTAAGTTTTCTTCCACCCAGTGATGACTAGGGCTATGACTAGGGGGCTTAGCCCCCTTTGGGCTAAGGTTCTTTCAGGAATAAATATCTTTCCATCTTGGGAGCAGCCTAGCAAGGGATGGAAGTAATGGCCATATGACATAGTGCTTCATAGTTGGAAACCTTTCATACACCTTTTGTCTCCCTGAATCCTCAGCCTGACCTTGGGGGGTAGATGCTGCCACTCCGACCCCCCAGTCTAGTGCTGAAGGCCCTTCAATAAAAAGGGATTCACTGAAGGATGCTCAGCTGGTGAACGATCTGAGGCCACTTGGCATTATCCTCATTCTAAAATGTATGTCCCACTTCCTGCCATCAGGCCTTGTGGCCTCTTCCGCCAAGAGTTGCCCTGACCAGTGCGGTGACCGCCACCCACCCCCTAGCTGCTGGCCATGGAGGATCCCAGACCGGCTGATGGCTGGAGGGGTGCCTGGACTCTTGAGCTTGATGAAAAATTTTCCATTATCTCGCAGCCAGCACTGGGTCAAGTTCTGAGTCAGACTGTCCTTTGCAGGACGGAGGGGAAGAAAAAAAAAATCTCTCCTTGGGGAGAACCTTAGAATTCAGAGATAAAGATAAAAGTGACAAATATGTCATTACCAGATGGAAAAACAGCCAGCTTGTAGTTGACCTGCTTTTAAAAGTTTGTGGCTGTGGGACAATATTGCCTTTTATTGTGATTTTATTTGAAAGGCAATCTCCCCAGCCCCAGCTGGCGCAGCTGCCTGGGAGCTCCTGGGCACCGTTCCCTGCGTGCAAGTGGCGGGTACCCCAGCCAGCCTGACCTGATTCCACCCTCACTGGACGTGACCCGTGGCGGCAGAGCTGCAGAACTTTGTACCCGAACCTCGGCTCCCACCCCCGCACTGTTATTCATTTTTCTCTCCTATTTCTGGGCTACAAATTGTACACATGTAATACAGCTCGCACAGGATGCAGGATCCAACAGAACTCTTGGGCTGGGCGCACCAGAGTCTGCAGTTAAATGCTCTACCACTGAGCTATACCCCCTGGGTGCACCAGAGTCTGGTAACGTGCCCCCCGGCTCCCCTGAGCTTACGTCGGCCCCTGTGCCCTGCTCACGCCATCCAGCCCCAGCCGTCCACGGGCTGCCTCACTGTGGTGCCATTTAGGCTGTTCTTACAGCATGACATAGATCCTGGGGGTACGTCGGCGGGGGCAGGTGCAGGGCGGCACAGGGGCACTGAAAGGGCACAGGTGGGCTGGCAAGTCAGATGACGCAGTGCCTGTGGTTACTCCTATGGTTCCCCACCAGGAGCGTCCACTTCCGTGATGGTTACGGATGAACCGAGGGAAAGTGAGGGAACGTTGCAGTTAGCTGCAGAAATTTCCCTTTGGGGCGCCTGGGTGGCTCAGTGGGTTAAGCCTCTGCCTTCAGCTCAGGTCATGATCTCAGGGTGCTGGGATCGAGCCCCGCATCGGGCTCTCTGCTCAGCAGGGAGCCTGCTTCCCCCTCTCTCTCTGCCTGCCTCTCTGCCTACTTGTGATCTCTCTCTTTGTCAAATAAATAAATAAAATCTTAAAAAAAAAAAGAAGAAGAAATTTCCCTCTACCCTGGGCAAGTACAGAAGAGCTTTGCCTTTGTTTCCACCACAGCTTCACGGCTATGAAAGCCCAGGGATTGAAACCCAAAGGGGGCAGAGCAATGCATCCCTCCGGTGAACTGCTTTCTGTGAGTCACGGTTTCTGAGACCCTACGTTGTCTCCCACCTCCCCGTAAGGTTGGCCATGCTGACCGCCCCTCCTCTGCCCCACGGAACTGCCTGCGCCAGATGCCTGCCTGTGCTCAGAGAAAGACCTGAAGACAGAGGGGAAAGGGGTCTGTAGCTAGTGCCCTGGGGTCCCCGCTGGACTCTAACTTGGGAGTATACGGCATAAGAGCACCACACCCAAAGGAGATCAGGTGCTGAATCCGAATGAAATTGAATAGACTTTCACTTTTACCAGGGTAGCTGAGCGAGGACACCGGGAGTCAGCGGTGTGTCGTCACACTGCCTGGCGACCTCGAGGCTCTGGCAATGCACTGAGGCATGAGCAGGTGAGCTGGGTCTGCCTCGCTGGACTGGGCACTGGCCGTCAGCCTCCCGTCCTGGAAAAATCCACTCAACCCCCAGCTCAAAACTCGCAAGTCCATGCAGACCTCACTGACTCCTCCGAGCCACGCTGGCCGTTCCACCCGAGAGTGCCGATCCCTTGAGCAGAACACTCCTATGCCCGCGTGTCCCCGGTCCTGAGCAAATGCTCCGGTGCAGAGTGAGCACGTAAGACACGGATGAGTGAATTTCCTTTTATTCAAATAAAAATGATGTGATAGTGACAAGGGTGGGTTTGCAAAAGGCTCAGAAACCTCTTCATTAGTTTGGATTGTCTCAGGCAGTATCTCCCCGGAGGAGTCCCACCAAGCACAGGTTTTGCGAGATGTAACAGTTGTCACCTAATAAAAGGGTTCCGTTGTCAAATAAGTTTGGAAAACAAAGCGGTGCGGGTTTCTCTACAGTGGGGAATTAGCCCAGCCTTTAAAATGTTAACATGGACTTTGAATCTTTGCGAGAAGAATATTCAAGTCTTTCAAAACTCTTTAGGCCAGACCAGATGAAATTGCTGTTTTATAGTTTAACAAAAATGCTTACGTAGCAGTAATTTCGTAGGATTCAACCCAATATTTGACTACTGGGTCTCTTTAAATGGTTCCTGTTGTTCCATGGAACGCAGTTTGGAAAACGTGGATCTAGAACGCTGGTTTTCCTTGGGAGGTGAGGGAGGAGACGGAGGTGCAGGGTTCACGGAGGAGAATCTAAATCCCAATGAAAGCCTTTTTGCAGTGCACACCCCTAGACTCCTGTCCCAGGAAGAGTCTGCTGTGCCTCTGAGGTTGTGGGTGGGGTGCGTCTTAGAGAATTCTCTCCCTGGAGATTCAGGTCTGACTGTCCCACCTCCACCCCACGGCACCCCCCTGAAAGCCACAGCCTATGGAGAGATCCCCTAGATGGGCCAGAACCACGTCTGCCGGAGTCAAGCCTTGTTTCCTCACCCCAGACAAGCCTAACTGGGCCCAGAAGTCAGAAGAGCCACAGCGAGCAGTAATGAGCATGAGTAATCAGCAGCGAGACACGGGCGTTCTGGTTTTCTGTCTGTCGTTGAAGAAGAGGGTCGTGTTTGCATATGGATAGAGGGAAGGACTGTGGTCCGTCCAAGGGGACAAAGTGGTGGCAGCACACACCACTCCTTGGGGGAGCCCCAGCACAGCACCTCCGCAGACCCCGGGGTCCTTATCAGAAGGCCAGGCTTTGCCAATTCGTTATCTCTGGAATATTCCGGACTCTCCTAAGGCTGGCTGTACGTCTCCTGCCTACACCCACTCATAATTCACCCCAGAGTGGACCTCTGGTCCTTGATTCACGGCGGAGTCCCTGTACTCTCCCCTCCTCATTGTGGAAATAGCAGGGCACTGCCCTCCTCTTGGTGTGTCCTTGCCCTTCAGTGCCTTTTGATCTGAGCACGGCTCAGTGCTCGTGAGGACCTTGCCATCAGCCAACACACAGAACTCCTTGTCCCTGGGGATGAGTGGCGATGTCTGCGAATTCTGGACCAAACCCGCACTCGGAGGTTGGACAAATGGAGAAAAGCAGATGGTTGGGGCTGCCCAGACATGGGTGGAAAGTCTTGTATGACCAAGCAAGTTACTTACCCTGTCTGCTTTTGGACTTTAGAATCCAGACACTGATCATATGTATCTGCACCTTGTGGTCATTGGAAAGATGATGTCCGAAAATGTGAAATGAAGTGGCTAAAAAATAGTGTTCAACAGACATCACTGTCCTCTTCCATGAGCTCCTGAGGTCATGGTGTTCCAGCTCTTCCACTGAGGTGCTTTAGCAGAAATTCGGGAGGCCTGGGGTAGAGCTTGGTCAATATGTTTTATTTGACTTCATTTGGTTGACTGTACCTGGGGCGTGCGTCATAGATGAGGTCAGGAGTGAGGACTGACCTTCCCCCTATTTCAGCCGCCACGGGAGGTTTCAGAACAATACAGGTGTAGGGTTGGTGGAGACATCAAATATCTGAACTTTCCTTAGGGCTATCAACCGTGACGCCCGTGAGGTTCTGTTTTCTGCCTCTGCCAACACCTTTCTGGTATGGGAAGCCCCGATTCCCGGGGCAGGTGGAGCTGTACAGGTAACTCTGATCACCGGGGGGGCACCTCCTTGTTTGGAGCCAAGGGCCGGCCACCTCCGTCTCCTCTTGGCTCATTCTTTATACCAAAGCTCTGGATGTTACACTTACACTCGCTTTTCTTAGATGCCATGCTTGCTCGCTCATTGTCCACCCTTTACGATTTCTCTGTCGCCTGTCTGTTGAGCATACAGTGTTCTCGGTGTTGCATTTTCTCCCAGTTTTTCCTTCCGTGTTCCCACCGAAGCTGCTGTCGTTCCTGCTGGACGGACAGTAGCAACAGCCGAGCCATGTGCCTTAGCTCTCCCTGCAAGGCCGAAGGAATTCATGAACTGACGCCTACGGAGTGTAGTCATTTGGCCAGTCGTGAACACAGTTACCCGCCCCAGGATGCATTGTTTTATCTTGTTCATATGGTACTGTGAGAACCAAGAGCGATGATGACATCCAGATGCACGATAAATTTTTATCCCTTGTATTCCCCTGCTCTGCCAGTTGCATTTCCATCAAAAGGGTTTTGTACTTTGTGTGACACAGATCGTTCATGAATCCATGTTGGTTTCTCTTCATCGCCATTCCTATTTGTTTGAGGGTTTCGCCAACCAGATTTTTAATAATCTATTGCTTTTATTCTTTTGGGGGAGAATCACTGACAATTTCTTTGGTCACCGTCTGCCATCAGCTAACTCTTAGCTCCCTAACGGGAGCGCCCACGTCTGTGTTGGATCTCCCTCGTAAAAAACCCAGGATTTCACATGCCGGGCACAAGAGCGGATGGTCCGCAGCGTGACTGAGGACAGCCAGCGTGTGGGGCCTCATGATGAGGCTGGTCGGGAGGATTCTCCCCGTGCCTGCCGATCCGTCTCGGGAATGTCTTGGATCAAATCTGACGTTAATTAAAAGAAGGCCCCGGGCTTTGAGCACCTTGCTAGCCAAGTTACATATTTTATTAGTTTTTGACATTTACGCTGGACCTTAAATGGGCCAAATGTTTCACTGGGATTTATGAGGTCGTCTCTGCCGCAGCTCTGCCGGCCGGTGCCTCGAGCAGATGCTGTCCCCGCGCCGGTGCCGGTGCCCCGGGAGGCCCAGGGCTGCTCTCCAGCTGCCCTGCTCGCGGCCGTGCCTGCTTGTGGGTGCTGGTGTCAAAGACACCGTCGCTTCCTCCTGAGCCGTTCAGGCGACGCTTCCTTCTTGCTTCTTGGGCAGAGTCCAGAGTCAACGTTCTTACTTCCATGTCCTTCACCCCCCGGCGATCTCATTTTCATCCGACTCTATTAACACGTTACTTGCAAAGATTTCCTTGAACTTGTTTTCAGACGGATTCCCCAGTCTTTCTCATTTCTCGTCTGTGACCCCAGATGATCCCAGAACTTGAAATCAGTTCCCCGCCGCCCCCCCGCCGCCCCGTCGTTCTTTCTCCTCCCTCGGAGCAACTGTTTGTGGGCCCTCTTGAGTGTGATTGTCCTAGTCAGAGAGACCAGCACTGAGTCTCTAGATGATGAACCATCAGGGTGTGGTGTGGATACAGGGTGGGCTTTGTGGGGGGGCGGGCAGGGTCTTAGCATTCAGACGACTGACTCACATTTTTGTCTCTGTGCAGTGAGGTCATTTCTGCAGTCTGTTTCTATTCATGTCTGCTTGTGAATTTGTGTATGCACACACCCTTCTACAGGCTCCCTGTCAATCATACCATCACTGCACCGCAGTGGGTGTGAGCTCATACCTGCTCACACCATTGCTGCATCCCTGTGGGTGTGAATCATATCTGTTCACACCATTGTTGGACCCCTGTGGGTGTGAGTCAAGCCTGCTGACACCATCACTGCATCCCTGTGTGGGATCGCCATAAGGTGTTTTGGGTTTTTTTTAGTTTTTTTTTTTAAGTTAAATGGATAGACTGATAAGAACATTCTGGTTGAAGGGCCGAGCTGGTCATCAGGGATGTTAAGTAGAAAATAATCCTCCAGTTCACAGACACAAAGTCCAAGATGTACAACGTGAGTAGAGTTGCCAAGAAACATTTAAGTTAAAGAGAACGCCCAACCTTGCAGATTTAAAGGGCTCACCTAAAGCTGAGGGTGAATGAATAAAGAGTCCCCCTCAGACAGATCTTAGTGGGATTTTAAAACTCCAGGAACAAAGATGAAAACATGTAAGAGCTTCCAGAGAGAAAAATCAGTTTAACTGCCAGGAACTGAGAATTGAATGAACATCAGACTTCCCGGCGGCAGCACGGGATACTGGAAGGCAGTGGGATGATGCCGTCAAGATGCTGAGGAGAGGTCATTTGAGACCTAGAAGTTCCTATCAGGCCAAGCTATTAAGTCATGGAGCAAAGTCAGAATTATTTTTACACATGCAAGGACTCAGAAGTTTATCACCCTTTACCCCATGGACTGAAGGACACCCTGTAACAAAATGAAGAAGGAACACGTGGCATCTGAAAAAGGTGGCATCAAAAAGCTGTGTGATTCCTCTAATTTTTTTTAAAAGATTTTATTTATTTAAGACAGCAAGAGACCCAGTGAGCATGAGGGGGGGAGAGGCAGAGGGAGAGGGACAAGACTCCACCCTGAGCGGGGAGCCCAAAGCGGGGCTCGATCCCACGACCTGAACCAAAAGCAGGCGCCTCACCAACTGAGCCACCCAGGCGTCCCTGTGTGATTCCTTTATGTGAGATCATTAGAGGAGTCACATTCACAGAGACAGAGGTAGGGTGGTGGTTGATGGAGGCTGGGCTGGAGGGGGAAAAGGAAGTTAGTGTTTAATGGGGGACTGGTTTCCGTTTGGCAGGATAAAAAGAGTTCTAGAAAGGTGGTTGATGTCCAACCGTGTGAGTGACCTTAACACCGCAGAACCATACACTTAAGCATGGTTAAAAGGGTAAATTTGGTGGCGTGTGTATTTACTGCCATTGAAACAAACAATAAAAGAAGCAAGAAAGAAAAAGGAAGGAAGGGAAAGAGAAGGTGTCCAGTTAATATCCAGAAGATAAGATGAATACCAGAAAGAGTCAAGAAAGAATCCATTGGGGCTTGATTCCTGGGACCATTTTCTTCAAATGGGAAGAGTTTAAAGCCTTAGGAGCGTCTTTCCTTCCTTCAATAGCAAGCTGGTTTGTAAAGAATATGTTAGCACCCCACTCTAGTAAATGCCATCTTTATTTGGATTGCCATTTTTGGAATTGACCTGGGAATATACCTTAAATGAGCTATGTCTGCAGAACAAGTACCAAATGGACAGCTTTCATAGAGCAGAGGTGGAAAGAGAGCAGAGGTAGGAACAAAGTATACTGAATTCTCCAACTCTCACAAGGCTCAGCAGAGTAGGAAGCAACAGTGCTGTCAGCCAACTAAATCAAGATGGTGATACATTAAAGAAACAAATGTATTAATATTTTAAGTTATGTAAAGTTACAGTCGTACCCAATGGAGAAGGAAAAACTAGAACTTTAAAAAGTACATTGCCTCTTAGGCATGGAACTGGAAGTGGGGAGCGGACATAGGGAGATTTATTACGTTAGACACCTGCATTAATAGCAGCAGCTGTGAAAAGAGGCAGTGGCTTCCTGATAAAATTCCAGTCACTTGGGTTTCTTGTCTTAATTACCTTCCTAATTTGCGCTTTTGGGGAACACCTGGGGTGTGAGCTCCAGTCGGCACTTTCTTCCTCTGCTCCTTTTCCACCCAGCGGGTTCTTTCTACCATCTGTTGATCTTAAGGATCTGCCTTAATTCTCTTATTTATGTTCTTTCTGTGTGGGTAATTTGTCTTGGTCTCTCATTAGTTTCTCTCCTGGGTATATCCTACCTTGAGACAGGGCGGCCGCTGCATTCCCTTTCCCCATCGCCTCTCCTTCCCCTGGTGCGGGGTGGGAAGGCTTTGGCTCCCTCCCCTCCCATGGTAGCTTGTGCTTTGGGGACTGGGGGATGTGCTGCCCACCGCCACCCCCAGGGCAGAGCCAAGAGGAGGGACAGGCTCATTTTGCAGTTCTTCACAGCAGGCTGCCTCCCTGTTGGCCCAGGTGCACGGTGGGGGCAGAGGGACTGTGCATCACTTTTCTCCAGAGCTCTTTGGGGTAGGATTCAGATGCTGGCTCCTGCCGCCCACACCTGGGAGAAAGCCGAAGGTCTGCAGGGTGGGGGCGGGGGAGAGTGGGGGCCTGAGATTCAAGGCTGGTGTCCTTGGAGCAGATGTGTTTTCTTCTGCCTTAAGTGGGTACTCCCTCCCCGGCCCAACCTCCAGAGCTACTGAGGGCGTTTGTGTTAAGTCAGAGTGCTGGGACTTCGCCAAATAACAAGAAGGCCTTAGCTTGCTAATTAATATAGGTCCTGTGCCTCTGGGCTGCACTATCATTTACATTAAAATGACTAATGAGAGCAAAATCTTTAACAAAAGAGCAGACCAACTGTTGTTTATAGTTTAGAAAAGGAAATTTTTTTCAAGGGAGGGATCTGTCATGAAACACCCCTTAGGCCCTCCCTAGCTTTGGACACCTCTCCCCGGGGCGGCCAGGGGGCCCTGGTGAAGCCCTCTGCCTTGGAGACCCACAGTCACCTCTGAGAGTGGGTTGAGGTCTCGGCTATGTTGGCACAAAACAAAGTCAGAGCAGCAGGTCTGTAAAGACTGGACTCTGATGGTAGGAGCCGGGCCAGATGGAGGCATCTCTGTGTCCTCCAACTTTCTGAGGCTCAGAAGATGTATAAAAAAGGGCTTCCTCCATCCTGCTGGAAAGGATGCCTGAACCCCCAGACATGTCCGTCACAGCCCGCCCTGAAACCCAGCTCTCCCCAGTACCCAGCCCCTCACCTAGGACACTCCTCCCTTTGGAAGCTTGTCAGATCCATCCGGCAAATCTGGAGGCGGTGAACGTGTGTCCCAGGCCCTCCCTGGAGTTGTGGTTTTCTCTCCACCCTTAGAGGACATTTCTGAAAGCGACGGAAAAGAACGCACAGCCAGGGAGAACGAAGAGCCTGGACCTCAGAACCGGAGTCCGCCTGGGCTCTCAGACCAGCTCCCCGCCACCTTTCCTCTCCGCTATGGAGGCAGGGGTGACGAGTCCCACCTTTACGTCATGTGCCTAGCCTGGCGTCTGGCCCACAGGTGGCCACCGGCCCCCCATTTCTCAAAAGAAAGACCACAAAGACACTAAGGTCTTGAATACAAAGCCTCATTTAGAATCAGAGTCATCTCAGGGGAAGGACTTGCTGAATGGAGCCTCAGCCTTTGTGAAGAATTTACATCAGGAGCCTTAAAAATTAAACAAACATAAATCCATTTTTAAAAGCTCGATTTTGAAATGTCTGGGGGTGTTGGCATGGCTGGCCGTCTCAGCCCCAGAGCTTGCTAGAGGCACTGTCTGGGGGGCTTGTCAGCGGTCCGCTCTGGTGTGTGCCACGCGTGCTGGGAGGATGCTGGCTGGTTTTGGAAAGACACTCCCCAAACCCCTCAATTCTGAGTCTGACGGTGGCCCAAGCATCAAGCCACATGATCTGGGGGGTTTCCTCCACCTCTAAAGTCCTAGGATTCTGTATCCCATCGTTGGTCATTATGAGAAATATGGGAAGATATTCGATGCATCAGAATCCCAAATTCTCAACCAGCAGCCTCCAGGGGCTGTAGCCACAGTAAGGGCCCCACGGGAGACTGAAGCACAGAGGGAAAGTGAGGCAAAAAAAAAAAAAAAGAGCCCTTTATGCCTGAGCAGGGTCTTTGGACTCCATACCCCACTGTGGTTTCTTGGTGAACCAGACTGGATTATAGGTGAGCTCTTGGGCCTTAACACGGGGCAAGTCCGAGCAGGCCTTCTGTGTCCAGGTGTCTCCTGCAGTCATCACTGCAAGCCCTGCGTGCTTGGCTCACCCCAATAAAACAGGACACAGAGGACAAAAAGAGGCATTTCACAGAGACAGTGAATCCCAAAAGAAGACAAGCCTTTCTCACTCGGTAGATTTTCCCCTCTTCCTTCTTTACAACACAGAGGTTCCTCCTGGCCCCAGAAGCCCTTGGTCTTGATTCTGGCCAATATTGGCAGCCGTCTTTCCGGCCTTGATTCAGAGAGGTGTTTAAACTCCCACAGATCTCAGAAAGTGTTGGTTTTTTTTTTTAAGATTTTATTTATTTATTTGACACAGAGAGAGAGATCACAAGTAGGCAGAGAGGCAGGCAGAGAGACAGGGAGAGGAGGAAGCAGGCTCCCCGCCGAGCAGAGAGCCCGATGCGGGCCTCGATCCCAGGACCCTGAGATCATGACCTGAGCCGAAGGCAGAGGCTTTAACCCACGGAGCCACCCAGGCGCCCAGAAAATGTTTTAACCTTATGGGTTAAAACTCTGATTCCAGGCCCCCGGGACAGTTCCATTTGTCCATAATCGTTCCCTCTGCCTCAGATACGTGTACACCAGCATTGTCCTCCACATGTGATCAAAGTCAAGGTGTTGGTAAGCTTGGCAGGCTCACTAGTCCCTCTGGAAAGGACTTGCGGAATCATCTCGTTCCTCCCCAAGCTTAAGCTAGACTATAACCACATCATCTCAGAGTAGACTAGGACAGTCTACCATTTCAGGATGGCTCCTCAAACGTCTGGGAGACATCACTGGGCTACCACGTCAGCCTTAGAGATCTTGTCTCTTGAGCTAATAAAACCCTCTGTGTTTAGCTCAGGAGTCAGTCATCAAGCTCTTTCTATAAAGGGCCAGTCAACATTTTAGGTCTTTTGCCATACCGTCTGTCACAACTACTCATCTCTGCTGATGTCGCGCAAAACCAGCCAGAGACAACTTGTCAACCGATAGGCATGGCGGTGTGCCAACAAAGCTTTATTTGAGGACACTAAAATTACGTAATTTTCATGTGTCATGAAATACTATTCTTTCTTTGATTTTTTCCCCCAATTATTTAAAAGTGTAAACATTGTTCTTAGCTTTCTAAGAACAAAAATAGGCAGTGGGCTGGATTTGGCCCCCAGACCGTTGTCAGCCAACCTGCAGTTGAAACTCCGGTTGTGCGGATTTTCTGTTACGGGCAGCCTCGTGCTGTCTCCCCTGACACAGTGATGGTGATGAACCTCGTTCGAACGTTGCTCCTAACCCCTCGTGGTTTTCTTTTTAATGTCTGTTTCAGAGGGCCTTGCTGTCGGCGTTGGATTTGGGGCGATCGGAAAGACGGCATCGGCCACCTTCGAGAGTGCCAGGTGAGCCAGCACCTGCCGCCCGAGAGCGTGGCGCGGCACCCAGGGGTGCTCTGGAAATGCTCGTTACCTGGGTGGGCACCCCCGGCCCCACTGGTGGAAGCGGGGGCGAGGTCAGGTGAGGCTTACCTGAGAGAGGGCGTCTGTCAAGGCAGCCGGTGTATGCCATTTGTCACAGGAGCTATCTAGTGGGTAACATCTCCCTCGGTGATCCACTCTGTGTCTGTCCCCTGTGCTTGTCAGGAACTCACTTCTCCCGGGGGCCCCTTTCCCGCGCTTCCCCGGGCGGCCAGACGTGCGTCTTTCTGTCCCATCACCTCCGTCTAGCTGTTCCCTCGGCCGACGCAGGGCCCGTGTGTTAGGTGTGGTCTCTGCCCGTCTTCAAATTCTCAGGCCGCGTGTTGGGGGACATGCGTGCTCCCTGCAGCGCCAGACGTGAGTGTGGGCTGGCATGTTCCAGGTCGAAATTTTCCCTGTTCTCAGCTTCCCGTTCCCACCTGTCAGGCTCACAAGTCACTCCAGCATCATCTGTTAACATGATGTCTATTGTGAAAACCAAATGAGAGGTAGATGGGCGGGGGGGGGGCTGTATAATGTGAGAAATGTCACCCAAATCAGGCGAACGGTGATTCATGATGCCCTGCAGGCTGCTCTTCTCGCGCAGGGGAGGGGAGGGTTGGGACGGCTGTGTCGATTTTGGCCTCGGTTCGACCACGAGGAACTTCAGAGTTCGTGGGAGCCGGGGGTGGGGGGTGGGGGCAGAGCGGCCCCGAGGGGCTGGCCCTGGAAGCATCCACAGGCCTGGTCCTCCCAGGACACAGGCACCGTGCACGCTGCAGTAAGTCTGTGGCCCGCAGGTGACACCCCTGCCTCCCCCCCACCTCCAGCCCTGTGCTCACAGGCCAGGCTTTCAGTCCGGTGGCGCCCTGTCCCCCGGGGACATCAAGATGTCAACTCGGATGGCCCTGTCTTCTATCACCTGTACTCTCTGCTCACGTTGATAAATATTTCTGAAGAAGGTAGAGCAAAAAACTTTCCAAGCCAGCTCCTCCCTTCCCTTTGACCAGGCCGGCTCTCCCGGAGTTACATAAATCCTCCTGCCGGGAATGAGCCGGGGCCTCGGGATTGTCAGCCTCACAAACCGCCCCCCCCCAAGGAGCTGCCGGGGTCTCACACCCCCACACTGCACCCACCCCCAGCCACGGGCTGTGGGGCAGAGATGTTGGGGCCCTTGTGTCCAGAGGCTCTCCCTCAAGCAGATCCTACCCTTCAGCCCGTTTTCCCCACCCGGAAATCCATATGTAGTTCGCGATCTGGGTTCCTCCTTTCCAGACGCCCGGGGTCTTACTCTTGAGTCGGGGGGAGATGCACAGCAGCCCCCAGGCCAGGCGGGGGACCTCTCTCGGCCCTTGGCTCACGGTACAGATGAGTCTCCAGGGGAGGATGGGGACCAGCTGGGGGGTGGAAAGGGAGCGACGGAGAAGGAGAAAGAAAGAGACAGGCGAATAGTGCCGGAGGGTGGGCTGCAAGAGCCAGGTCCTCAGATGATTAAACGGGCCTCGTAAAAGAGACAGGTTTTGCTTGATAAAATTCCAGCTCCGTGGGATACAGCGGCGGCTCGCCTAACACATGACACGGGGAGGCTGAAAATGAAGGCAGGAGGAAAGATACAAGGGGCACGCACGCTGACCAGGAAGCAGGTGCGGCAGTTTTAGAATCAGACAAAACAGACTTTGAGGCAGAGAGCCGCATGAAGAATAAAGGTCAGTACTTCCCAGGAAGAGGACCGGCGCCCCGGGGTGCTGGAACCCCCTGCGTCTGTGTGCACCTGGCATCCTTAAGTCTCGGACTGGCTAAGAACGATGGTCAGAATTGCGAAGGAAAAAAAATAAGGTTAAAACCGCCGTCCTGGGGAGGGGTTATGATTCCCCTCCCCGGCACTGAGAAAACAGATGAAAAGTCAGCACCACGTTCATTGCCGATGGATGTGGGGCCCCAGCCTGGTGATTAGAAAGCCTCCTTTCTGTTGAAGTGCACACGGGCGCATGTGTCCCACAATCGGGACGAGCGCTGTGCCGCAGAGAAGGTCAGGGTGCCCCTAGATCAATAGCGTCCGAACCACAGTCTGCCACCTCAAGTGTGCCGTTGCAGAAAATCACAGAAAAGAGCGCCGAATAGTTGGTTCGCGGGCAGTGGAACCTGGAGGCGCCGTTCAGATGCGCGGAGTGTGGGCTCCGAGGGAGGGATCCAGACGCAGGGCATGTCCCTTCCCCCACATCGGGGGCGCTTCGTGGAATGTGGGGTACTTCGTCGGGAGTGGGGGGCGGGCCGCCGGGAGAGGGGGAGACACAGGCAGGGATTGCTCTCGACAGGTGCCCAGGTCGGTATCTGAGGCGTTTTTAGGGCCAGGGGAGGATGGAGTTCACATGGTGCTTTCTAGAAGGTAAGCCTGATGGCCAAGGAAGCCCACCATCGAGCAAGAGGTTGGCAGTTAGGGTGGGTTCTGATGCAGGGACATGACAAAACCCAAGAGGTGATTTGAACAGCGATCTGGCTCTGATGGGATAATTTGGGGGGAGGAGGTAGACGGACCAGTGTGAAGAGTTCAGCCCCCGAACAGACAGGGACTGACCACCCGCAGCTCTGCGCCTTCCTAGCTCCCAGGAGGACAAGGGATGCGGTGACCGCGTGGAAATGAAGAGGAACCGGTGGGAGGAAGAGGTTATCAATGCAGAACTGCCCGACGGCGGCTGTTGGCCAATTTTGTTGTGTGGAAGGGAGAAGGGAGAATTCAGGTTCGGGCAACAGGGAGACCTAGGTAACGCGCCGTGGAAGGCCCAGAGGGGGACAGTATGCATTCATTTGCATGGACTTGGGAACGTGCCTGGGGTAGCTGTGGGTCAAGCTCACAGCTGTTCATTTCGCGCAGGGGGTCAGCACAGTGCAGCCCGTGCGCCGGGGCCGGCCCAACACCCGGGTCTGGAAATGGCATTTTCTTAGAGCACAGCCAACACTTGTTTGTTTTACCTAGCACCTGTCACTCCTTCTGTGCTGTGATGGTTCAGTTGGGTAATTGCCACAGAATCTCGAGGCTGAGATTCTTAGGCTGAGAATATTTATTATCTGGCCCTTTGCAGGCAGTCTGTGGACCCCTAATCTCGTGGAAGCCCGTAATTTTAGTCCAGATCCATCATCAAACGCTCGGACACCCACTTACTTCTGTACGACCTCTTTCTCATGCTCTGTGTATAATGAGCCTGGCAGCCGGAAGGTCTCTTCTCACTTACATGGCATCGCAGCCACCAGGAGAGAAGAGAAAGGTACAAAGTAAATACTCCCAAGAAGGCACCGTCTTCAGTTCTGACCTGGACTCCTGCAGGACGCAGGTGTAGGACTTGTGTGTGGCTGCTGCCCCCTAGTGTCCTGATGCTGTCACTTCACTTTTGTGACACTCCCCAAGGCTCTCCTGAGCTCCTTCCACCTTCCTTCCTCACTCCTTTCTCTTCAGCCCGAATCCAGCGCCCCCCTGAATTAAGAAGAACTCAGGCATCAAGGGGGGCAGCCGTGGTTCAAGGGAAACACGGGTTTCTTCTTTCTGTTCTGGTCCTGTGGCGATTTCTTCTGGTTTCCCCACAAAGAAATTCTTCAGACCACATGTCCTTGGGGAGTTTGCTGCTTGAAGAGTTTTCCTTTCTGAAGTGGCATGACCTCCCAAGAACGTGTTCCCTGGAGAGGAAACACGCCCTCCGCTCTCACTTGACTCCGTGGCAGGTATAATTCGAACCAGCAGGGAGAGCGAGGTTACTTACGCATAAGCATTTCGCTTCACACAGCAACTCCCCCTTAGGTTTTGACTCAGCACCCACCGTGGGAGGTGTCTGTCATCCTCAAACACACCCCGGCCCGCAGGTGCAGCCGGCTGTGTGGAGCCGAAGAGGCTGGCTTTCTGTGGATCCACGGATGAGCCACGTCCCCAAGGCGCACCTGGACCCGCGCCCCGACCAGCTAGTGCCAACCCACACCCAGATGCTTCGGAAAAGATGAGGTCATTAAGTTTCAGGAGGTGGTGGGGACATCAAAGTAACATTCAAAGTCTATGTTTGCCTCCCAGATCAAGACGTAAGTCATAAGTCAGATAGATGCTTTGGTCATTACTCCACGGTCCCCAGTTGACGGGTACGTCTGTGTATGGAAGTCACCTATTACTTACGTGCTTCTTTCTGTCCAACTAGTCCCCCTACTGTGGTTCCAGTAAGTTCTTGAAAACAGGTTTGCAAGTTAAGGGTAGAGAAGGACAAGAGCAGGCATCACTGCCATGGGGAGGAGGGGTCTCGGAGAACCGAAGCGTAAACTTCTCCATCGTAGTTCACTCACATCTGCCGTCACCACCTCCACAGGTCCAGCCACCGCTCTTACGAGGCCCCTAGACCTCCCTGTGGCAGGACCGGCTCCCAGACTTCCAGAAAGTTCTGAAGAGACTCTCCCTTCTTCAGGCTGCTGCTCTGGACCTCCCCACCCACCCATGGAAGTGGGTCTCACCATTCCCCTCTGGGGCGGGGGTGGGGGGGACGCCAGAGCCCAGCCCCGTCTCTCTGGAGAGAGGACTTCAGCCTGAGAAGCAGAACCCCAGCATGGGGACAGGAAGGTGCCTGGGAGAGGAGATACTTTCACACCTCGACCCAACCACCACCGCCCTCTCCCCCTCCCCGTGCCACACCCCCCCGCCGTCCCCCCTCCTTGGATCCCTCCAGCAGAACTGGGAGTGACTTCTTGCGCTGTTCGGTATTTGCAAACAGCAGATCGTGCTCCCAATTTTCCTTTCTGCCAGCAAGTCCTTCTCTTGAACCCATCAAGCTACCTTGCCTGGAATTCTAGAGTTATCCATTGGCGGCGTTGTCTCTGCAATTTTCCTTCCGGCCCTCCTCCACACTGGTCACTTTTCCCTGAATGCTGGAGGCTGGCGAATTTGCCGGCGGCAGGCAGGCAGCCAGGCAGGGAGATGGTGCACAGCGCCCCCGGGCGGTGGCTTGCCCTCAACGCGGCCAGGTGATGAACAAGCAAGGAGGGAGGGACGGAGAAGGCCGTGGAGACCCGTCAAAGTCTGAAGCCCTGGGCGTCTTCCGCAGAAGTCATACCTACCAAAGCTGAATACCATGCACTATATATACACAAGCTTGTAAAAATCCTCTGTGCATTTTCATAGCATCTTTATATTCCAGATCATAGCCCATTCAATTCAGCACCGAGAGCTCTTCCCCGCTTATTTTCCAGGGTCTGCCTAACAACAGAGCTTTTGAGTGGCCCCCCCCTCCCCCGCCTGCCACCCCGTAGGGAGGAGGGTGAAATGTGGAAGGACAGGGAAAGAGCAGGAAGCCCCTCTGTCCCGTGACTGTCAGCTCCTGGGGGAGAGCAGCGGTGCGAACGGGTCTAACACAGAACACCCCAAAATCTGTTAACATCTTCTTTGCGATGTTTTAGGGGTAATGCATTTATTTTTCTAATGACTTAAAAAAAATAGCATTGTAAAAGTTAGTCTATTAGTGGTGCATGTAAGGAGGATGAGGCTAGAAGCCTGCCATGCTCTCAGGCTGAGCCAGACGTGGACTGAGCAGTTCTTGGGGGTGGTCGCAGAGCGGTCCGCCCCGCACAGCTCTTCCGGAGTGCTCCCCACAAGGTTCTGTGTCGCGGTTTTTGGGGGTTTTGTTTTTTACATGTTTTCCCCGTGTCCCTGTCGTACCTCAGGAGGTGCCCCTCCCATGGAACACCTGGCGCTCTGGAACCAGCCTCCGGAGAACAGACTGCAGGTGTCCGCTCCAGACTTGACCGCGAGGAGCCAGAAGGGCTGGGGGCTGGGAAGCGAGGGCGAGAGAGGAATGCTCTCGGCTCTTTCTCCAGGGTCCTTGTCCAAACCCCTGTGTTCTTACTGCATCTGCCGCTCTTTTTCCTGGCCCCTTCTTCCTTCCCGTGGGTTTTTGTGCTCCTAGCAAGAGCAGCGTGGCACAGAAAGCAATGAAAAAGTAATAGCATCTTGTCATTAGGGCACCTCCAGCTCCTGTGCTTTGTCCCCTAGTCCTGCCAAGATTTTTCTTTGACCAAGGTATCCCGTTGGGAGCCAGGGGCATCCACGCAGATGCTTTGCCCTCCGTGTCCCCGGGTCTGTGCAGACAAACTAATGTCATTGTTACCTGGAGACCTGGGCACTCTCCGGCTGATGAGACAGAGAATCCGGCCCTTCCCAGCCATCTGTCTGTGAGACGTGCCCATCGCGGGGCCTGCTGCCCTTACGTCCCGGCGTGGGCTGGAGGGAGCCACGCACAGGTGGATGAGTGAAAGTCTGTCGATCACTTACCTGTCACCTGGGATTGTCCGTGAGAAGCTGTTTCATCTTAGTCTGGCTTCCCCCACGTGTCTGGCAGACTTTCCCCACTTCCCAGGACAGCTGTGATAAGTAACATCATTTTAACAAAAGAGCCACCAAAAGGGAAACAAAGAAATGTCCAGTGGATTCGGGGGTGTTCTGGAAGTCGGGACTCTTCACACCTCTGCTCGCCTCTCCTGGGACACACTGTCACGTCTAAGGTGCCCGTCAGTGGTGCTCGGGAGACCTCGCTGGGAAGGCCAGTGACGGTCATGCGTGCCCTCCTGCTGGTACGACAGAGGGGACCCGTGTCTCACTGTGAAAGGTGGTTTCCTTTGAAGGATGGGGATATTCTCTGATGTGAATCTCCAATGGCTGTGTGTTCCTGTTTGTGTGCCCATCCCTGCACACGCACAGTGCTACAGAGACTGAAGAATGCCCGCGCGGATGACTGGGAAATGTGCTCATTTCAGCACACCGTCCTTCCAGTGGTACCTCTGGGGTCAAGCAGGTGGGACTCTGGCGAGCGAGCACCCGGGAATCCGACCGTGTCCTTGACTCTTACTCCCCACACCACAGTTTCCGTGGACTGGGTTGTATCTGGGGTCCCGGCACTGTTGGGCTTTGTGGGACATAAAAATGCCCCCTGTGTATGTGAGGATGGACACAGAACTGCCACCTTCTATGTTTTGCAAAGTAAAGATATAGACAGCCGCTACCACAGGCTCTCACTGTCAATCCGTTCTTTCAGGAGGGATCTCTCTGTTCGAGGCGTGTTTATCACCAAAGAAATTTGTTCATATGCTCAGGAAAATCCAAGTCTTTTCTACCTTCCAGATAGGAATTTACTTTGCTTCATCTTCCCCTGTCTCTCTCCATTCAGATTCAGAGCGTATAACGTGAAAACCTTGTTCAATACTACTTGAAATGTAATTATGTTTTTCATGCAGATCAGTGAGTTTGAGCCCCACTGGACAGTCCAACAAGGGCATCTTGACCATCACCTTTATTCTACTGCTGTGTCACAGGCTCTGTTGAAAATCTTAGTGTTGTAACCGGTGGAAAATCAGTTTCTCTGAATCGGGATGGTGTATTTGCAAATATTTTCCTTTGTATTCTCCTTCCCTGTCATCTTGCCCTGTGTGCGGCAGCCATCCAGGTGAGAGAGAGAAGTCTTACCAGGGATCCTGACACTTGAATTCCTGGCATTGCCCAGAAAGAGACAGTTTCTCTTGGAGAAGACCCTGATACCAACAGGCACTAAATTCCTTTTAATTGACTAATTCCGTCTCTGCTGCTGTGTGGAAACGGGCTCCAGGATGGGATAATATCATAGGAAAAAGATTTATTTTTAATTCACGTCTGAATTATAGGGTGTAAATCTTGATACAGACACACACGGAGTAGGGTGCTTGTTTGCCCGATGTGGGGTTTGGGGTGTGATCTGAGAGAAGGCAGGAACAGCCACACAGTCAACCTCAGACTCTTCCGCACCTGCTTCCAAGGCCTGAAGGTAGCAGGTGTCACTCATGGGGAGGGAGGTGGAGCGCCCCCTGCTGACAGCTGCTCGCATGCTCAGGGCACCTTGAGGCTTGTGAGAAGGCATTTGGGGGAGCAGGGGTTGGTGCAGCACCCGCTCTCCCCAGCGCAGGACCCAGGCGAACGGGCAGAATATTTGAGAGCATGGATCCTGGAGCTAGACCACCCAGATTCGAACCCTGGCTCTGCCACTTGCTGGCCGTCCTGTCTGAACAGGTTGATTTTTGTCCTGTGCCTGGGTTTCCTAATCTGCAAATTCCCACAGTAATCATCCTCCTCAGTAGTCATAGTAGTAGTAACGATGATGGTGTCTTTGGCCTGCCCATTGCAGACACTCCCGGACAAAAGCGCCCAGCCCCCTGCCTCCCCAGAAGGAGAATTGGTTTGGAAGGGGCTTCCACAGTCTACATGGGACCACACTGGCCTGGAGGCCCCAGGCCTGGAACGTGGGCCTCGCTTAGGTGTACGTGGCTCTTTCCAACATTGCTTCTGCTGGCCTGTGTCCTGGGCCCCACGCCTAGCTTCCTTTCCCTGATTTCCCCTTAGCCCTCTCAGGCTGATTTTGCTGCCGTGTCTCAGCACAGAGTCTTCACGCTCACTGTCCCTTGCTCTGGGACTGCTCAGCCTTTATTGTGTGGCATGAGTTTTTCTCCAACCTGTACCGTCTCTTGGAACAGAGCCTGGGCCACCTTTTCTGTTCTCTGCATGGGACCCAGGTCCGGACCGTGCATGGTCGGCTCTGCACCCGGGACGGTGGGGTGGGGGCTGGTTGACAGCCTGCCCAGAATTCTGTAGATGGTTTCGTAATGGACGGCCCCCGGCCAAGGGCCGGAGCCACTTCTCCCTTGTCCCGCAATTCCGTGGACTCCCTTCCAGACCGCGGTTGCTTGTCCCAAGCTGTGCAGCCGGGCGGACAGGGCGGCGATGGCAACGGGGGAGAGAAAAGTCTGCGTCGTCTCCAGCGCCTGGGAAAGCCACAAAGAAACCACTGCTGTTCTCAAAGAGCTTTGTAGGGTCCGTGCCTCCCCCCCCCCAAGCCCGCTGCGGGCTAAACAGAGTACACGTTGTGTGGATATCGGTCCCCCGTGCCAAGATGTCCAAGCCTGTCGCCAGGGACTTGGGTGGGAGTGGCTGGAGGCAGTGGGGGGGGAGGAGGGGCCGCGGCATGAACGGCCCCTTGTGTGCCCGGCAGGGCAAGGCTGCGGCCCCGCACACAGGAGGCGGTGTGCCCCCCCCCCCGTTCAGACCGCATCACTCATGTGGGTGCGTCGGAGGGCCCGTCACTGCCCCGTCCGACCTCCCACCGTGAGGAGAGGCGGAGCGCGGCAGGGTTTTCCGGAGCGGACACGCTGAGCGGTCTCTGGACATGGCTTGGGTGGGGCAGTGGTCTTCATTTCCCTTTGCCTGCCCTTGTGCCGCTCTTAGCGTCGGCTGTCTGGGAACTTTCTGGGAGGCCCTGCCTATGGCAAGTGGGGACTCGGGGTTCAACGAGAGGTCCGGCCAATGCAGAAGGCGTGATCAGCCACCTCCCCGCCGCCCACCCCTGGCAACCGTGAACGGTCGTGAGAGCGGACGCTGACGGAGTGCTTTCCACCTGCAGACCCGGTGTTCCTCAACGTGCATATCAGCCGGTCCTCGAGGCCCCTGTGAAATTGCCACCCCCACCTTACAGGTGCAGAAGGTGCGGGAAGCACGCAGCAAGTGAAGGGCCCAGGTCCGATTCGCACCCCGGCGGCCTGGCTCTGGAGCCTGTGCCTTCAGCCACTGCCCTCTCCCCGCACCCAAGTCACCTACCTGCCGTGGCCACGGAGGCTTCGGAACCGGCCCCCCAGAGTGGCGCAGGAAAGAACTGCGGCTTAGTTATAAAATAGCACCTAACGCCCTATGCGGATGCTCTCGAGTTGGCGCTAGGAGGTGTGATTGCATTGTCCTTCGCCTCTCGGACATCCCGTCTCGTCGGTCCTGTCGGGAATTAGAGCATCACTCCAGACATCTGTGGCTGCGGTCAGAACCCTTACCCCTCGCCTGGTGTCTCCGTGCAGCCAGGTGCTGAGGGAAGGAACGGGGGAGAGGAGAAAGCTCCAGAGAGGGTGGCCGTGATGTCATGATCCGCTTCCCCACCCCACCTCCTGGGAAGCATGGACGGTTGGGAAGATAGAGCAAGTTACCTGTCCCGTGGGTTCGAGAACAAGAGGAGCTGGTTGGCTGCTTGGATGGAAGCCCCAGGTTTTTCGAGCAATGGTGTTGTGGTTGAATTGTGCCCCCCAGAAAAGTGTGTTAAAGTCTGAACCCCGCGCACCTGTGAATGCCGTCTTACGGGGCAGTAGGGTCTTTCCGGGTGTAATTAGTTAAGATCAGGTCCTGCTGGATTGGGGTGGGTCCTAAGTCCAGGATGACCAGTGTCGCCACAAGGTGAGGAGGAAAGACACACGCGCGCGCACACACACACACACACACGCACACATGCACGCAGCAGAATGCACCCTGACAACACAGAGACACAGAGAAGACGCCGGCCCCAGGAAGGCAGAGGCAGAGGTTGGAGCGATGGTGAAGTAGCTACAAGCTAAGGAATGCTCAGGATCAGCAGCAGCCACCAGGAGCTGGAAGAGCCCAGGGCGCGACCTTCCCTAGCGGCGTGGGAGGGAGCGAGGCCCTGCTGACCCCTCGACTCTGGACGCGTAGCCTCCCGAGCCAGGAGAACAAACCCCTGTGGTCCGAAGCCGCCCGGTTCATGGCACTGGGCTCCGGTGGCCACGGGCAACTCCCGGGTGGGCTCTCCGCCCTCCCCACCTGCGTCCTCTCCATCCTCAGACCCCGCGCCGCTTTCCCGGCCTCCTCCTCCCTCCACGGAGGACGCGGAGCCCAGAGCATCGCTTCTGATCCGCAGTCCTCTCTAGCCGGACGCATGCCCCTCGGAAGCTGGCGAGGAGGTTATGGCTCTGTCTCGTTGGATTCCTTATGTCTGCCTCAGTTCAGTTTGGACCAAACTGGAGGAAAGCGGCGGCTTTCTTCTCTGCTCAGCCGCCGCCGTCAGACGCGGACCCATGGGAGAATCAGGGCTGTCCCCCGTCTTGCAGCTATTAAACCATCGTAAGAAAGAGGCCTTTGTCACGGGGCGCACGGCGCTCGGCTCAGAAACAGAGACAGATTGTACCAGAAAACAAACAACAAAAAAAAAGGTTCAACCACAGAATTCTTTGGGACTTCAGTCATCAGCCCTGTCGCTTGTTCTTAAAAGACAAATTTCCTTTCGTCGGTGTCATTCCATCAGATAGGCCGTCGGACTTTAATTCTGCCCAGACCCGGGGCTGGGGGCCCCACCCAGACCACCTGCGCTGGGCCTGCACCCCGCTCCCTGCTGGGTGACCTCATGCCTGCCTCCCGGCAGGGTGCAGAGCCAGAGCCCCCAGGGCCCAGCTGCTCAGGACCTGAGTACGCTCAGGGAGAAGCACTTGGGGACGCCGGGGAGGCCACGTGACAGGTGCCTTAGCCCACAGGTGTGAGGGTTTTTAGAACTTTGCATTCGACCTGGGAGAGCCTCATTTTTATGCAGGAGGAATACAGAAATGAAGTGACTGGGGCAAAGCCCCCCGCTCACTAACGTCAGCCCATACCTGCCAGCTGGGGACCAGAGGCCAAAATGCCCCGTGTCCCCACGTGGCACCCGGGGACTGCCGTGGGCCCGGAGGCTCGGAAAAGCTCCTCTTCTGCCCGTTGGTCACAGAGCCCTAGGCCAGCTGCCCCCGGACCATCCGTGATCGCAGCAGAGTTAGCATCGCCGGTGCTCATCAGCGGCCAGCACGGGGGAGCCCCCAGGCCCCCGGACAGAATGAAGCCAGCAGAGGGAGGGGCTTTACCTAGGGGCCCGCATCTGGTCCGGGCAGCCAGGGCCCTCCTGAGAGTGGTTTCTTGAAGAGCAAGGCAGAACGAGCGTCTCGGCTCTACAAGGAAAGGGGGGAAAGAAGGGGGCTTGGGGCCCCCGCCCCCCATTTCACTGCCCCTCACGAAGGGGAATTTGCTTCCCCAGCCCAAGTCTCTGACCTAAGGTGGGGAAACGCTGGCTTTATTTTCCACGAGGGCAGATTATTACGTAAAATTCAAGACTTTATACAAAATGAAAATGCAGGGTCCCTTGTTCAAAAAGCAGGAAATAAAAGGGGGGCACCTGAGTGGCTCAGTCATTAGGCATCTGCCTTTAGCTCAGGTCATGGTCCGGGGTCCTGGGATCGAGCCCCACATCGGGCTCCCTGCTCAGCAGGGAGCCTGCTTCTCCCTCTCCCACTCCCCCTGCTTGTATTTCCTCTCTCGCTGTCTCTTTCTCTATCAAATAAATAAATAAAATCTTTTAAAAAAATGGAAACTCCGTCCCCATGAAACCAGAGCCCACCCGAACCCCCCTCCCCTCAGCCCCAGGCTCCCGCCGATGTACTGTCTATCTCTGCGACTTGACTTCTCTACGCCTCATGAGTGGAGTCACACGGTCTGTTGTCTCTCTGTGGCCGGCGTATTCACAGAGCCCGAGGTCGCCAGGATACACCCATGGGGCAGCAGATCAGAGCTTCCTTCCTTTTCAAGGCTGAATAATATTCCACCATCCACACAGACCACATTTTCTGTATCCGCTCATCTGCCCGCGGACCCCGGCCTGCTCCCACCTCTCGGCTGTCATGCTAAGTCTGCTGTGAATGTTGGTGCATGGAGATCTCTTCAAGACCCTGATTTCAGTTCTTTTGTGCACATACCCAGAAGTAGAATTGCTGGATCACAGGAACATGTGATTTTTTATTTTTTGAGGAACTTTGCCCTGATGCCCTTACATTTCTTATTTGCCAATTAATGTGGGGCCCGCCCCCTTGGGCACAGGGGTTCTGCCTGGAGGAGTGCAGACCCTCACGGGCTCCCAGGGCCCAAGCCCTTGACCCTGACCTGGTGCTCAGGTGTGTGCTTCCAACCTGATTTTCCTGGTGCCCAGGCCTGTGAGTGGCTGCACTGTTCTCCTGGCCCTTCATGAGGGAGAGTAGAAGGGAACTGGGGAGAGAAAGTGAAGATGAGGGATACAGTGAGGCCAGGTGAGGTGTCTTTGAATATATGCATATAAAGATCTGCAATTCCAGACTTTTCTGTCTGTTGTTTGGCCTTGCAGTATTGGCCTCATGCATCCAGCCATGTTCCCTCCTCTTCAGGTAGGTGGAAAGCTCCGTGACCCCAGATCTGAACCTGGGGTAGTGACAGGAAGTACACGTCACAGGCCCCCGGGGGGTCCCGCCTTGCTGCCTGTTTTGGGGAGGCAGCCCCGTAAATTCAACAGGGTCTTGTTCTCTGGAGCCTAAACACAGCATTCACACACATGCTTTCTTCTCTAAGCCTCAGTTTCTGCACCTGTAAAAATGGGGTTGCCTCAAGTACATAGAAGTGAAGGTCAAGGTCTTGGGTGGTGCTCCACTGTGTAGCTGTGGACGTGCTCAGCAGCAGGGCCACAGGTGTTTATGGCTGTGGCAGTGTCCCTTCACCTGTGGCAGGATGAGGTAGAAGCTTCTCCACGGTCTGGCTCGCCACTGGAAGAGCATGTCTCTGTGTTCTGACTTTACGCTCTTCATGGCGTCTCTGCTGGTAAAACACAAGCAGTTTATGTCATTAAATGTGACTGTGATGTCATTGCTATGACTAGTGTGCCATATAATGTGCGGACATCTGAGTAACTCCACATGACCCGTTGGAGCCCGTTCCCCAACTAAAACATAGCATGCCTCTCAGTGTGCCAGACAATGGTTTAGAAATTAACATTTATTATAACCACTATAAATATACCTAATAACATTTTTTGTAACAGCTTTATTGTGATATAATTCCCACAGCATATAATTCACCCATTTATAGTGTACAATTTTAAGTATACTCACAGGGTTGTGCAGCCATGCCCACAGTCCATTCTAGAACATTTCATCACCGCAACAACGTGGTCTGTACACTTCAGCCATCACTCTCCACTCCCCATTTCTTCTCAACCCTTCAATCCCTGGCAATTGCTAAGCTGCTTTCTTTATAGATTTTCCTGTTTGGGACATTGCATGTGTGTGTGTGTGTGTGTGTGTGTGTGTGTGTGTGTGTGTGAATGGAAGGAATCTTACAACACATGGACCTCTGCCACTGGCATCTTTAACTTAGTATAGTTTTTATCGAGGTAATTCATGCTGTAGCACGTACCAGTACTTTGCTTCTGTTTATAGCCAAATAATATTCCAGGGTATGGATACAGCATGTTTGGTTTATCCATCCATTCACAGATGGATATTTGGGTTATTTCTACTTTGGGAAGCAGAGCTGCAAGGAACATTTGTGTGCGAGTTTTTATGTGGACGTTATTTTCACCTCTTTTGGGTCGATACGTTGGTGTGGAACTGCTGGCTTATGTGGTTGATCTCGTGTAACTTTTGAGGTGCCGCCACATTGTCTTCCGAAAGCAGCTGCACCATTTTCCGTTCCCACCGGCAGAAAGTGAGGGTTCTGATTTCTCAGATCCTCGCCAGCACTTGCTGTTGTCTGACTTGATGACAGCCATCCTAGAGGGCACTGGGATGCCACTGTGGTTCTCATTTGGAATTCCCTGGGGTTAATGACGTTGAGCATCTTCCCAAGTGTTTATTGGCCATGTGCGTGACTTCTTAGGGGAGATGTCCATTACTGTCCTTTGCCCAGTGTTTAAATTGGATTATGTGACTTTATTATTGAGTGTCAAGAGTTCTGGATGCATTCGATCCAAGTTATTTACGAGATAAATGATTTGCATGTTTCTCCTATGTACAGATTGTTTTTTCACTTTCTTGATGGTGTTCTCTGAAGTATAAATTTTAAAAATTTTGATGAAGTTCAATTTATCTCTCTTTTTTTCCCCTCTTGTTGCTTGTACTTTTGGTGGCATATCTAAGAAACCATTGCTTGATCCCAGGTCATAAAGATTAACTCATTTTCTTCTAAGCATTTTATAGTTTTGGCTATTAAAGTATTTAATTCATTTTGAGTTAATATTTGTATATGGTATGAGATAGGTGTTCAACTTCATTCTTTTCCATGTAAATATCCAATCGTCCAATACCATTTATTGAAAATAGTCTTCTTTTCCCTTTGAATTCACCTGCACCCATATTGAAAATCAGTTTACTATAAACGGGAGGGTTTTTATTTCCTGAACTCTCAACTGCATTCCATTCATCTCTGTGTCTGTCCTTATGCCAGTACGCCACAGTCTCGGTGTAGCTTTACTGTAGCTTTGTAGTAAATTTTTAATTGAGGAAGTGTTAGGCCTCCAACTTAGTTCTTCCCTGTCAAGATTGCATTAGCAATTCTGTGATCCTGGTGTTTCCATATAAATTTTAGGATCAGCCCATCAATTACTACAAAAAAAATCAGCTGAGATTTTGAAAGACTTTGCATTAAATCTGAAGATCAGTGCAGGGAGTGTTGTCATCTTACCAGTATTGTCTTCTAATCCATGAACATGGGATGTCTTTCCATTTATTTTGGTCTTACCTTTCTCTTTCAGTAATGTTTTGTAATTCTCAGTGTACAAGTCTTTCACCTCCTTGGTTAAATTTATTCCTAGAGATTTTTAAATTTTTTAAATAATATTATAAATAAAGTTATTTTCTTAATTTAATTTTCAGATGACTCATTGTTAGCATACAGAAGTACCCCTTTTTGGGGTATATTTATCTTGTATCCTGAAGTCTCTCTGAACTCATTTATTAACTCTCATAATTCTTTTTGGTGGGTTGCTTAGGATTTCCTATATATATGCTTGTGTTATCTTTAAGCAAAGATAATTTTACTTTTTCCTTTCCAATCTAGATGCCTCATTTATTCTTCTAATCTTATTGCTGGCTAAGACCTCCAGTATAATGTTGAATATAAGTGGTAAGAGTGGTAATCTTTGTCATGTTCATGTTCTTGGGGGAAAGTATTAAGTCTTCCACCATTAAGTACAACGTGTGATGTTAGCTGTGGATTTTTAATAGATGCTTTATATCAGGGCAGGAAAGTTCCCTTCTATTTCTAGTTTGTTGAAGGTTTTTATCATGAAAGGGTATTGGGATTTTGTCAAATGCTTTTCCTGCATCTATTGAAATGATTGTGGCTCCCTCGCCTTTTAGCCTATTGATATGGAATACTGCATTGATTTTCAGATGTTTAAAACCCACCTTGCATTCCAAGGATAAATTCCGATTGCTTCTGATGTGTTATCTTTTTTTATATATTGCTAGATTTATTTGTTAGAACTCGATGGAGGAATTTTCTATCCATATCCATAGGAGATATTAGTCTTTATTTTTTTGTGATGATATTTTTCTCTGGTTTTGGTGTCAGGGTAGTACTTGTAGTCTAATTAAATGTAGGAGATGAGAACAACTAGAAAACCCCCCATTTTGGGGGGATTTATACAGCTAGGTAGATGTTAGTGCCTCTCACAGAGATTGAGATTCCAAGGGAGGAAGAAGAGGGTGATGAATCTGATGACCCCATCACCTACCTGCTGTGTGGATGCAGAAGTCCTCACCTTGCATTCCGTGGGTGCTGGGCCTCATCACCCCGGGCTCTGATGGAACATTCTGCCTGCTTGAACCTGCTTCTTCTCTTCTTCCTTTCTTTTTCCCTGGATTCTTCAGGCTGTCTTGTCTGCTTGAAGTTTGAGCTGCTAACTGTCCTTCATTGGTGCTTCCTGTTTCCATGACCCCCTTATCTCCAGAATCCAGACTTGTTTTCCCACCTTGGTACCAACCGACCCCACCTCCCCCCATTCCTCCCAGCTGTCCATATTGTTGGTCCTGGATTTCCCTGGCCTGTCCCATCCTGCTCCCGATCACATGTCAGCTGTGACCCCACGGTATTGACTTTCAAGGTGAAAAATTCAATTCGTTTCCCTCTGTGGTGGAGTTAATTACGTGAAAGCGTATCCTTCAACCAGGGGTCTTTGTAGATGGAGAAACAAGGAAGTGCTACAGCTTTCCAGGGGAGGATTACCTCTAAGCTCCGTGGAAGTTTCCTCGTATCACCCAGCAAAGCACTGGAAACCTTTCAAAGCAGACTCAAAACTCCAACCTCAGAATCACAAACACTGCTTTCTGGAGGGGCCTTATCCAAGGTTTTAACTGGAGCCAAGCCATCCTGTGAATGTTCTTTCCCCGTTGCCTTTCTATTTGAAAAAGTGAGAAGAGGGAGACAATAGATTAAAATGATATACAGGGTAAATAATCGGTGTGGTTGGCAGAACGGGTCACCCTGAGATTTCTACATGTTCCCAGAGAAGCAGACAGATCAGTTTGAAGGGGAACCTAACAATCTATGTATAATTGAAAATATAACTTCTGGGAACTGGGCAGGGGGGGTGGGGAGAGGGATATCTGAGGATAAGCACGGGAGGACTCACCGCATTTCAGGTGAATTTAATGAAAAGAAACTCACAGTTAGACAAACCCTGGAAAATTTTCTGTATTACAAAAATAAATAAAATGTCACAACCCATCCAGGTAGAAAAAGCAGGTTACTTATAAAGGAATTAAATTCAGATTGATCAGAAACTAGCTCACGTGAAAAGGGTCATTCATTGAAAGGACACAGGAAATTCAGAGCAGGAAAACCCGCAGCCTCATAAACAACTGAAATTGGGCCTAGGAAATCTCCTCCTCCCCCTCCTCCTCCTCTTCCTCCTCCCCCCCTCCTCCCTG
>LNAC01000098.1:3152139-3179082 GCA_002007465.1 Ailurus styani | reverse complement strand
CCTCCTCCTCCTCCTTCTCTCTCCTCCCTCGTCCTCTCTCCTCCCCCTCCCTCCCCCTCTTCCTTCCTATTCTTCCTTCCTCTTCCTCCTCCTCCTTCTTTCTCATTCTCGTTCTGCTTCCTCCTTCTGCTCCTTCTGCTCGTTTGTTGCTCCTCCTCCTCCTCCTTCCCCTCCTGCCCCCCCTCTCCACCTTCCTCCTCCTCTTCCTCTTCCTCCTCCTCTTTCTTCCTCCTTCTCCTCCTTCCTCCTCCTCCCTCCTCCTTCCCCTCCTCCACTTTCCTCCTCTTCCTCCTTCTCCTTCTGCTTCCTCCTCCTCCTTCGTCTCCACCCCCTTCTCCCTGTTCTCATCTCCTTCTCTGATGCATACACATACTCACATACTTCATTTTTTGTGCACAGCTCAATGAGGCTGTTGGCCCGTGATCTATTTACCCAACAACCACTGTTCATTGGGTCCACCTCTCTTTGTCAAATTTTAATTAACTCTAAGAGAAAAGCTAATGCAGCTCAGCTCATCTGTGTTTAGGAGGGACCTTAAGCAACAGGTTGAGAACCAGTCTGTGTATCAGTTCACCTTGGACCAGGTACCCACTTCTGATCTGATCCTTCTGGGCACTCCGAATGAAAAAGAGCTCAGGTCTTTCCTGGGCAGGGAAATGGCTTTAAATAGAAAAAGGCTGGGGTGCCTGGGTGGCATGGTCAGTTAAGTGTCTGACTCTTGGTTTTGTCTCAGGGCAGGACCGCAGGGTCACAAGACTGAGCCCCATATTGGGCTCCGTGCTGAGTGGGGAGTCTGCTTATTTAAGACTTTCTCTCCTGCCCCCCCAATAAATAAATAAATAAATATTTTAAAAAAGGAAAGAAGAGAAAAAGGCTGATTGTCTTAGCCTGGATTTCTTAGAAACCAGAGCCCAAGGCAAAGTTTACAAGTTGACACACTTGAATGTACTGGGAGGTGCACTGCCAGAGAAGCAAGAGTGAGGGGGAGAAGGAGGTGAGTGGCACGAGGAAGCCAAGAAGGTAAACTGAGGCATATCGCTGAGCTGGCCGTTGCTTCTCAAAAAAGTAGATCTGGATTCTGTCACGGTTATGAAGAGCTGCTTTAAAGAGATGGACGGGACTGCTGAATCTCAGAACGGCCTGTCAGCAGGTGCAGAGCGGGTGAGAGAAGAAACGTGCATGTGATTGGCTTCATTATGCCTTCTCACCCCCGCCCCCCGCCTCTTTGGTCCACGCCCACCTCCCCCATGCTTCTGAATTGCATTACCCATGCCTCCAGGCAGCTTCTGGGGGTCTAGCCAGGGGTACATGGGCACTGGCCCTGCTGTGGGTCCAGCTACCATGGGGAGAAACTGAGTTTCTACTTCTGAGCAGTTTGAGACCATTCTTGATGTTAGCAGGTAACCAGCTGCAGGTGAGACTTTAGGAATGGCACATTATATTAGTCATGGTTCTCCAGGGAAACGGAACCAATATAATGTGTACATAAACTGAAAGATTTGTTATAAGAAATTGGCTCATGTGCATATGGAGGCTAGCAAGTCCAAACTTGCCAGGAGTATGGGCTGGCAGATATGAGAACCAGTGGTACCATTCTGTTCCAAAGGCAGTCTGCTGGAGAATGTTTTCTTACTCTGGGGAGGGTCCGATTTTTTCTTCTCGTCAGTCCCTTCAACTGATTAGATGCAGCCCACCCACACTCTAGCAGACGCTTTGCTTTAGTCTACCAATTAAGATGTTAATTTCATCCAAAAACACCCCTGTGGAAACAAATAGAATAGTATTTGGCCAAATAACTGAGCACTCCACGGACTAGTCAAGGTGACACATAAAATGAATCATCACACCTGAGAATATCTGGACTTGCTCAAGAAATTCTCCGCCAAGGTTCAGAATTCGGGAGGATCCCAGAGAACTGGGTTGGACTTGGCACACAAATTGACCACCATGTCTGACACAAGATTATTACCATATGGTTCGTTATTGTTGTACAGAGATTATCATTGATCATATGTTTATCTTTAAATACTATTGACTTGCCTCTTGCTCATGAAAACTTTATTGTTTAAACTAGTCATACTTTGAGGATATCTTTTGCCATGCTTAGGAAGAATGGTTAAAAAGAATTTTCAATGCTGAACTTTGTCTTCTGCTAGGAAACCATTGTTCCAAGCTGTAGCCTTTGCCTTCCTAATCATGGTATCTTTGGTGGAAAGAAAATGAGATGTGGCCTAACCCTGATATACTAGAACAAGCATATCATGTGAGTGCCAAGGGAGATGATTGGGATTATATGCCCCATATAAATGGAAATGATGCTATCTTGAGGACATGCAAGTTTGTCTCCTGTCTTTCTCTTCCTTGAGTGACTCCTTATAGATTTTTGACCTACCCCACAGCACCACCCACTTGTTCCTGCCCCTCCACATACACGCTTTGTCACTCAGGACAGGGTCCACATTGTTTCAGTTGTAAGCAATGTAACAAAATTGTCGATGATGTAGTTCAATGCAACAAAATTATTAATGATGATATGGCTTACATTCTCTTTTTCATGCTAACTCTTGGAAATCTGGGGTGCATTTTCCACTTATAGCATGTCTCAATTTGGATTTATCATGTTTCAGATGCTCAAGAGCCACACATGCTTGTGGCTGCCATTTTGGATAGCATAGCTCTTGAGCAGTGGATCTAAACCTTGGCTGCATGTGGGGGTCATCTGGGGCTTTAAAATACTGGAACCAAGGTCCTACCCTGAAACAATTCTGATTTAATGAGGCTGGGTTGAGGCCTGGGCTCCTCAGGTGACTTTTATACTTAGGCTTAAGAACCACTGGTCTATAGGGTGTTCTCCCTGGGAAGGTGAGTCCTTCCCCCCCCACACCCCCCGCCCTCCCCCTCGCCCTGCTCTGGCCCGACCTCTCTTTCCCTCCATCCCCAGGAGACCCACACTGTAAACAGAAATTAAGCAAGCTCTAACTTGGGTCATGGGGAGAAGAAAAACAGAAACAGGATGGTATTAAATTCTGTCTGACAGGCAAGAGTGAACAAGCTGAATACATTTGTCTTCTCTGGGTCTGTTTACCAACAGGCTCGGTAATTATTTGCTTGCCACTGCCCTTTATGCTTGCAGTGTGTTTCCTGATCTCTCTTTGCCAGAGAGTTCTCTGAGAATTGAGAATCACCGATGGACACTAGAGATTTGGCAAGATTTCCCCCTATGTTCCGCTGGGAGCTTCCAGAGGGAACAGAGGCATTCTGTGAGGAATCCAGGTTCCCGGAGACCCCTCCAGGAAACCATGGGTCTCGTGACTTCTGCAGAGCCCATTTTTCTCTGCTCCCTAGACAAGCAAACTCTCCTTCTCCACAAATAGAAACCAGCCCAGACAAACCACAGAAACTCGGGTTTCCAAATGCATCCCGAAAAGATTGTTTCAGGGAAGTGGACAAATGAGGCATGAGTAATTCAGTCAGCGGGGAAACAAACAGTGACGCCCCACATCTGAAACCCAGGGTGTCGGCAGGCAGCTGTTTGGCAGTTCCAGCAGCCCACAGACACCTGGGGCCTCATCTGCCCTGTGGGTCCCTCACATTCAAATTAGACTTCCAGGGAGGGCACAGAGCTGGAGGCCACGCGTCTTGGGGAACAGAAAATTGCTGAGGGCTTTCTGGGGGTTAAACAGTATATGGAGAATAGAATCACTGGGAGGATGTCATGAGTTGCTTGATTTTTACTCTCTTTGGATGTTCTCAGTGTGGAATTCATAAAGTAAATGGCCCACAAAAGAGCTTTTAGCTTTACTGAACACATGGCCCAGCCTTTGCCACAGAGCTGGACAGCCCTCCATCTGCTAGGATGCTAAACTCTTTATGCTGACCTTCAGGTCGAGGAAATGGGCCAGGCCGTCCACCCTTATCCATCCAACCTGTCACCCAGAGCCTGTAATTGCAAATGCCACTTGGTATCAAGGGTACAATGTGGCTACAGATAAGACAGTTGGTAGAGCTCAGTGAGTAAGGCACACAGGAACGAATCCCATGAATTTACTAATGACATCCACAGATAATCACCTTGCCTACCAACACAGTTCACATAAAGTCAACCGTATTCCCTGTGTTTTCCTAGAGTCTGTGTTCTTTCATATACAGGTGTGGGGAGAGGGAGCAGGATCTTGATGACCAACCTTTTCCTCTCTGTGTTCCCAACCAGCATAGTGTACTTGTGCAATTGTTTTAACAAGATATTCTCAGTGTTCGTTTATGTCATTTGTAAGAAACAGAACCAGAGTTCCTATTGTCCTAAGTTAAAAAGAGAATTAACTGGTTCACAGAGCTGAAAAGTCCAGGGGTTCTGGCCAGCTTCAGGCACGGTTTGGTCCAGGGGCATCAATGATATCATCAGGCCTCTGCTTATTTTTCTCTCTTTCAGCTCTGCTGTCCTCAATGTTGGCTTGATTCTCGGGTTCTCTATGGTGGCAGGACAGCCTCCTGCTGACAGCTGCAGCCCTGTGAACCTCCCAGGTTCAGGTCCAACAGAAATAAGGCCATCTCCTCTCAGTAGCTGCCTTGAGGTCTGATTAACTCATATCTCAAGTTGAACCATTTGAACCAATGACTCTTCATCTACCAGAGTGGGTAGGATCGTAGTCTGCTTCCTGAAGCCCAGAATGGAGCCTTGGCCGAACCCCTATGGTCTGAGAGTGGGCAAGGAGGGCTCCCCCAGGGGGAGCTGCCGGATCGCTCCAAGAGGGGGGCCTTCGTCCTCTTGGTCCTTCCTGCTTGACTCCATTGGTCCTTCTTGGATGGAACACACTGCAGAGATTCTGCTCTGGCTGTCTGGGGCAGTGTCCTCGTCTGCCCATGGGCCACCATCAGACTGAGGGCCTCGCAGGACCCACTGGAGAGCGTAAGAAATAGGCTTCGTGAATTGTCCCGCACATCACAAACTCAAGTCCTCTTTTTGCTGGTTTTTTCCCAGGACCTATGAATTTAGCTCCTTCCTTTACTTTTTTAGTCTGAATGACTAAAGACTTGGGGCATTATTCTCCAGGGAGGCAGCAGAGCCTGGACCCTGAAGCCATCATCCCCGAGTCCAACTCTAGGCTCTGCCACTGACTAGCGGGGCGGCCGTGAATAAGATACTCAGACCTCCCTGCCTTGGTTTCCTCATCTGTAAATTGGGGACAATAAGATGATCTCCTTTCTATTCGTGAGTTAGTACATGTCAGTTGCTCCGAGCAGTGTCTTGCATCTTGCAGGTACTCCGTAGTAAAAACAGTCACTTTTATCTTTAGGAAGTAGATTCCTCTGTCTAGGGGTTATCAAACAGAAGTTAATTTCTAAGCCTCTCCCAAAGAGACATGACCACAGGAGGCATTCATTCAGGGTCTCGGTGTCTGAAAGCCCTGAGTCTATCTTGTTGGCAATGGGATGTCACCATTTCTTGAGAGGGATTTAAACTCAGACTGGGTCTGGCCCTAGAAAAGCTACTTTATGTAGCACATCAGAAAAGTCATTCAGAGCAAGGAACTCTGACTCTATGTGCTTCCCGGGCCTGGTGTCAAGACACAGGCATAAGGGGGCCCTTGGGCTAAAGATGCCCCGAGAGCCTGACCCTCAGGTGTCACCCCTGCTGGCATCGCCTCCACCCTGCAGGAAAATGCTCCTTCCGAGGCGTTCTTTTGCTCGCTGGGTATTCTTACCCTAACACCCTCCCACCTCTTGCCTCCACGGAACTGCTCTAACGAAAAGGCCATCAGCTGTGCACATCGTGACTTGGCCGGGAAAGTTGCTTCAGGTTGGGGCTTGTGCCCAGAGGGATTCGGTTTTGATACGCAGGCTTTGTGCTGTCGTCTCTCTCCCTCTTGGAGCACAGACACAACAGGAACATGAGTCCCACGGGAGGGACTTTTCACTGCCTTACGGTTTGGACAGGATCCACTGCTGACGGAAACCCCCTAATATTTCGGGGAAAACCTGGGCAGCAAATCCAAGCAGGAGGAAGAGGCAGAAGAACGGAGACGTGACACTTGCAGCCTGGTGACGCGGGGTGATGACGGAGCTCAAGGAACCAAGTGGCCAGTTTAAGTCTCCCTCGCTACCCCCCACCAGACTCCTAAACCCACAAGGACAGCTGGAATCCATTCCTAAAATTCCTTGAAAAGGAGAAACCCACACCCTGCCCCCGGCTTGTGTGCAAAAGCAATCACCAGAACGGGGCTCCATCAGTCTTCGGGACAGATCATTCTTTGTCGTGGGGACTAGCCTATGCTTTGGAGGCTGTTGGCCCGTATCTCCGGGCTCTATGCACCAGGTATCAGACGCACCAGGTATCAGAACACCCCTCTCACTGTTGGGACCCCAGATGTCTCTGGATCCCACCCATTGTCCCCTGCGGGGCCCAGATCTCCATGGTTGAAAACCACCACCCCAGGTGATACATCTTTCCAACACTTGAAGGCCTGCTGTGCGCCAGGCTCATGCCACGTGCTGGTTAAATCAAAAACAGGCTCCCATCCTTGGACTCAGAAGAGCAGAGTTGAAATCGCGTGCAAATTAGTGTAAATGCATAGAGCATGGATTGGTGCGTGCAGGGTAATGAGTCCTGTGTTCACGCCAAGAAATGCCTATGTTCTACTAAAGGTGTTACTTACTCTCTTCTGAAAGCGCCTCGCTGGCTCCAAAGCCTACCTACTTAGCCACCCCTCGAAACCATTCTGCACACCCTCCCCCCGTGGAAAGGGAGCAGCTACTCCCAGTTTCCTGAAGAACCACACTTCAGAGGCTTGGCCAGCATCCTCCGTGCCTCCCTCTCTCCAGGCAGCATTCCAGGTCGCTAACCTCCTGGGAGGCATTGTGGGTAATGCGGAAATCATGCCAAACATCTGGATGAGAACAGCACGATGTTCCAAAGTTTCCACGCCGTGCCGCTGGGACAGAATGTGAAAGTGTCCCTCCCCGCCATGCCGGGACATCTGTGCTCCATCCCCAGGCTTCCAGCTCCGCAGGGGGCCCCCACACATCGACTCCACGGCCCTCTCCCCACTTGCTGGGCCTGCTCAGCTCACCGTGGGACCCGGGAGCAGGGGCGGTGCCATCCGGACTCCCCCGGCCCCTTCCCCTGCAGCCGCGCCCCACTTTGGTCGTGTCGTCTGGAGGAGATGCTCAGAAACCAGTAAATGCCTCTAGGTGTTGGATGTGAGAGCTGTCCGCCCTACACCGCAGCTTCCCCCCGTTGGAGAGAAACGATTTATGATTCCGAGACTCCGTAGTCACTTCTCCATCCCCGTTGTTGATGGAAAACGATCAAGAAACCCTGAAACAAGTTCCCTGTCCTGGCTGAACTCACGAGAACAATCACAGATGCAAAAGTTTAAAAAAAAAAAAAAAAGCAGCTGACCCAAACCGGGCCCCTCTCCTGGCACGGAAGCCAGCAACATCGTGGTGCTCCGGCCTTGGAAGGGCCCCGGGGACCTGTGACCTGACACCAGGGTTTCCACATCCCTGACCTTCCTCTCCCAAGACCTTCTGTTCCCGAGGAGACCCTGTAGCTCATTTTCTGGGTGGCCTTGGGTAAGATGTGGGAGGAGGTGCTCCAGAGCCGGCTGATTCCCCCACGGGGTTCCCTGTGGACTGACTCTTAGGTGTGGGACTCCACCAAAGCCCAGATTCTGGAAACGGCCTCCCGAAGGTTGTATATACGTGGCAACCCAGAAATCTGGTCATTCCAGGCTTCCAGCTGCCCGGGCCCGGGCCAGGGACGATGAATCACGGGTGGTACAGTTAACAGAGCACAGAGCAGCACAGAAGGCTTTTGTCCCCTGCTCGGAAGCTGAGAATGTGCGCGGCCCCAGCCCCCCGGGCCAGCCTCGATCTCGAGGGTGCTCGGTCCCCAGAGACCTTAAAAAACAGCATAGAGAGTGGTGGGTCCTGAGTGTTGCTAGCATGGCCCCAAGGGCAGAGCTGCATTGAACCCTCCCCGGAAATGCCTTTCAGCCTCGGGGTGGCTGTGATTGGTAAATGATGTGAATGAACGGGTCCCATCACACATTTTGGGGGCTCCCCGAGCCTCTCCCCTCTGTCCTGCTCCAGAATTCTCAGTCATAACAGACAGTTTCTGAAGAGCCAGGCCAGAGCTGCTCCCTCCTCCCCCCAACTCCCAGAAAAGTCTGGAGGGATCGCATTCCCCCACCATACATCCTCCCAGAGGTACCCTTCATTGCCTTGGAAGCCCGGCCAGGTGCTCACCCTGGAGGAATATTTGCACTCTGGGGGTACTGTTAGCTCTGCGGAGCCAGGAACCCACTTCCCAGCACTGGGACAGTATGTGGCACAAAGAAATATTGGTTGAATGAATGAACGAGCAAACAAACGAGTGAATGAATGGAGGAAAGGGTTTTTAAGGCATTACCTTTCAGCCAAAGTCCTTCCCCCCCACCCTTTTACCCTGGAGTATTTTAAACAAACATGTGGGAAGGAAAATGTTATAACAAATCTCCATATGCCCATCACCAGCTTCAGTAATCATTCAGCCAGATTCGCCTGGTTTTATTTTTTGCCTTTATTATGGAAATGTGGAAACATACCTAAAAACAGGAGACTACTGTAATAAACCCCTCGTGCACGTCACCCCGCTCAGCGATTACCCGCGACAGCCGCCCAGCCCCATCATGCTGAACGCACGGGACAGAGTTTTAAAGCCCCCACTTTGGGGAGTAACCAAATCAGTTTATTTCTGGGCTCTTTAGAGAGAAACTAACCTAACATCTTATAATTACATCCAACTTCCTTGCTGGAGAGAGATCCAGAAAATGGCTTTTTTTTTCCCCCTTCTCCCTTTGATCTGAGAAGCAGCCCCCGGACGTCAGGCTGTGTGCGTGTAAATGCAGACATGGAAACACATAAAAGCACCCCCCGCAGCAGGTCATTATCTGTGTTTATCTTATCAGGATACTCCTAAACCAGGCCCACTTAGAACAAGGCGTCCCCAGTTCGGTTTATAAATCCAGCGTCCCAGGCGGAAAACAGTTTGAAAGGCAGCATTGTTGCTGGACAAGGCCGTGACTCTGATACCAGAGTCTGTATGGTAACAGCCCGTCCGCTAATAAATTGCCGGCCCCAGGGACCTTCGAGGAATGTCGTGCCCTGTGTCTTCTCCTTCCCCGGGCCCGTCGTCCCAGTGGCCACGTAGCGATCCAATCAGACAGACGAGCATTTACGGAGCTCCTGGGATCCTGGGGTCGTGGGTTCTGCTCTCAGGGGCTTGGTCCCCACCGTGGGACACGTCCCTGGCCGTGGCTCCGGGCTTCTCGGAGGGTGGGCTCAGCTAGGAGACTGAATCCAGGGGTCTGCCCTGTGGTGTAGTGAGCTCCTCATCCTGGTTACTTGGCTCTTTGGTTTCTGTGACATGGTTTGGTGGCACTGGGCACGAGTGGTAATTGTGGGAGGTAGTGAGCCGAAGTCTTTCTCGCCTCCGTCCCGCGACCCAGCCTTACCCTGGGCCCTTACTGGGAACACACCGAAAGACACCTTCATCCAGGGGCGGTCAGGGAAGTTGTTGCAGTCAAAGTACCTATACAGAAGTGCTTTGTAACACCATGAAAGGCCGTGTGAAAGTGGATGTCATTGTTACGGGAAGAAACAGACAAGAATTCTGTGGGCAAAATGTCATGGGACGCATATGGGGGGCGGACAGTCATCGCCAGCCTCGGGCCGGGGTCCTGAGTTCCGTGTACAAAACACAGATGCTGAAGCAGATCTCACGAGGCTGTGGTGGAAAGAAGCCAGTGCCCCATGTAAAGCATCCAGAAGAGTACAGAACACACAGCAGGGCTCAGAAAAGATAGGCAATGGTAAAGTAACAAGATTATTATAATATTTGTGTGCAATGTAATTTACAGTGTGATCATTAAAAGCAAGTTCAAAGGGGCGCCTGGGTGGCTCAGGCAGGGTAGCGTCTGCCTTCGGCTCAGGGTTCTGGGATCGAGCCCCACATCTGGCTCCCTGCTTAGCCAGGAGCCTGCTTCTCCCTGTCCTCTCTGCTCCTGCTCTCTCTTGCTATCTCTGTCTGTCTCTCTCCAATAATACATAAAATCTTTGGAGAAATAAAAATAAAAGCAAGTTATAGAGGTCCTAAAAAAAGGCGAGTAGGTCTATATGGGCAAATTGGAAAATTCTTCATGGGGAATGGCAATTAGAAGAAATTTTCCCTGGAAATCGTAGAGTTAGAGGCGATGAGGTTGCACTAAAGAGTATGGGTTTTTTTTTATGCTAGACGATGGGCAGCCCCTGCAGGCTCTTGAGCGAGACAAGTGTGGTGAGGAATGTCCGTGAAGCCCAGCGGGAAGAGGAGCAGACTTTGGAGTCTGATCTTGGTGTAACCATGCAGGTGTTCTTCAAGCTCCTGGCCTGGGGTCTTTGATCTGTAGAGTGGGCATGACTATCAGCCAGTTCCCACTCTGTAGCTCTCCTGGTAGGACACCTTTGAAAACAGTGGCCATTATTCTTTGTGCTTTAGAAGGATCGTCTGTCAGTGTGACGGAGAATGGAGGGGGTTCGGAGGAAGGAGCAGTGCGAGGCAGAGGCCAAGGTCGGGATCCAGGAGGAGACCTGGGGCGGGGGGGATCCCAGGTACAGACCTAAGCTCCCCTGCTCCTTCCCATCCCTGAGACCCCCCCCCCCACGGAAATGCCAGCCCCTCGGAAAGGCCCTGCCTTCCTCCCCACCCCCCCACCCCCGTTCACTCTTGATCCCACCAGCCAACCTGTTTCCTTCGGAGCCCTTCGCAGGCTGTAATTATATATACTTTCCTCTCTCCTTAATTATTATCTGTCTCACCTCGCAGACTCTCTGCCCCGTACCAGGGTCTGTTTCACCACACCTGGCGTCCAGGTGTGACAGATGCCCCCTCCCGCCCCTCACCGCCCCGGACTCGTCTCCTCAGGCCACCGGAACAAATTACCGCAAACCGGGGGGCTTAACGCAACAGAGATGGGCTCCCTCCCCGTGCTGGAGGCCGCAAGTCTGCAGTCGGGGTGTGGGCAGGGCCGCCCCCTCCGAAGGCTCCAGAGGACAATCTTCCCTCGCCTCTTCCAGCCTCCAGCGGCTCCAGGCAACCCTTGGGTTTGGAGGCGGCCGTCCAGTCCCTGCCCCCATCCTCACGTGACCCTCTGCTCTTCTGTGTGTCCTTCCCTCTGTTTGTCTCTCCTGCGGACACTCGTCATTGCAAGTAAGGCCCTCCAGTATCCTCCCAGCAGATACCCCCTCCAGATCTTTAACTTAAATACATGCACAAAGACCCTTTTTCCAAATAAGGTCAAATTCACAGGACAGACATTCAGAGGCAAAAACCAAGCCCGGAACAAGGCAGAGCACATGAGATAAATAGTGGAGGCAGACTCTGCTTAGATTGGGGCTCTGGGGAGGCCTGCGGTGGGGGGGGGGCAGGAGGCATTGAGGCAGAGCCCCGAATCGAGGAAGGAACACAGGCATCTGGTAGACAGGGACTGCGGCGACCAGAAGTGGAGTGCCCATTTCTGCCCTTCTTGGCATGCCTGACCTCTGACCTCTGACCTCTGCACCGGCCACTCCTGTGGTTTCCGAAGAGAAGCAAAGGATTCAGTACCAGACCCAGGGAAGGGGCAGATCTCTCGAGGGAGGAGAGAAAAAAGGAAAGGGCCAAGAAGGTCCTGCTCCCAAGTTCAGGGAAGGCAGCCCTGCAGACACCGCACGCCTGCCCTGGGGCTGGAAAGAGGGAGCCAGAGAGAAGCACTCGCCCCGGGAGGAGGAAGTGGCGGGCAGAGTGGGTCTCCGGGGAGTCCCCACCGCCGCCGAGGCTGGCGGACCCTGCAGGGCAGCCCAGGGACGAGGGGCTGCCCGGCCCCAGCCCCAGCCCCGGTCTTTCTGCAGGTGGCCCAGGGCTTGTCCAAGAGAAACAGGATTTCGGACGTAGTGGGCAGACCCCCGGACGACCTCGCACGCTCCTCCTCTGTCCGCGCCTTGTCGACCCTCTTCCTGCGCCCGGTCCTCAGCTGGCCACAGATCCGCGGGGAGGATGCCATGGAAAAGACAGAGCCAGGCGGCCGGGGCGGGGGGGGCAGCAGGCACCCCTCCCTCCCTCCCAGCGCACCGCCTGCAGCCCTGCCGCGGATGGGTGGGTCTGGGGGCGCTCCCGGCACGGGGGGAGCTGCGGTGCAGCGGGGTCAGGGTCTGTGACCCCACGGAACTGCATCTTTCTTGAGGAGCCTCCAAGCCAGGCCAGCTACCACACCGGGGGCTTCCCGGTGGCACGGGCCACAGAGGGGGTGCCCTGGAGGCACCCCAGGGGCGGCAGAGCGGCGAGCAGCCGTGGTCACAGGGCCTGTGGTATCGGGGCGACATCGAGGAGACAGTCCCTTTGAAGCCCGTGGAACAGGAGCCAGAGCAGGAAGCTGCAAAGGACGCCAAAGCTCAGGGAAGTGTCCCGAAGGAGCTCATTCTGCCTCTTCCGACTACGGTTTACATGAGCAAGAAAACGGTGCCATCTCAGAACGAAGTAGTGTCTTCAGTCCAAATGTGCACGTTCTGGATTCTGTGAGCACGCAGAGACCCCGGCGTTGGTCTTGGGGGCCGGCACATCTCAGCAAGCAAGTGGCTGCAGGCCGGGGACCCCAACACCGCCTCCTCTCTCTCGCTGTCCTTCTCTCCTTCCCTCCAGACTCTCTGAGCATGGCCCAGACTGAGGCTGTCCCCTCACACGGCACAGCAGGAAGGAGGGCACAGCAAGCTGAGCAGCTTTTTCTCTAAAGGGCCAGAGAGCAAACATGTTAGGCTTTGTCCCAGTTATACAGTTCTGCCCTTTTAACCCCCAACAGCCGTAAATAGTAGAAATGGATGGGTATGGCTGGGTGCCAGTTAGACTCTATTTACAGAAGCAGGACAGGTTAGGTTTGGCCTGGGGCTGGAGTTTGCCGATCCCTGATGCAGACAGTGGGGAGCTATGGAGTGTTTTAGAGCAGAGGATTAGTCTGCTCAGGAAAGATGGCTCTGGCAGCCGTGGGTGGAAGAGCTGGGCCCGGGGCAGGGAAGCCTGGAATTCCCTTGGCTCAGGGTCTCCGACTGAGCTCTGGGCTTCTGAGGACACAGCAGTTTTCCTAAGATACCAGGCATCTACCACGCTTCTGGAAAGCAAGATACTAAATAGCTACTCGGGGACCACCCAGGAAGCAGATGGTTTACTGATCTCATTTTTAAATAAAATATTTTAATAACGTTTACGAGTTCTCTCCAGGCCAGGACCCTCCCGGCATCTGGGCCGTGTCTGGTTAAAGAGTGCTTTGCGGGCAGCTCTGCCCGTCTTGGAGCGCTTGTGTTTGGATTAAAGACGGGAGAGGGGGAGGGAGGGAGGGAAGGAAGGAAGTCCCCCGGGCCACAGGCATGCGGGACGGTCCATCGGCGGGACGGTCCATTGGCAGCCCGCACAGATTTGGAGAAGAGCAGGGCCCGTGGGGAGCACCTTCCTGGGGCTGAGGGCAACCTTCCTGGGGCTGAGGGCAGCCAGAGAGCAGGGTGGGCCCAGGTGAGGGGCGATCAAGGTACCCGGTGAACGGGGAGGCTCGCCTTTTGATCTAGATGGAGGCAGGGGGCAGTTTGCTTTGGATTCGGATCGTTCCCTGTTTTGTTCCATTTTCATCCGAGGGCTCTCCCTAATATAAAATCGATCCAGATGTTTGGTTTATATGAAGATATTTGGCATCTGATAAAGCCCACGGGATGCTGACGGAATTTAATATTCTTTTGGTGCTGGGTGGACCCAAATCGTGGTACCGCCGCCCCTTCCTGGCACACAGCTCTGGCCTGAGGATGCGGACCCTGCAGAGGCCCGAGCCCAGCTCAGGCCCGAGAGCCGGCGAGGCAGCGCACCCTGATAGGAAGTGCAACGCCGTCCTCTCCGCTTCCCTTCTCCCCGCAGGCCCCCTCGGGCCTGTGCGCAGTGACTCACGGACCCTGAGTACGTGTGTCCGTCCCTGCTCTCCTCTCTCTCCTCACCCCACCCCATGTCATGGCCCGAGGATTTGAGCAGTTCTAGGAAAATGCCCTCAGCAGGAATGTGGAGACGTGCAGTCAAGACAGGCAGGGGACAGGCCGCACCCGGCCCGGTCAGCCCAGAGCTCCCAGGATTTCGCCAGGAGAGGCCTCTTCCCTGTCCCCCGATTCCTCAAGGCCAGGAATCACACCCCCTTTGAAGCCCAGCCAACCCCATTTCGACAGCGTCCTAGCTGGGAGGGAAGTACCTGGTCCAGAAACCCGTAGGTGCTCGGGGGCCCCATGAGCGCTGCAGAGAACACGCCCACGAACCGAAGGCATCCACCCGTGGACATGAGTCATGGGTGAGTCAAGTGACGTCGCTGGCTTTATGTATGTTTCGTTTCCACCTGGGAGGAAGTCTCAAAAATGCCACCAGTTCACTCTGATGACGTTAGTGGCGTTAATCCTCAACGGCTGAGGATTTCAGGCACCGTTGCAGTGACCCAGCCCCCGGCGGCTAAGTGTCCTGAGGGACGAGGAAAAAAAAAATCAGCTCTTGCATTTCTGGCTAATATGTAATGTTGGTGTTAACCCTTATATCTACGTCTGTTGGAGGGATGCCCAGTCATCCATTTCCAAAGGGTTGGACGAGTTAACCACTTTAAAGAAAAGGAAATCTCGGAAGGGCTAGACCCAGGCTCAGGTAGAGATGTGTACAGACACACGGGACACGATGCAGTACGTCTTACACACAGAGAAGCAGATACGGGGGAAGGTAGTGACTTGTCCAAGGTCACTGCTGGGAGATGGGTGAACCAGGACCTGAGCTGAAGGGTTGACTCTGTCTCTTCCCCGCTACCCCCCCGCCCCGCCACCCGGGGCCTCCGTGACGACTGCATCCCCTGGGCAAGCTGGTCAGTGGGCCTCATCACCAGGGACTTGGCATCCACGTTTTGAAAAAGCTCCCAGGTGCTCCCCCGTCCCTAGGCCGCCCTTCCGCTCAAAATCTCCATTTAGAGGGTCACTCCTTTGAGCCGAGGCTTCAGGAGGTCTCGAGGTGTGCAGAGATGGGATCTCACATGAAACGGGTGACTTTCTGTGCTTGCCCCTTCCCAGGGAGGGCACGCTCCCTTGCGTGTCCGGAATGTCGGGTCCGGTTTATCTGCTCCAGAACTTTCCACGGGACCGCTGCTCCCCAGGGCTGTGCTTTTGTCAGCCTTCCTGCCCCCACTGGCGTGCCTGAGACCATCCGTTGCCCTGTGGGCCATAACTGGACTCTCCGAGGCCACCGTGAAATCTGTCTGTGAGCTGTTCCTGCCCGAACGACCTCCTTCAGTGTTACATTCGGGAGCACCAGGGGGCAGCTGGTGTATCTCTCTCTCTCTCCCTCCCTCTCTCCCTCTCTCTCTCTCACACACACACACACGCGCACACACTCACAGAGTCTGCAAAGCAGCCTTCAGAGGGGTACCGGTCTGCGGTGGACAGCAGCCCTGCTGTGGGTATACTCACACCTGGCCTAGGTTGAGGTGCTTGTCCAGCGTGAGGTCATGGCTGTGGGTTTTCCAGCTAGAAAAGTTGCATTGTTTCCCCAGAAAAATATTAACCTCTTTCCTTTCCGCAGTCATGCTTGGCTCCTGGGCCGCCCTCGCCTCGCCTGGCACGGCTTCCGTCGCCAACAAGGGCGATACTTTGTACTTCCCCTGGGCCCTGCATTCAGGCATCTCAGGGCCTCTTCTTGTTCTGCGGGCGCCTGCAAAGCACAGCTTCCTCATTCAGAGGGCGGAAACAGGCCCCAACAGGCTGGGGAGAGATCTGCGGCGTCAATGCACACTTGTCTTCTCTGAAGTTCACAGTTAATCAGCACAGAGCCTTTGACAGCCAGCTCAAGTGGCCTCTGAAGCCGCTGGGCTCTTCCCAACGTGGGGCCAGCGTGGGCCGTTGTTCAGCAGAGCCATGCAATCCTTGTACACCAAGGGGCCCTCGGATGCCCCCAGTTGTAAGTGGGACACCCCCGGGGGCCGGCCATGGCTCTCCAGGAGGTGTGTGGCCTTGGGGATGTCACTGAGCCTCCCAGAGCCTCAGTTTCTGCTTGTGTCCAATTGGAGTAAGGCACTGGAAAGATCTGGAGGTTCAACAGCAGAACACGCAGAGCAGTGAGCTCAGTCTGGGTGAACATTCGCTCAGTAGAAGGTGGCTTTGGTCATCCGTGTCATTGCTAGGGCCGTGCATCTTCTCCTTTCCACGCCTCATCCTCATGGGGGCTGTGGCCCGCTGCTTAGCATCTCTACGTTTTCGGCCAGAGTTTGGAAACTGTGTGCCACCGTGATCCAAAGTCTCCCTGGTGGAAGTGGGAGCTGGGCTTCTCTCAACTGTTTTAAATATTGTGCTCCTACCCAAGAACTCATCTGGAGAAAAGGATTCCCCAGCCTCATGAATTTGGAAAGTAGCTATTCTAGAAGATTCTAGAGGATTTATTTATTCCTTTAGCCAGGCTTACCTGGATGCTTGGATCCAGATGGATGCTTGTCCTGGCAGCTCAGCACACCTTTAATAGCAAGCAGCCGAGGGACGAACCCGCTTACCTACGGCAGTCCCATTATGCCCCTGCTTGAAGGACACTGTCATGTAAACCTCCTTTACTGCACCTCGAACCCGTTCAGTAGAGGAATTTGCTGGCCATCCTGCTTTCAGAATCTCCTTAGAAACTTGAAGGCTGGTATCTCAGTTGGGCGCCCTGGGTAATTACATCTTGGACCACCATGGGCATTCACAGCGGCCACTGGAGAAGAGGTGGACAGAGGCCTGGCCCCAGGAGTCAACCTCCTCCCTGGACAGAAGCCCCCAGGTACCCAGGCCGAGAGAGAGTTCCACCTGCCAGGCCGATCCAGGGCATTGTTTGGAGGAACGGGCCCTCCAAGGTGTGGACAGGAGGGCCACAGGCCAGAGAAGCTGCAGCTGTCTTTATCAGCAAGAGCTAGCCAAGAGTAACATGTCCTGTGGGGTCCCAGAGCCACAGGGAGCGTGGTGATGGTGGGATCTAGGATCAAATGCTGTTTGAAAATGCGGGCCGACCATAGTCAGCCTTGTGAAGTGTTGTTGCCACACGGCAGGATTCTAGACCCTGGACTCTGTCTAGTGGGGCTGTGGTGCCCAGACGAGGGGCAGGTGACAGAGAGCAGGTGAGGTGAGGCACCAACCACAGAATCTCTGTGTCAGACCGTGAGCGTGCCAGTGACGGTGTTGGGTCGCAGGGACTCACTCAAGCTTAGAAGAAAAGCAGATACCCTCTTTGCAGAACTGCGAAGAAAGGATGTTGAATATCACATTATTAGACTGGAAACTCCCAAGTGTATCTTGTGGTGAATTGGTGATGGCCCTGGGGATGAGAATCGACTCTGCAGATGGGGAGCTAGGAGAGATTTGGTGCGGAAGGGGCGCCTGGGTGGATCAGTCTGTTAAGCCTTCAGCTCAGGTCGTGATCTCAGGGTCCTGGGATCGAGCCCCGCATCGGGCTCCCTGCTCAGCGGGGAGTCTGCTTCTCCCTCTCCCTCTATCCCTCCCCTGCTTATGCTCCCTCCCCACCCTCTCAAATTAATAAATAAAATCTTTAAAAAAAAATTTGATGCAGAAAACTGAAATCTGGCTGTTTCAACATCAGAAAGTTGCCCGTGCTGCTGAATCATTCCTTGATCCTCGCCGACCAGCTTGCATCTGTAGGTGTGTTACAAGGGAAGACAGCCAAAAAGTCTGGGAGGCCTAGTTCAACCCCGTTGTGAAAACTAACCTTTGCCGTGTTCCTGAGTCCTCTTGGGACTCATTGCGTTTGGAATAAAGTTCAAGTTCACTCCCACCCCCACCCCCCATTCGTCAGTAGACTCCAGCGACTCAGGACCTCTGCAGATTCCTTGAACATGAAGATCGTGCTCACCCCCAGGCCTTTGTTCTTGCTTTGCCCTCTGCGGGGAGCACTCATTTTCCCTAATGCTCACTCTCTAAACTGCTCCTCCCTTCCCTTCGTTCTTCAGCTGTTAGTTTCAATTTCACCCCTTCCCGGAGTCCAACTCGGGCCACCGCATCTCGGTGAGGTCCTCCCTGAAATTCCCCATCGGCTCCCACAGCCTTGTTTTTCCCAGCCCAGACCACAGCTCCCCTGCGTGGAAGTGTTTGCTTGCTGGCTTTTTTCCTGTCTGTTCCTGTCCTCGTGAGAACATGGAATGGGGCACCTAGGAGGTGCTCGGTAAGTTTTTGTCGGCTAAATGAGTGACAGGGTTTAAGAGAAGCCTATTCCTACTCGGCACGGCTTCTCTCCATTGCTTGGTCCATCCTGCATCGGTTTAGTTGGAATCAGAGGCCACAAGGTGGTTCATGAGCTGAATGAGTCATCACCCCCCCACACACACACAGTGGCCTGGGCCCAAGCCTGTGTAGCGCAGACATGCTGGCAAGTTCCAGCTGCTGGGGACCCAGGCGGCAGGAGGCCAGATTTACAGTAGTGCTGGAAGGTCTGGAGGAAGGTCCTCTGAGTTGTCCTTGACCCTGGTTGTCAAGACCAGCCATGCAGCCGGCCCCCAACCCAGGGAGGTGGCTCTGTTAGCTTCCCGGGTCAGAAAGAAAGGTCTTCTGTCCTGGCTTGTTGGCTCCTTAGCATTTGCTGCTTACTTTTATGATGTGTTACTTCGCTTGTAAATTGTCTGCCTGTCCCGCGAGCCTGGGCACGGCCTCCAGACCACAAGCCAGACACTCGCCCCGTTGACTTCACCAGGATGTGGTGCCATAGACGTTCCGTTGACCCCAGGTGTGGTGAGTCCAGATGCTTCCCAGGCGAGGGCGTGGGTCAGGGGACCCGGTCTGTGACTCACGAGCTGTCCAGGGAGCCTGAAAAATCCACTTTTAGACACAGCCCGAAGATCATCTCGAGCTCTTAGTGGGCCCCAGGAAATGACCCTTGGGGGCCAGAGCCGGGGCAGAAAATCTCTCTTGGAAGTCATTGCAAATATTTACTTTCGAAAGTTTGATTGTGAAATCTAAGCTCTTGGATGGGTTTTCCCGGGCTGGGCCCCAAGCTGTCAGATCTCCGAGAAGAATCTTGGGGCCCAGGCTCCCCTGGGAAGATGCAAGAGATGGATACTCTGGGAATAGTCTCTAGGGGCAAATCTGTTGGCTGCACTTTGGTTTCCTGGCTCTGTGTTTACCTCGATGGGCTTCTTGATGGGTCACCCCTTTGCCTCTGAGGAGGAGCTTTCATAGGCCGAGCGCTAGGTGCACAGTCCCTGCCATCCTCCCCACTCTCCAGATCAGCCTCGAAGAAATGGAGCGGCAAACCCACCAGCAAAACCAAAGCCATCGTGTTTATCCTTCTTTCTTCCACGGGTGCGTCTGTCTTATGCATTCACTGGCGCAACCTTCCTTCCCGCCAGCCAGGACCTGCGGAGAACTAGCCACACGGGGGGCCTTTGCTCACAGTCACTTGTGGTGAATTTGAATGTAGGGGGCACCCCAAAGATTTTGCAGGAAGTAAAGCCTTCTTTTTTTTTTAAGATTTTATTTATTTATTTGATACAGAGAGAGATCAGATCACAAGTAGGCAGAGAGGCAGGCAGAGAGAGAGGAGGAAGCAGGCTCCCCACTTGAGATCCCAGGACCTTGAGATCATGACCTGAGCCGAAGGCAGAGGCTTTAACCCACCGAGCCACCCAGGCGCCCAGTAAAGCCTTCTTGAGACTCCACCGGTGACCGGCCTCGTGGCCCACTTTCCGTCTGACGATCTGGTGTCTGTCCTTTCCTTCGCTGCTCCCAGGACAGAACAGGAATGGAAATAACTCCTCGTCAAGACAGTGGGTAAGAGCCCTTCCACGGATGCTAGGGAGGTGCTTCACAGCATGTGCTGTGCCCAGATGCTGCAGAGGGGCTGGGAGTCCCCGCGGTGGACAGTTTTCGTTTTGCTTCGTTTTGCTGACATTTTGCTTTTGTTTTAAAGAAACGGGTGCCTCAAGGTGATGCGGTAGGTCTTAGGTTATTCAGATTTGAACTTCCACCCCGTGCTTGAGATTGACTCTAAGTTCAGGCAGTAACGTGAATAAGGGGACCGATAACCAGACAGCCGAGGCTCGGTGTGAAAAAATTGCTTCCTTTAGGGTGGAAATCCCCTCCCATTTGGAGGCAAAGCACCGAGGTGCACAGCCCCAGAGCAGCCAACAGTCTAGAAGTGGAGGTTCCCTCGGACATAACGGGGGCTCCGCTCTTGGCCAAAAGAGACCATGAAAAGCTCTTGGAGGCTAGTGAGTTTCTCATTGTCCAGGTGGGAAGAAGTTCAAAGTCAGCTTGATGTGCCCCTCTTGCCTGTAACGGGCTCTGCTCTTGGCTCACCTGTGATTTCAGGGGGAAATGTCAGCAGAGAAAATGGCTCTTTGTCACTTGTGATGCGATGTCCACAGTGGGGGCAAAAGGGACCAGGAGGATGGGACCCGCCCCTTCCCTCCTTCCTCCTGCCACCCTAGCTGGTGTCTTGTCCACCCTGGCCACTCCCACCTCCCCGGGCCCTCCGCCCATGCCAGCCACAGTGAATGCTTAAAAACACGATCCTAATAATGTGACTCCAACCTGAATGGCCTCCTGGTGCTCTGAGACAAGCACCGGATCCTTCCCACGCGGCTCAGCCGTTCCACTCCCCTCACGTGCCCCCAATAACTGAAACAAGTTTTCGAGCAAAAACTCGTACACCGACGTTCATAGCAATTCTGTTCCCATCCATGGATGAATGGATAAACAAAATGGGGTCTGTCCATACACAGAATGTTCTTTGGGCATAAAAAAAGAACAAAGTACCAAGGGCCCCCTGGGTGACTCCGTCGGTTAAGCATCTGACTCTTGGTTTCAGCTCAGGGCATGGTCTGAGGGTCGTGAGATCGAGCCCCAGGTTGGGCTCCACGCTCTGCATGGAGTCTGCTTGGAATTCTCTGTCCCTCTCCTTCTGCCCCTCCCCCCGGCACTCACGTGCTTGCTGTCTCCCTCTGTCTCAAATAAATAAATAAATCTTTACCCCCCAAAAAAGAGCAAAGTACTGATACACAATACAGTGTGGATGAACCTTGAAAACGTGCTAAGCGAAGGAAGCCAGTCACAGAAGGTCACATGGTGTACGATCCCATTTCTCTGCTCTGCGACAGACAGCAGGTTAGTGCTTGCCAGGCTGGGGAGGGAGGGATGGGAAACGACAGCCGACGAGTATGGGGTCTCCTTTCGGGGTGATGAGAATGTTCTGGAAGCAGGTAGTGGAGGTGGCTGCACGACATTATGGATGTCTGAATGCTGCTGAACTATACACTGAGAAATGGTTGGAATGGTACATAGTGTGCCATGTGAATTTTACCACAGTTAAAAAAAAAATCCTTACCAGGCCCTCCGAGCCCTCCTCACTTCCGGCCGTCGTCCCCTTGCTCACACCACTCGAGGCCTGACGAACACGGGGCTTCATCTCCATGCGTGGCCGGCCTCCCTCACAGAACTCTCCAGAGCCCCAGCGTCTGGCCTGCTTGTCCGTCTTCAGTTCCAGCAGCTCCTGCCCTTCCCTACAGCACAGATTCTCGGGGGAGTGGGGGCGGTTCGCCCTTTTGAGTCGTCAAGCCAACTTGGCCAAGAGAGAGACTAGGCAATCAGCGGTGACTGAGGATTGATTAATCCTCGAATTGCTTCATGATCGTGACCCCAGCAGCTAAGGAATGTTCTCCTTGGAGTTTCAAATTCCTCCTGTCTCCACATTCTGTCTCATACTCATTTTGTAGCGCTTCCTTGTTGCCTTCCACTGTTCAGAGGGAAGGCCTGTTCCCATAAGGGAAAACAAACATGTTCGAAACGGTGATTCAGTTCCTGACCTCCCCCCACGAGCTTGACGGAAGCCGTAAGCGACTTAGAGACTTAGAAGCCACTAATGGATGACTTAAATGGGCTTTTGTGAGCTGAGCGGGCACCCAGCGTCCCATTTACAGCAGAGCTTTATAGGGAAACCTGCTGGGAGCTCAGAAAAGGTATAAATATTGTATTCCAAAAATGCCATTTGTAGGCAAACTCGCTCCCTCTGTGAATGGGATGTGAGTGGATAGATATGGTTGTGCCCGCTCAAGGATGCATGGAGGGAGAAGCGGGAATGAGCTTAGAATTCAGGCTAAGAGAGGTTGGTGGTGAGCCTTGCTGGGCATGTGAAGGGCAACATTGTCTCTGAGTTGGCCTTGGCAGTGGGGAAAGGCCCTCCGTGGATCCCCCTGCTTACATGCCTCCTTACGCAGCCTCCTGCACCTGCTGTGTCCTCGCCCCCTCCCCCGCCCCTCCAAGGAGCGCGGCTAAGGACTCTTCAGTCACTGAATGGAGACCCTCTAGCTGCATCTTCCCATTATCGCAAGTCCACACGGGTGCTGTGCTCACTGTCGTCAGAGCCTGCTCTGCTCCGGTGTAGACAGGGCTTTCTCTCCTCCACACTTCGGACGCCTCGAAGCAGAGACTTCTGTGTCACGGGGGCCAGCTCATGTGTCGTGGGATGGTTAGCAGCGTCCCTGGCTTCTTCACACTAGATGTCAGGAGCCCGGCCCCAGCTGTAACAACCAAAGAAGTCTCCAGACTTGGCCAGCATCCCCTGGGAGGCCGAGTTGGCTCCAGGTTGAAAACCCTGGGTCTGTGGAAGTAGGAGGGGACTGGCCCTTTTCTGGATGCCTGTAGCCTTGGAGCCCAGAACTCGTCTGCTGAGAGAACCCCCTCAGCAGGGCCAAGTGGCGCCAGGTGTGAAGGGGCCCTTCTGGACTCTGGCTTGGGCTGGGATATCCCGCTACTGCCTGAGACAGGCTGGGCATGTGCATCTTCTTGGAAGGCTCTAGAACATTTCTGTTTCCCCCGAGCTCTGCCAAGACAGCCTCACTGGAGCTTTTGATGAGCCCACCTTCCCCTCCCCGCCAAGCCTTTCCTGAGCCTGGCCTCCCCATACCGCTGCTGCCCGTTGGAGGGGTGGATTCATGCGATTCTCATTCCCAGGGTGGCTTGTGCAGTTTGGGGCAGGCCATTCTTCCTCCTACGCTGCAGAGGCCCGTTCATTCTGATCATGAGGTGCAGATCTGTGTCTCTGCGTCAGTGGTTCTCGAAGTGTGGCTCTTGGCAGCTCGATGTCACGTGTTCGAAGTGTGACCTGTTCAAAGGCCCCGCTCCCATCTACTGGATGCTCGGGTGGGGCCAGCAGTTTAACAAACCCTCTAGATGAGTCTCATGGACCCTCAAGTTTGAGAACCTCTCTTATCCATGAATTTAGCCTTCATTTGCCCTGACGGTAAACACATGCTATTTTAAAGATTGTCTTTTCACCTCTAGTCTTAAATATGTTCGTTTTGGCTTACGAACACAGGCAGTTTGAGATTCCCCCTCCCTCTTCTCCTCTTCCCTAAAGCAGATCTGAATTCTCAGCATTAGCTCTCTCTTGACCAAGGGGAGCATCGGCAAGGTGCTGTCCTTTCTCCTTGTACCTTCTCTGTGATGTGACGGCCCACTTGGTGTCAGGCATTGTCTCGAATGTGCCTCCATCGCTGGTCCGTATGATCCCATGGTGACCTGTGGCCTTGGGTTTCATGTCCTGTGCCTCTTCCAGTCCACCAGCCCTCTCAGCCCTTAGCCCCCCTTTCTAATCCACTGAGGTCGGGAACCCCGGCTGCCTCCCGCTTGCAACCCTAGCATGTGATTGATGGGTGCTATGTGCAGCTTCGCTGGGGTCCAGCCACCTGACACCAGCCACAGCCCCTGCTGCTACTTCTTACACTGGAGGTCCCCCAAGCCCACCCCAATTGGGTGATTCACTGTAAGGACCCATAAGACTCAGCATTCGGTCGTACTCACAGATAAGATGTATCATCGGGAAAAGATCCAAAGCCAAATGGGCAAAGGAAAGACATACATGGGGCAAAGTCTGAAGGAAGCCAGGCTTCCAAAAGTCCTTTCCCCCTGCTAGTTCACAGCGTGTGCTTAGTTCCTCCGGGGGTGAATTTGTGACAACACATGCAAATTCTTGTCTACCCAGGGCACTCATTAGAGACTCCGTGCCCAAAGATTTTATTGGGGGCTGGTCACATTGGCATCTTCTGACTACTGCATACTAAAATTCCGGACTCCCAGAAGTGAAGCAGGTGTTCAGCGTAAACAATATGATTTGCACCAACAGTTTGGGCACAGAGAGACACGCTCATCAGGTTCCCAGAAGCCAGCAAAGGGCCGGCCCTGCAAACAGACCTTTCTAAGGAGGGCAGTCTCAAGCCTGCTCTGTTAACTCTTTTTTTGCACACGGCTACTCATCATCATGGTGATGAAAGAAGCAGCTAGCATGTTCTGAGCGCTTACTCTGTTCCAGGCCCTAATCGCAGCTCTTTCAGTGTGCTACTTCATCTCCCTCCCAGATGCTCTATCGGAATACCGTGACCGCCAGGGCCACAGACTTTATTTGCACTGGGAACCCCTCCCCTCTCAAAGGGAAAAAAAAAAAGATTATCTGGAATTTCCATCTGGGACTTTGACTTCAGCAAGTGGCAGGGGGCCGGTGTCTACCCAGACACCAAATCTGGGTGTCTAGATTTACATCACATCCACGCCAACTCACTATTTCTGACTCGTGTTCAACGTGTTTACTTCTGCAGTTACTTTCTGTGTCGGGCAAATAAGGCAGATGGTTTTCCCTCTTCCGAAGGTATTACAATTTGATTTAAAAAGACATTTGAAGGACAAAAGGTGGGTTGATTTAAAGTAAGTAATCTGGCGCACCTTGTGAAGGTCGATGGGGAGTGACCAGGGCTGGGAGGCCCGCCTTGACGACGTTGGCTGGACAGGATTCTGGGATAGGGGACATCTGGCTGGGGGAGTGGCTCCCCCGAGCGCTCTGTCAGTTTGTCGGGCTTCCTCGGGAGGCGCCGAGCCTGTCGTCCATGAAGTCTTTCCCAGAGCGACTTGTCTCGTGGAAGCCATGAAGGCAGAAGGGGAGGCTGGGCGATCGAGTGTGTTTGCTGCGGCTTGGGGGGGGTCACACGGTGGCCGTTGACGACTGACTCATTGTGTGTGTATGCGGAGAGGGAGGGGCTGTGCATGTGTATGTGTGTGTGTATAATAAGACTATTGTTCTCTCCATAGAGAGAGAAACGTACACACACGCGCGCACACGTACTTTTCTTCCCCACTGAACCACTTCACGTTGCAGGGAGCCTCACCTCTGTATATCAGGTGCATCTTTTAAGAATAAGGACATTCAGATAAAAAAAAAAAAGAGGAAAAGACATGCACAGTGTTCACAAAAGAGGTATAAAATGGCCTTCTAGCGTGTAGGAAAAATGTTGAAACTCGCCTCTAATTAGAAAAATACTCATTAAAAAGCACCAAGAAAAAATAAATCACACCAAGAAAAAAAAATCACACCAAGATATCATTTCTTACCTATCAGATGGGCACAATTTTAAAATGTGACACCATATTCTGTGGTGAGGCTCTGGAGAAACCCTCATATACTGCTTGCGGGAATGCAAACTGATGCAGCCCTTCTGGAGAGAAACCTGTCAACGTCTAGCAAAACAACATTTGCCTTTCCCTTTTGATCTGCTCGGGCTTTAGCAAACTCCTGTGCAGATACACTTCTAAGGCTGTGAAAATGAAGCTATGCACAAAGTTCTTTATTCATTGCAACATTGTTTGTAATTGCAAGGGATTGGAAGTAACCTAAGTGGGGTTGAATAAACTGGTACGGCCACGTAGTGGAGTAGTATACAGCTGTAACAAAGAATGGGGGGAAGAGCTCTGTGAACTGGTTTGCAGTGATTATCAGGACATACTGTTAAGTGAAAAAAGCAAAGTGAGAAAGAGCATCTGTAGTATGCTGACATTTGTGTAAAAAAGGGGAGGAGGGGAAGGGGCACCTGGGTGGCTCAGTCAGTAAGCGTCTCTCTTTGGCTCAGTTCATGATCCCGGGGTCCTGGGATCGAGCCCCGCATCGGGCTCCTTGCTCAGTGGGGAGTCTGCTTCTCCCACTCCCACTCCCCTTGCTTGTATTCCCTCTCTTGCTGTGTGTCTCTCTGTCAAATCAAGAAATAAAATCTTTAAAAAAAAAAAGAGGGGGGGAGGGGAAGATAACAAAATAGAGATGTATCTGCTCATTTGTATGAAGATAAACCAGAAACTAAGACGACTGATTACTCACAGGGAGGTAGTGGGAAGGGAGGGGGAGAGACGGGGATCCTTCCTTCTTTTTCACACTGGTGTAAAATGTCATTCTCCTGGTTTTGATCGTTGTACCCGTGGTTATGTCTGTTGTTAACATCAGGGAATCTGGATGATAGGGACACAGGAAAGCTGTACTATTTGTGTAACTTTAACATAATTATCAAATTATTTCAGAATAAAAAGTAAAAAAAAATACGGAGTACCTGGCACATATAGTAAGGACTCTTTAAATACTTGATGAACGATTAAATTTGTATATTAAGTTATTTGAGAAGTCTCAGACCAAAGCAACTTACTTGATTTTGACAGAAAAAAGAGTCAAGACATTCTCTCCCATAACCATAATATGATTATCTCACCCAAGAAATTCAACATTGACCTAATGAAATTATCTAGTACACTGACCCTATCCAATTTTTGTAATCACTCCTGAATGTGCTTTGTGGATGTGTCTGCTGATGTTTTCTCTGTTGGTTTTGGCATTGAATTTGGTTGTCACATCTCTGTAATCTCCTTTAATAGAAAGCAGTTTCCCTGCCTCTCTGTCTCGGATGTCACTGGTGCTCTTGCAGAGGCCAGAGGACTGGCGTTTTCTGATAGGACGCAGCGCGGAAGGCAGTCTTCTCCGTAATCTCCTGTTCACACGGGATGATCCTGAAGTCTCAGCTCTGCCTGGATGGACTCTAACCACCCCACCCCACCCCTGCCAGC